>VXBT01002712.1:823582-847534 GCA_013400235.1 Oriolus oriolus
CTCTGCAGAGCCCTCCCACCCTTCAGCAGATCCACACTTGCTCCCAGCTTGGTGTCATCTGGTGTCGTTCTGTTCCCACAAAGCACCCCCGGAGCATCCCCCTTTCTCCTCCCATGGCCTCTTTTCCCCACATTAATTTTCTGGGCAGAAAAGCTCTGCTTGCTTTCCACCCTCCCAGGCTGTCTCACCCCTTGTTCACCCAGGAGCACACCCTGCTCGCCCTCAGCCACGTTCAGTGCTCAGCAGGAGCTGTGTGGTGCCTGGGGACCCCTGTGACAGTGGGTGGTGGAGCTCGGGAGGGTGCTCAGCACCCGGGGCTGGGCTCTGCCAGGGGCAAGGAGTCATTTCAGAGCTTCTTCCTCTCTAATTGTGGCTGTTCACAGGCTGTGACCCTGGGTATTACGGGGATGGCTGCAAGAAGAAATGTAGCTGCTCTGCAGGAGTGCCCTGTGACCCTGTCACCGGCGAGTGTCAGAAGGAGTGTCCCCCAGGCTACCACGGCGAGCACTGCGACCAAGGTAAGGCAGGGCCGTGCAGGGCAGCTCTGGGTGCGCTGCAAACTCACCAATCCTCACACTTTTGCTTCACAAAAGCACTTCCAGAGCCCCCTGAGAGCCCCAGGCCACTGCAGATGATCTGATGGGTGGCCAGTAGAGGCTTTAGGGGACACAGGAGCTGCCATCCGCAGGTCTCTGTGAGACGCTGCCGCCTCTTTAAAGTGGGAGAGTGAATTCCTCCTAAAAAATGAGCCTGATTCAGAGAATGGAACAAGGTCTCACTTCACCCTGCCACTGGACGTGTCTGTGTTGGTAGATGGAGGTGACTGGGATCTAATTCTCTTCCTCTGGCCTTGATGTCTTTTCCCTTCCAGGCAATCCCTGCCTAGCACAACGATATCACATTTTCTGCTCCCTCCTCTATCCCATATTGAAAGTCTACTTCATCTGCAAGGACAAAAGAGTATTTTACATTTACTTTACATTAGGATTCAAACTTCTGCCTCTGTATGAACCTCCTAGAGCAGTTTTGTGCTCTTTGTTGATGGGACAGTGAATGAACTGCCTGGCTCTGTGTCTGTCTAACTGTGTCCAACACTCAGGCTCTGAGGGTGCAGATTTCATGATCCTAGGGGTGGTTGGTGTGTCAGAGAGCTTCACTTTGGTCAGACAAAGGTGCTTTGAGAGAACCTAAAGGCAATGAGTCATTGGCACGAGGTGAGGATTACAAAATATGAACGCAGTGCTTGGAAAAGAACAAGTTCTGCCAACCGCAGAGCTGAGTGGCGACTGAAAAATCAACCTACTCCTGCTCTTGTGAGGCTGGAGCCTCCTGAACCCCCTTCAGCTGGCTGGATCCTACAGAAAATGCAAGAAGTTGGACACTTGAAGACAGACTGCAGCAGCAGAAGACACTGCGTGGAGAGGTTGGAAGCGGCCACATCTGGATTTGGGTTGGAGCATCCCAAGAGTTTCTGCACTAACTGATGTTCAGCCAAGCACTGCTTCACCCCAGCCCAGAAGTTACAACCATCAGCCTCATTAATCCGCCAGCACAGGGTCGTGGTGCAGAGCCCCATCCCTGACAGGACTCGGTCGGAACAAGAGCTGCAGACAGCGGCAAAAATCCCGATGCAAGTGTTACCACAGTGCTGGCAGGAGAGATGGGAGCAGCTCCTGCAGGGCTGTGCCCCCTGGCAGGGTCTGACAGCCCTGAGCCCCCCGTGGCGGGGTGCTGTGGCCCCTGGAGCCCCTGGAGCCTCGTTGGGCCGGGTGCTCCCGCTCGGGATATTTTTAAAAAGGGTAAGAAAGGAGCTGAAGGCTGTAGGGGGGAGTCACAGGAAATAACACAAATATTTGTATAGAAATAGTAGGCTCTTGGCTGTTGTTCGGATCTGGAAATTATTAAAGGGTGAAGACAAACATCTGCCATCAATTAGCGAAGAGGAGGAATAACAAAACCTCCACTGTGTCACTGGAAATGGAGGCGCTGCGTTTCCCCCGCCGTTTGTCAGTGCCGGCGCGTTCGCCTCTGCTGAGGCTGCACAGGACCTTGGCTTTGGTGAGCACAGAGCTCTTGTGGGGGACTCAGAGAGGACTGAAGGATCTTTGGGTCTGGGGGCCTCAGTCTGTGTGTCACCAGCTGGTTGCTAAATTGTGGCACGGGGTACAAAGATCGAACCGAGCTGGTATGGGCAGAACCACGGTGGCATCCCGAGCAGAGGGAGGGAAAAGCACTTATACCTCCTCTGGATGAGGATCCTCCTTCTTTCCTGCTTTCCATCTGTGTCCATCTGTGCAAACCTGGCTGCTTCTTAAAATCCCGGTGCTGAGATCCTGGAGGCGTTCAGCCACGGAGGCAAAATCCCTCACAGCATCTTGGAAAAGCCAAGGAGTGGTTGGGTGTGCGGCTGTGACCCCGCTGCTCTGCACCCCAGCCCACAGAGAGCAGGGTGGCTCGGGCAGAATCTTTATCCAGAGACTGGAGACCAGTTTGGCGGCAGCTTTTGGGGACGTGAATGGTCACTCTTGCATGAAGAAATCCTTGTTGGAAGGACACACAGCAAGAGAGAAGTGATGGACAGGCTGACCATGGTGGTGGTGGCAATGCTGGAGGTGACCGGCGTGGCTCACGGAGTGGTCACACCCAGGCTCACAGAATCAGTAAGGTTGGAAAAGACCTTCAAGATCACCAAGCCCAAGCTCTGAGCAAACACCACCCTGCCCACTAAACCCCGAGGCCCCTTCAGGCTGCAGGGCCAGGCTGGTAAAATGCCCTTGGGCACCTTGGGGGGGAAGTTCTGACCCTGCTGTTCTCCCACAGAGTGCCCTGAGGGGACATTTGGGCCAGGCTGCCGGCGTCCCTGTGCCTGTGGAGGAGCGTCCTGTGACCGGAGCACGGGGCAGTGCCACTGCCCGGCCGGCCAGATGGGACACGACTGTGCCCAAGGTGAGCATGGGCAGCACAGCAAACGCATTGAGGGAGGGATTTAGGTGCAGAGGGAGGGATTTAGGTGCAGAGGGAAGGATTTAGGCACAGAGGGAGGGATTCAGGTGTGGAGCCATTACTCTTCTTTTGCTGAAATTCAGTTTAAAAACACCCAGTGCAATTGAAATCATCTTTGTGGAAAATTTTAAAAAAATTGCAACTTTTGATGGTGGGTCTTAAACAACAGCCCTGCTCTGCTGTCGAGGCTGAGAGAAGCACAAGCAAACACACATGATGAAAAAGATGAGGATGTTTTTGGTTGTTCCAGTCCTTAACATAGGAGAGGAAACTTTCTTTATCCATGCATGTTTTTAATTGCCTTCACCAGATTACTCTTTAACTGCTGGAAAACTAGAGAGTCCGAAATGAAAAGCTTTTGCATGATTCTGCAGAACTGCAGCAGCTGGAAGGTGTTAGTCACATAGAGATGTCCCGCTCCTAAGAGTTTGGCTGAGCAATGAAACTACGTGCACAGTGCTTACCATACATCTCAAGCTGCCTTTTTTCCAGGCCCTGGAGCAGCTTAGGACCAGTTGGAGAAGGATTCTTGCCCAGGTTTTAGCAGTTCTTAGCCTTTTGCTCCTCCTTGGCTACTCGCAGCGGGTCCCGGAGCAGTGACTGATGTGCTGTCCATGGTGTGACGGCAGCTGCGGAGTCCCTGTGCCAGCAGCGCCATTTCCTACTGAGGAGCCCTCGGAGCTCCCTGCAAGTAGATGCAAATCCAAAATTGGCATTGAAAATCCTGGAGCGAGCTCAGAATAGCACTGGCAGAGGGCTCACACGCTGCTTGCAGAGCAGGCATGGCCCTGGTGGCCACGTGCTGTGAACAAAAGCCCACGTCTCGCGTGGGCACGGCGACGACAGCGAGAGGGAGCCCAGAAGAGCACACGTTTCCCTTCTGCTGCCTCGTTGCTGATGCCGGCGCTGTGTGTTCTCTGTCTGCTCCCGCTCCAGCTTGCCCTGAGGGTCTCTGGGGACCGGGCTGCCAGGAGATCTGCCCCGAGTGCGCCAACAACGCCAGCTGTGACCCCGCCACCGGAGCCTGTCTGTGCCCGCCCGGCTACACCGGCCAGCGCTGCCAGGATGGTGAGTGCGGCCTGGGGAGGGTCCCTCAGCTGGAATGTCCAGCTCCAGCTGGAATGGGGGGCATTTCTGCTGACCTGGAGCATCTGCTCCAGCGAGCTGAGCATCCAGTGACCAACAGGCACTGCCACGCTCAGCAGGGCAGGCTGAGCACTGTGCACATCTCTGTTCCCTCACTCACTGGGGTGCAGGGTGGTGACTTAAAAGTCCCTCCAGTCTGCTCTCCACAGCGGTAACTTCTGCAGCAGCAGGAAGGGAGGCAGAATGCTCCTTGTCCCGTTCAGCGCCCGCACTCAGGGTGTCAGAGCCGTGTCACTGCTCGCCGCTCTGCCGAAGCACCGTGGCGCCCGGCGGCTCTGCCAAGGGCCGGGGCTCCAGCAGCCACCTGCAGTCGCTCCCTGTTTCCCTTGGCAGTGTGTCCACCCGGCTGGTTCGGCCCCGACTGCCAGCTGAGCTGCAGCTGTGGGAACGAGGGACATTGCCATCCGGTGACGGGGACGTGCAGCTGCCCGCCCGGCTGGACGGGGCACCACTGCCAGCGAGGTATGACACCCGTGCCCTGTCACCTTCGCTCCTGGGCCGCTCTGACCTGTGCCAAGCTGTGCTGCCATCGCTCCGTTCTCACCTGCATGCCGTGCCTCTGCCCGGGAATCTCTCAGGAATCCTTTTGGTTTCTCTGTCTGCCCGGTGCTGGCAGTGCCATTGGCCTTTGTGCAGCCGTGTTTGTCCCTGTGCCCAAGGGACACTGTGACTGCTGGCAAAGACTGTGCCCGTGCTGTGCTCTCGGGCACACACCGGTGACGGGCTCTGCTGTGTTTTTCCAGCCTGTGACCTGGGGCGCTGGGGCCCCGACTGTGCCCACGCCTGCAACTGCAGCAACAGCGACGGCAGCTGCAGCGCCGACACCGGGCAGTGCCTGTGCGAGGCCGGGTACACGGGCAGCCACTGCGAGCAGAGTGAGTGCTGCCCCTGCCCTGCCTGCCCTTGCCCCCAGCGCGGGCTGCACGTGTTCTGGGGAAGGCATCGGGCCAGCCCGGTCACCCTCCCTGGCTGCGGTGCCGGTGCTGTCCCCAGGGTGGCTGGGTGATGTGAGTACCTGGCTGTAAGGGGCAGATTGGACCCCGCTGGTTGTTCTAAAAAAAAAAAGCAGCTGCCAGGTATTTTCATTCCCTTCAAAGTCTGAGCCCCTGCCCTGGGATGGCTTCCCTGGGGCCCAGGAAAGGACAGGCTCCTCAGTCTCATTTCTTTCAGAGTGTCCTGAAGGGTGGTTTGGGCTGCGCTGTCGGCACCGGTGTCAGTGTGACAACGGAGCCGCCTGTGACCACGTCAGCGGGGCCTGCACCTGCAGCCCGGGCTGGCGGGGAACCTTCTGTGAGCACGGTGAGTACCTGAACCTGGCCACCAGGGCTCCATCCCCGAGGGTCTGCGCTCCCTGTCCGACTTTGCTCTCCCGTTACAGCAAAGGGAATCCCTCGGGATGGTCATGGGGAGAGCAAGTCTGCAAGCTGCTGTCTCTGGTTTTATTTCTGGAGGGAAAAGGTCTAGGGAAACAAAAACAAACTATGAAAATGTAAATAATAGGTGACCCGGTGGTTGCACAGCTGCTGTGGTCACCCGAGGGTGTACGTGTTGCGCACGGGGTCTTGGAGCAGCCTCTTGGAGGGGTCGCTGGATGCAGGGATCTGGCTCCCCCAGCAGCCTCTCCATGGTTAGGAACCCTAAGCCATCACTCTCCTGATCCACCACTGCCCTCTCCTGTACCTGAAATGTCCACAGTGGACTCACATTCGGTATCTGCTGCCCTTAGCAGTGGCTGTCACACCGCTGCAGCCTCACATCGGCCACAGAGGCCACCAAGGGGCACCTTTTCCCACTGGGAGGGCGCCAGCTCTGCATTTTTTGTGGATTTCTCCTTTGTTTCCCACAGCCTGCCCCGATGGGTTTTATGGACTGGAGTGTCGGCAGGCCTGTGACTGCCTGAATGGTGCCCACTGCAACCCTGTGACGGGACAGTGCCAGTGTCCCCCCGGCTGGACCGGCCCCCGCTGTGCCCAGGGTAGGTGGCTGTGGCCAGGTGCCCACCCTGCCCACCCTGCCCTCCACGGGCACTCTGGAGCCAGGGCTGTCTCTGCTGCCGGGTCACAGGAATGGGAGGTTTGGGCTGTCTGTTCCCCACTTGTGATTTTCTCTGCGTGGAATTTGATTTGGGCTCAGACTGGGGGGCTCTGCCTGAGCACGTTGTGGTTGGATGCAGTGAGGGCTTGGGCATCCAGAAAAACTGCTTCCAAGCAGGTGGGAGGATGTGGCAGGATGGCAGCAGTGTCGGATGTCAGGCCTGTAGCACACATTATTCCCCTGTAACACCACAAAACCACCTCGCACAGCAGCCAAGCACCAGCGTCAGGTCCTCTCCCAGCCCCTGGGATGGTTGGTAGGAGCCTGGCTGCTGTAATTCCCACAGCAGCCCACCATTCCTGCCTGCTCTGCTCCCCTGCAGCGTGCCAGGAGAACAGGTACGGCCAGGACTGCAGCCAGATCTGCCACTGCTTCAACAATGCCTCTTGCAGCCACGTCAGCGGCCGCTGCCTCTGCTCAGAGGGGTGGACGGGACCCACGTGCCAGCAAGGTAACACTTGCCAGCCCAGCCTGCTTCCCCTGCCAGCTGGGGAAGGAGTGCCATGCCTCGGGGTGGGCGGAATGCTGCTGCCCCTTACCTGAGCGGGTGAAATACCAAAAGTCATTTTGTGGGCGGCTGAGCAGCCTTGGGGAGGTCACTGGCTCCTCTTGCACCAAAATCAGCGTTGCTCCGTACCAGACCATCCACCCACGGCTCTGGCAGCGTGGCACAAGCATCCGGAGCTGCATCCTGACTGGGGTGTTTGTCCTGCTTCTCCCTCAGCGTGCCCGGCGGGTTTGTACGGGAAGAACTGCCAGCAGCGCTGCCTCTGCCAGAACGGCGGCACCTGCGACCCGGCCACGGGGGCCTGCGCTTGCCCCGCGGGCTGGACGGGGCTGGCCTGCGAGCTGGGTGAGGAAACAGCCGGGGAAACGGCTCTGGAGCAAACAGGTCTTGGTTTGGAGTGGTTTGTTTGGACTGGTTTTTCCTCTGCAGGTTGGAGGTGATGTGCGAGGGGTTGGGGTGCACGGTCCTTCCTGGCGGTGGGAGCTGGAACGGTGGGAGCTGGGAGGGCGGGTACCAGGACAGTGTCTCACCCTGTGCCCCTGCCAGCCTGTGCCCAGGGGCAGCACGGCCTGGACTGCCAGCAGCGCTGCGAGTGCCAGCACGGGGGGCTCTGTGACCGCCGGACGGGGCACTGCCTCTGCCAGCCCGGCTGGACCGGCGACAAGTGCGAGAGACGTAAGTGGGGCACGGGGGGCATGATCTGGGCATCGATGGCTCTGGCAGCACCTGGTGCTGCACAGGGAGGGTCTGAGGGCTAAAGCAAGGACGTAAAACTCAGATTTCAGCCCAGCAGGGAGCTGGCAGTGCCATGGTTTTGGCTGTGCCCCAGTTTTGCCCACTGCTGCTCTTTTTCCTTTCAATGAATCGCAGACGGGTTTGGGTGGGACCTTAAGGATCATCCAGTTCCAGCTCCATCGGGTTCCTATCCCCTGAGGGCTGTCCTGAAAGTGCTGGTGCACACCCAGAGCAGCCTGTGTCGGTGCTGGTGGGAGGGGGATGGGATTCCCAAAGGCACAGATACCCAGGCATCAGTGCAAGGCCACGGGCTCCAGGCAGGGCTGAAGGCAGGGCATGGTGAAACCAAAATGCCAAGGGAGGATCTTCCTCTGCCACGATTACTTTAAGGGTAACAGTGGATTGTCCCCTTTCCATTCTTCCTCCTGCGTGTCCTTGTATCACACTGGCCCTCAGGGCCTGGCTTTGCTCCCAAGCCCCAGCAAACCATGACATCTGTCCCTTGGTGGCTCCGTGCCTGCTGTGTCCTTAGCTGTGCCACACCCTGGCAATCTCCTTCCCATGAGGAAGGGTTGGAAAGGCTCTTGGCATTCCAAGCAGTGATAGAGACCTTATCCCGTACCAGCACACCAAGCAGAGATCCACAAGCTCCTTCCCTTCCGAGGTCATGACGTCCCAGCCTGGCACGTCCCTAAATCAGGGTGTAAAGCCCAGTGACAGCGCTTGCCAGCTGACGTCTGGCACAAGGGAGCTGCTGGCACCACCTCAGCTGCCACCAGCCACTCTCAGGTTTCCTGCTGGGAATGTTTTTCCCTTCGGGAGGCTGCAAACAGCTCGGCTGGCAGCTGAGGCTCGGCCACACAAACCACCTCGCTGGATCCTGCTGCATCCCGAGGCGCAGTGTCCCCTCCCAGCATTGTCACCGGCTCCCAGAGCCCCAGCACGGCCTCAGCAGCACCAGGCAGGTTAAGCACTTCTATAAACTCTCAATATAAATTAAAGAAGAAACCCACCCAAAAGTTAGAAATTATGTTGGTTTTTTTTTTAAAAAAGAACCAAGCTAGGGTCCTGTCAGCTCCCCAGGGCTGTATTTCAAGCTGCCTGTGTGTGCACAAGAGACAGACACCAGTCAGCTATGGAACTACTGGGAAAAAGCCCCAAAAAGTCACCTTTTTTGTGCAACTTGTCCTCTCTCCTGTGTTTTCATGCCTGAAGCATGTCCGGAGGGGCTGTTTGGGGCACGCTGTGAGGAGCTCTGTGACTGTGGGGACAACGTCTCGTGCCACCACGTCACTGGCGCTTGTGATTGCCCCCATGGCTGGAGGGGCCGGCGCTGCGAGAAAGGTGAGGAGCACCCCTGGGTAAGGGAAATCCAAGGAAACAACGGCTGCTCCAGAGCCTGGGAAGGAGGGAAACTTCATTTTTGAAGAGAATTACAAGTTGTGGCAATATATTTTGAGGCTATGACACAAGATGCTGCTGGGCTGGCTTGGCACCGGGGCAGGAGGCCCTCGAGGTTCTGAGGCCTTCCAGGCCGAACTGATGCCTAAAGAGGCCAACCTGGACACAGACACCAGCCAGGAGTAAGGGAATAAAGGTGGATATTTATTGGAAAGGCCTTCAGAGGCACACCCTGGGCAGGCCAAAGGCTACACCCAAGATGGCCCCAAGTCACGAGTTCTTCACACTGTTACAGGTTTGGTCCATTTGCAGATCAGCATAAATTCACCAATTAAACTTTAGCTAATGATGGAACTGCCCCTGAGCTCGCCCCCCTTCTCAAGGTGCTGGGTTACACATTTTGGGCCTGGGACGGGCTGGGTGTCCTTGGAGAGCAGGCCTGGAGAGGCTTTGTTATGTCTGTGTGAGCATGAGAGAGCAGCAGCTGCCAGGCTGCAAGGCAGCTCAGAGTTAAACATTAGGGACAAAGAATGTGAAAAATATAAGAGTTAAAACCTAAGGCATCATTACCACTGACTTAAAATCCAGGCAGGAGACTCACATCCCGCTGTTTGTTTTCCCACAGCCTGCCTGCCAGGCTTCTTTGGGAAGAGCTGTGCCAGCCGCTGCGCCTGTCCCCTGGGAGTGCCCTGCCACCATGTCAGCGGCCGGTGCGGCTGCCCGCCAGGACTGACCGGCTCTGGATGTGAAAAACGTACGGAGATGGGAATGATCCTCTCACAGCTCTGCGGGCAGGCCCTGGGAACGTGATGGGCCAGGCAATTCCTACAGAAAATAGAAGGGAAAAAAAAAAAAAGATAAACAAGGAAAACCAGCCCAGGAACTGAGCTGTGCCAAGGAGCCGCTCCCAGTCTGGCAGCTGGGTGCATGCCTGCGGAATGTTAGCGGGGCAGAGGGAGCCAAGTGGGAAATCAGAGCTGGGTATTTATCCAGAGCATTAGCAATAAATCACTATTAAAATGAGCTCCTGTGGGTATGAGCAAGCCTGGAAGAGACAGAGGTGTGTGAGCACATTCCTCACGCAGAGGACAGTGCTGGATTTGCCATCTCTGTGTGTGGAGCTTGCAGAAATGTGAGGGCAGGCGGGGCTGGCACAGCAAAAGGCACCTAATGCCTTTAAGTGCTTGCTTTTCCTTTCAATCCAAGTATTTCCTGGAGTGAAGGAACCTTTTGCATGTGGGTCCCTTTGCTTTTTGGGTGGCGGAGAACTTTTACTGCCTTAAAAGGCTCTCTAAATCCTGGCTGAAAATAAAAAGTTTTTAAAAAAAGCCTTGCAGAGAGGGGTGGCGTGGCTCCTGAGCCACCTCGGTGCTGTGTCTCCTCACAGCCTGCCTGCCAGGCACCTTCGGGGAGGGCTGTGCCCAGATCTGCCAGTGCGCCGGAGCCACCCAGGAGTGTCACCCTGTCACCGGCGCCTGCGTCTGCCCCCCCGGCTTCCACGGGCCCACCTGCCAGCTGGGTGAGTCCTGCTCCGGTCCCACTGCATCCCCTTTGCAGGCTGTCCCATCCTGAAATCCCGGTGCCGTGAGGGATGTGTGTGTGGGTTGAGCTCTGGGTGCTTTGGGGCTGCTCTGTGTGACAGAGCGGATCAGAACCCCACGGGTGGTGCCAGCCTGGCACAGACCCGCTCCCAGCAGAGCTCTCTGCCTCCTCCCCACTGAAACACCCACGCAAACCCACCTGGCGGATTTTCCCGGGGTCTCTGGACCTCGTTCCTACATTTTTAGACACTGAGGCCGCTGTTTGTTGTCCCCTCAGAGTGCTCCCCGGGGTGGTACGGCCGTGACTGCGAGAGGCCGTGCCAGTGCAAGAACGGGGGCCGGTGTGACGCTGCCACGGGGATGTGCCACTGCTCGGCCGGCTTCATCGGCGCTGACTGCAGCATCGGTGAGTGCTGGTTCAGCCAGAGGGGATGGGGAAGCAGGGGAGCTTCTTCAGGGGGAGCTGAGGGGTGGGAGATGCAGAGCTTGCCCACAGAAGGGCTGCTGACCCTGTGGGCGATGAGCAGCAGACCAGGGACTGACTCCTGAGGAAAGCTCCTTGTGTCCCTTCACCACCCGGGCTGGCAGCAGTGCCCTCCCTGCTGTGTCCCAGGGAATGAGCCCGCAGCTGATGGTGTTTGCTGTCTGCCTTAGCCACGGAAACATTTCCCTGCTCCGTTTATTTCATGATAAAGCGATTTCTCCTCACACACCATGCCCTCGCTGGACACGGCCACGGCCGGGCAGGGCTTGGAACAACCTGGCTTAGTGGAAGGTGTCCCTGTCCATGGCAGGGGGCTGGAAACAGATGATCCTTAAGGTCTCTTCCAACCCAAACCATTCCATGGTTCTGTGATACAGCAGTGGGGGCTGGGGGCTCCTTCTGCCTCCCATCGCTCAGCTCCAGTGCTGTGCAAAGTTTTCCCTCTCCCACCTCCCACCTCCCCAGCCCTGCTTCGGCCTGACCGAGATTTTCCTCCCTCTAGGATGCCCCGCTGGCCGCTACGGCCAGGACTGTGCAGGGCTGTGCTCCTGCGGGGTTGGTGCTCCCTGTGACCCCGTCACCGGAGCCTGCGTGTGCCCGCCAGGCAGAGCTGGCCCCGCCTGTGAGCAAGGCAAGTATGGGCCGTGGGCTCGTGCATCGGGACTGTCGGGCAGCGGGTTGGGGAAGCAGGAGCTGATTTCCCTGCCCTGAGATCTCTGCTCGCGGTCCCTGTGCCCACCACCGCTGCCCCTCGCCCCGCAGGTTGTGAGAAGCAGCGGTACGGGGCGGGCTGCCAGCAGCTCTGCTCCTGCCGCAACGGGGGGCTCTGTGACAGCGCCGACGGCTCCTGCTCGTGTGCGCCGGGCTGGACGGGGAAATCCTGCGAGTTAGGTAACGCCGGCCCGGATGGATTGTCCTGCACCGACCCAGTAACTGTGGAGCTCACATACTGGGTCCAGTTTCTGTTGTCCCACCCGTGCCAGCCCTCTGAAGCGCAGGTGTGGGGCTGCTGAGCAGCTCTGCCGCTCCCTCTCGCCCGCAGAATGCCCTCCGGGAAGGTTCGGTGCCGCCTGCCAGCTGCGCTGCTCCTGCCTGCACAACGCCACCTGCGACCCGGCCACGGGCACCTGCCGCTGTCCCGCCGGCCGCTACGGGCCCCTGTGCGAGCACAGTGAGTGCTGGAGCGGGGACACCCTCGGCTTGGGGCGGGGAGGGGTCTCTAAAGCTCGTCCGGAGAGCAGGACCGCGGGACACAGGCGTGACACCAGTGTCGCACGCCGCGGGGCTCTCCCTTCCCCGCTGGTTCTCAGCGAGCCCTTCCCCGGCAGCGGCAGCGGAGAGGTGGCTCCTGATGTCTGCGTGACCCCACGGCCACAGCGGTGCCCTCCCAAGGCAGCCGGGCACGCACTGCCCGGACGGGTTGGGAACCGAGCAAACGCCGTGGGGCTGCACACGCTGCTCGGGAGCTGAACGGGGGCTCTGCGGCCGCGTCTTGGGGTGCCCGGGCACACCTCGGGCAGAAAGGCTCGCTGCTTCTCCCGCTGGGCTCTCGGGCAGAAAGGCTCGCTGCTTCTCCCGCTGGGCTCTCGGGCAGAAAGGCTCGCTGCTTCTCCCGCTGGGCTCTCGGGCAGAAAGGCTCGCTGCTTCTCCCTGCTGGGCGGAGCGCCCGGGCACACCTCGGGCAGAAAGGCTCGCTGCTTCTCCCTGCTGGGCTGAGCGAGGCGCTGCTGCAGAGTCCCACCCACCCGTGCTCGAACGAGCTTTTCCCGTCCCAGGTTGTCCCCCGGGTTTCCACGGAGCGGGCTGCCGGGAGCGCTGTGACTGCGAGCACGGGGCCGGCTGTGACCCCGCCACCGGGCGCTGCCAGTGTCCCCCCGGGCTGCGGGGCGAGCGCTGTCACACAGGTACGGCCCGTCCCCATCCCCTGCCCGGGGGTCCCGAGGGGCTGGCAGGAGTGCGGGTGCTCTGTTCGGTGTCTCACACAGGCTGCAAGGAAGGGACGTACGGCCAGGACTGCCAGCGGCTCTGTGACTGCCCCAGCGATGTCCCCTGCGACCCGGCCACCGGGCGCTGCCTGTGCCCCCCGGGCAAAACCGGCCCCGCGTGTGCTGCAGGTGAGCCGAGCCCCAGCCGGGCAGGGGAGGAAGGGGACTGCGTGACGGGAATTTTGCTCGCAGGAAGCTGGAAGGGACTTTTTTTCTGGTGTGTGTCACCTCACGGAGCGAGAGGGGCAGGGGCACTCACCACTCTGGGCCCTGTTTGCAACCAGACCCGAATGCGAATTCTCTCCCAGCCTCCAGAGCCCGCGTGTTCAGATTGACAGGGTCCAAAGGCTGAGGATCTAAGGCTGAAGGAACATCCCGGTGGCCTGGGGATGCTTCGATGTCCCTTGTAACCAAAGCAAAAAGCTCTCTCTGCCCTATCCCGCACCCAGCATCCACCACAAGCTCTGCCTGCGGCATCCCGGGGAAGCTCCGAGCATTCCTGCTCGGCTGCTGCCGCGGGCAACAGCCTGAGCAGCTCTGTGCCCTCTGCAGACTGCCGGCCCACCCGGTTCGGCCCCGACTGCCGCCTGGCCTGCCAGTGTGCCCCCAGCAGCTCCTACTGCAACGCCCGGAACGGGCAGTGCCTCTGCCTGAACGGCCACACCGGACCCACCTGCCGGGAAGGTGAGGGCAGGGAAGGACCAATGCAGGCGATGCCACCGACTGCACTCGGTGGGGAATCCCGCAGGAATGCTGAACCCTGCTCGGGCTGTGGGTGCTGCCCCGCGGGTCGGGTTTGGGAGCAGTAAATCAGTGAAATCCAGTCACTTAGGGTAGCACCTGCCTCTTCCCAAGCCCCTCGGCCGGTCTGACCCGTCTGCTGTCACTGCAGCCGCGAGGGAGGCTTATGAAGTGTCAGAAATAAAGCTGTTTAGCAGCCTGGCCACAAATGTGCCCCTGGTAAAGCCAGGGCACAAATCCCACCCTGTTAGGAGCACGCTGGAACAATGATCCCGTGGAACCACAGTGGAACCCCCACCCTCCTCATTTCTGCCCAAACCATGACTGAACCTGCTGGCTCAGGGTGACCCCTGTGGGTGCCGGGCAGTGGATGGGTGGCAGGAGGGTCTGACCCAAACCCACAGGCTGCAACCAGTGCTCCCAGTGGGGAGGGGAACGGGGAGGAGGCTGTGCCCCCCCAGCAGGGCAGTGGTGTGGAGGGTCAGTCCTGCATCAGGGCTGTCCACAGCGAGGACTGACCTGTCCTGTCTTCCCTTCCAGCCACGCAGTCCCTGCCACCCACCAGGCCACCACCACCCCCAGAGGGGCTCTGGCCAGCGGAGAAGTAGGTCCTGCTCCGGGGAGCACTCCCCGGGTTTAACCCAGCAGCCACCTGAAGAAGCCAATGACCTGTAATGAACTCATTTATGAGCCACATGAGCAGCTCTCATCTCCTGACAGCCCCAGCTGCTGCTTTTGGGGTGGTCTGAGTGAGGCTGAAGCGCCCAGTATAACCAGTTCACTGTGCCAGCGCGGGCTGGCCGTGAGGACACGTGTGCCCACACCGGTGCGTGCCTTTGGCCAGAGACCAGAGGACCAGCTCAGAAGGGATCCGTTCTGTTTAGGGGACAGTGGACTTTGACAGCTTGTGACACATTGCTGGCCTTCATCTTTTGGGTGCTGGGCTTGGGGAGGGGGCTGCAATCGTGGTCCAAATCAGGTATTTATGCATCAATATTTATGGGAAGCTGCACCACAGTGTTGTCAGGACTGATGGCTGACAGTGCCCGGCTCTCCTGAGACTGGGCTTCCTGTGGGTGCACCACCTCACTTGAATTATTTTTTAAAATTTGCATTTTCCATGGCGTTTTACTGTAAATGACCATTTGCCAGGGGAAAACGCTGGGCTCCAACACCCACCTGCAGAGCTGGTGCCTCCTCGCTGACAGCACACGCTGTGCTGGACGAGCTTGGTGGGGGCCTGGAGTCTGTTCTTCGTGCCAGGAGTTTGTGAGCCTGTGGTGCTGCCCATGTCACTTATTCCAAGAAAAAGGAAGCCTAAATCCGGTGTGGCAGTCAGAGACACTGCGTGGATGGAGACAAAGCGCTCGCACGTCTGGTCAACGCAAATCCCAGCTGGAATGTCCTCGCCCAGCCCTGAACCCTGAGTTTGCCATTCCTGCCATAGCCAGGAGCTGGCCACCTGCAGCAGCGGGGAATGTCACCACTCCAACGTCACCACTCCAACGTCACCACGTCACCCTGGCCAGGGCCCAGGGCCCCCTTTGTTTGCACAGAGCTCCTGGGCAGCTGAAGCCCGAGAGCCGACACTGCCAGAGGAGCCCCAGCTCTGCGGAGGGAGGGACAGCCCTGTGCCGTCCCATCCCATCCCATCCCATCCCATCCCATCCCATCCCATCCCATCCCATCCCATCCCATCCCCACTCCAGAGGCTGCAGCACAGCCCTGCCCAGGCACTTGGCCTTTAAATTATTCCCACAGGGGCCAACTGAAAATAATAAAAGAATTGTTTCTTTTCCTGATGGAATTTATTTTAATCTGTATATAACTTGTAATTTTGGGCTAATTCCTTTCTTATTTTATTCCTTCCTTAACAGTATTTTTTTTTTGCCTTAGATACCATTCTTGTGAAGAAATCATGTTAATGTAAGTGTGTAGTGAAGGACCAAAATGGTATTGTCAGGGTTGGATGCTGGATAAGCAGGGAGCAGGAAGATTTTGTCCGTGTGCCAAATGCCCCCAGTCAGTGCTGCCAGTGGTGCTGCCGATTCTCCAGACAATCATCCCTCGGCCTCCCTTTGCCTTGGAGCTACCGGGGCGTTGGAGGAAGGCTCCAGGGATTGGGAACAGCACGAGAGGAGGAGGAGGAGGAGGCCAGTGGAGATGCTCTGCCTCACTGGCCCTGCTCCAGGAGAACATGGAACCGGCCTTAACCATGGGGATGGATCCATCCTGTCCCATTCCAGCTGCAGCTCCGTGACTCCTGAGCAAACCACGTGTCAGCATGGGACTGCAGCAACCCCCTACCTGTATTTTTATGTAATGTTCTTTTCCTGTTCATATTTCTTAATACAGTTTGTTTGCTTCGTCTTTTCTTGTACTGTCTCCCTTTTTGGATCTTCTTTAATTTAGCACTGATGAAAAATGTTACTTTCTCCACAGTTAAAGAGAAATAAACAGAAAGCCTGGCTGAGTTTCTACTTATCTTGTGTCTCTCAGTCAAATACAGCTGACAGCTGCTCCAGGTGACGGCAGGCTGGCAGTCAGGGGCTCTCGAGGGTGTTTCAAGAGATGCACATTTCGTGTGAGAACATGCAGAGGCCACAGCAATGCCACCAGCAGAATGGAACTCCTTTTTAAGGCTCCGAGTTGGGACAACCTGGCTCCTTGGAGCTGCCATGCTCAGGGACACTGTCACCACTAACGCAGCACACACGGTTCATTGGTACCCAGGAATTTATTGCTACCTGAATTTACAGTTTAACAGCTCGATCAGAACAGACCTTCCATCAGCGCTGCCCCTGTGAAAGTGAAGCTGGCAGTGTGTGGGGCTGGCTCACCCCAAAATTGTAGCTGCCATGTGCCCTGCACGGGGTGTGACGGGCTGAGCCCCAGGCAGAGCCCCCTCCCCAGCTTGGGAGGAGGGAAAGGCAGGTGGGAGCTGCAGCACCGCTCCTCATCCTGCCCCTGCTTCCCCCTCTGCCTGGAGCATCTACTCCTGGCCCCAGAGCTGACTCCATGGGAACAGCTCTGGCATCAAGTATTTTATCCAGTGACGGAAAGGTGTCTGGCATCACCTCACCCGTGCAGGTCACGGCTCTGCCCAAAGGGCCCAAGGATTATTGTGGGGGGAAGAGACAGGAAAAAGAGAAACAAGAGGGAAAACTGGGTGGACAAATAAGCCAAGCACATGGATTTCAGTTCCTACCAATCCCTGGTCAGGGTGTGCTCTCCCCACGCCAGGTGTGCAGCAGGTGCTGGCCCTGGTGCCAGCAGGGACGGAGACGGCAGCACGGGCACCTCAGAGCCCAGGACAGCCTCGGCCTTTCCAACCTGAGCCAAGGCTGGGCTGCTCCCAGAGCCTGTTCCGGGTCACCAGCGCTGCCAGGAGCACCCGGCGCCAGCTCCCACGTGAGGAGCTGCTGTGCCACAGCCGCCGCACGGACCCGTCCTGGCCGATGAGAGCTGCCACTCGAGACAAGCACAGCTCAAGGAGAAAGGCTCTGCTGCTGCCTCCTCTCCATGGGCTCAGTCTGCAGAGGTCTGGAGGTCCCTGAGGCAGGTCCCTGAGGCAGAGGGGTCCCTGTGGGCTGTCCCTACACGTCGGTCTCGATGCGCAGCCGCTCCATGCGCCGCACGTTGCCCTCGGCGGCCACGCGGCTCGTGATGGGCCGGGCACAGGCCTGGGGGAACCAGCCCCGCTCGCCGTCCCGCAGCCGCTCCCCCCAGCACCAGCCTAGGAGAGAACAGAGCGAGAACAGAGCGGCTGACAGGGCCGGGAAGGGCCACGGATCCTGGGCAGGCACTGTTCCCTTCCCCTGGGTGCTGGCTAGAAGCATCCAGGGATGGCAGGGGAGGAGGTTTCTGATTCACTGCCTGTTCTGGGGTGTGTTTCTCCCCCTTCTGAGGCCTCTGCTGCTGGTGCCAGCCACAGCCTGCACACAGGAGTCACCCCTAAGGAACACAGCAGCTCCCCACAGCAGTGCCACCTCCCTCAGTCCCTGCTGGGACACAGCACCAGCCAGCACCACGGGTCTCACCAGCAGCCAGGGCTGCCTGGAAGCTTCTGCAATTGCTGAAATCCCAGTTCCTGGGGATCACTGAAGGTTTCCCCCAGCCTGGCTCCGCTGAGGTCAGAGCCTGCCCCAGCCCCACGCTCGCCAGCACTCACCGTCCTCTCCCCCCAGCACCAGGACCACGTCCGCCTGCTGCAGGGACAGCTCGTCCGCCTCTTTGGCCAGGTAGGCGCGGGTGACCTCCACCTGGCTCAGGTCTGCAGGACAGGGGACAGCAGGGACAGTGAGCAGGCACAGCCTGCTCAGCCGTGACCCCTCGGCTGCCCACCCCGCGCTCCCCAGCACAGCGTGCTCCATTCCCTCCTGCCCCTGCCCTACATCCCTCCAAGCTTGCCAAACCTCCTCTAACAACAGCTGAAGGCATTCCTGGAATTCCACCGTGCCTCCCAGGAAATGTATTTAAGGTTAATTGTGACTGATGACTTCATGGGAGGCAGCTCCTAAGGAGCAAGGCATGGGGTTTTCCTCTCCACTGGCAGGAGTGGAGGAGAACCAGGTAGAAACCTGGACCTGCAAATGCTGCGGTGTAACAGGGAACCCCAGCAGAGCCAGGCTGCCCTCTGGCACGCCGTACCTCCTTTGGGGGTGCTGTCAGGCTTCTCCTTTTCCCTGTGCATCAGCGCCGCAATCCACCGGGCCCGGTCACTCCTGCCGGAGGGAAACACAAAGAAAGCCTTAGGACAGCATCCCTATGGCCAGCAGTAGCCAGACATTCCCAGCAGGATGAATGCTTTCCAGGAGAGTCACTTGATCAGAGTATTCCATATAAGGACACTTCCCAAGTGGCACATACAGCCCAGCTGCTTTGCTTCATACGGATAGGGGAAGCTGATAGGGGAATTATATGGGAAATGTAACAGAGAGGAAGGAACAGAGCCTGGGAGAGGCCTGTGCACATCCCCATTACTGGGAGGAGGAGCATGGGGGTAAAGGGAGCTTTGCAGAAGCCTCAGAGGAATCCCAGGGCCCCAGCTCATCCCAGGAGCCAGAGCAAAATCCCAGCGTGTCACTCACAGCGTCTCCGCCGACAGCACCACCTCTTCCCGCCGGCCCTCGCTGTCCTTCTCCAGCACCACCCGCAGCAGGTGCCCGCCGGCCTTGCCGGGAGGAGGGGAGGGTGGGTCTGTGCTCTCCACCTTCTCCACGGTGACCTGGTCCAGCGTGGCGTAGTTCATGACCGTGTAACTCTCCTCGCTGCGGCACAGAGGGATCGGTGCCTCAGCTGTGGGGTCCGGGCCACTTCCTGGCTCCGAGCCCGGCACAGGAGGCTCAGGAGGCACTGCCAGGGCAGCTGGAGCTGATGGCCAGGGTGGCACATGGCTCTGGGCACTTGCTGGCCACCCTCCCACCCACTGAGGCAAAGCCGCTGGTGGGACTGGGCGCTTCTCTTCTGGCTGACAAGGGACACCTCAAAAAGGTCAAACCAGGGAAACCTCATGGATATCTCAGGTATGTGCTGCTGGGGAAATTGGGGTTTAAGCCCCTGGCCGTTCTCCAGGGGAAGGCAGGGCCCTCCCCACGGCCTCACCTCTTCTTCTTGGTGATGATGAGGACGTCGTTGAACAGGAAGAGGTGGCAGAGGCGGCCGGCGCCGCGGCGGAAGATCCCGGCCTCCTCTGAGAGCAGCAGGTGCAGCTCCCCCCGCTTCAGCAGCCACCGGGACACCGAGATCAGCGGGAAGGGCTGCAACAGTGCCAGGAACAGGCTGAGTTGCTGCCCTCCTCAGCAGCACCACACAAAATCAAGGCAAGAAGTGAACCTGCAGCGGCCCTGGGTCAGTTGGGATGGACACACCCCATACTTTCAAGTGTGTTTTCCAAAGGATTTTCCAGGAGGCAGGTGAAGGTGGAGCAGCCATGCACCCCGCTCCTGCACACCCAGAGATGCAGCCCCTGGGCCCCAACAGCCCCTGGACCCCAACAGTGGGTGCCAATGGCTTTACCACACCCTTCAGAAACGGCCTGCACCCAACAGCCCAGTCCAGGCCTCCCAGAAGGGTTCCCAGCACAGGCCTGACCTGCCCCAACAGGCCCCAGAACACTTCCCACCATCCCTTCCTCAAGACCTCACCTTCTTCTTCCCGAATTCCAGCTGTTTCTGCAAGGTGTACATCTGCTCAGTCCTCTCCATAGCCCGAGCTCCCTCATTGCAGCTTTTGACCAGCTGAGAAGAGAAAAACATCCCAAGGGAAGAGGAGAAGGGTCGGACACTGAGCGCATCCGTCTCCCACACCACCCCCAGCATCAGGGACTGTCCTGCTTCCCCAAGCAGGAGAGACAGACAAATCCTGGCACAGGCTTCACGCCAGGTTTGGGAAGGGGCAGTGGGATGCTCTCCTGGAGAGAGATGGCACATGGGCTCTGCCTGGACAAGGACTCAAGTGAACCTGCACCAAAACCGAGGCAGAGGAGGAATTAATCATCTGAGGAGAAGAGCTCCAGGCAGGAGGGTGGACAATCCCACAGAGGGGAGGACTCTGCTCGGATGCGAGAGCAGGACAGGCTGGGAGCAGCAGGAATGTGCTGCCAAGAGCTGCTCTGCAGGGGGATGAAGGGAAGAGTCAGTGCTGGCACAGTGGTGGCCACACTCTCTGTGGCCCTTTGGCCGGTGTGACTGACCAGTGGATGGGGAAACACAGCGAGATGAGATCCAGGAGCATGGACAGCACACGGCTCGTGACTCCTGCACCCCACACTTCCCTCTCTGCTTCATTCACTGCCCTTTGCCCAAATCCCCAAAAAACTTGGTGAGAGTCATCCCAGGAAGGACAAAGATGGGCCAAAGAGAAAAGAAGAGAAGAGGACAAGAAAAAGGAACAAACCAAGATCAGGTGACAAAGGTGAGAAGGGAAAAGAAGCGTTCATCCAGCAGCTGTTTGGAGCAGAGGAGCCTCAAGTGAACCGATGCTGGGAGGGCAATGAGGGGCCGGAATGGCAGCGTTGGCTCAGTGCTGCAGAGGGCTGAGCTGGCAGCAGGAGAGGTGGAGGGCTGGCAGCTGGGCCTCACCTTGCTGATGGCCTTCACCGCGCGGGTGGCAGCTCCGTACGCCGCAGAGCGTGCGTTTGTTTTTTGCTGGACGGTCTGGAATTCCAAGGAAAGAAGCTTTAGTGATATTGCACCACAGAGGAGGGAGCAGCAGCCAAATCCCGGGGATTTCAGGATGCCACACATTGATTGAGCTCTTCCCAATGGCCAAAGGAAGGTTTAACAGTGCTGGGAGCTCTGAATTTGGGGGTTTCATGTCTGATTCGTGCCTGGCCACCCCCTGGCCCTCACCCCTGCAACCCACCACAGGCTGGGAGCAGTTACTGGAAATCCCACATCCAGCAGCTTTGCCATTTAGAGCAGATTTCCATGAAGAATGCGAGACCTGCTCTCCACTGCTGGGCTGCCTGGCCACTCATCAATCAGGACACTTGTGCCACCCCACCGGGGCACCCAGATATGGCACAGAAGAACCTCAGGTCACCCAGATGGGTGGCACCAAGACATGAAGTGCTCTTCACAGAGCTTTAGGCTGCACACCTGACACCCCCCAGAGAAGAAGACTGCCCTGGATACAAATCACAGAATCACAGAATATGCTGAGTTGGAAGGGACCCATCAGGATCATCATTAGGATCATCAAGTCCAACTCCTGGCCCTGCACAGGACACCCCAAGAATCCCACCACTACCCTGAGAGTTATCCAAATGCTTCTCCTGAATAAGTGCTCAGCATTCAGGCCCAGCTCCCAGAGGGCTGGAAGTCCAAGCTGAGGCTGTCCCAGGCTCAGCAAACCACAGGGAATAGCAGAGTCACCTCTCCAGAGATGCCAAGTGATGCCACCGTGTGACCACTTACATCTAGGAGCAGGGGAAGCCGTGTCACCCTCTGCATGGGCAGAATGAGAAATGAGATCATTGGCAGGCCTCCACACTCTGGTTTCCTTTCAATTTGTTTCAGGGTCTCTTTAAATAAGGGGTTTGTGGTTCTGGAACGGGACAAGAAAGCTCCATTAATTCTTTTCTTCAGTTGTCAGGATTTTCCAGCAGCTCTCCACACACGGGAAATGCAGAGCAGTGATGGCACTGCCTCGGGTGCTCATCGTCACTCTGCCGGGCTCAGAGTCCCCAGCTGGATAGAAACGGCACTGATCCCACACAAGTGGGAGAAAAGCACCCAGAGAGAGACGGTGAGCCCACCACAAGGAGGGCAAAGCCACAGATGTCCCAACAACAGACTCAAACTTGGCCTGGAGACGAACAGGGCCCATCCGTGTCCCTGCATGTTACTGACCTCTGCAATCCCTGGAGCCCAGAGCCCCTTGGAGGCAATTCCTGCTCAGCCCAAGCCCTGTACTCACAGCAGCTTATCCAGGGTCCTCTGCTGATAGACTTCATTGGAGCAGTAGCTGATGTAGGGGTTGAAGTGTTTTGAGGCGTGTTCTTCCACAATGTCACTGATGTCCGGGATCAGGAGGTGCTCCTGGTGCCGCTTCTCCAGCTCTTCAAAGAAGCTGAGGAGAGAATTTAAATGACCTCACCACGTGATTCACCACTGAATGTTCCCACTGCAGCTTCTCCCCAGTTTTCCCAGAGGAGATGGGGCCTGGATCCCTTTTGCCAGGGCAGCTCCAGCAGCGGGGACACCCACGCCTTCCCCAGAGGCACAGGCTTCCTCCATTCCTGCACGGGATCCCTCCTCCACGAGGTTTAGTTTCCGCCCCATCGGGAAGCCACAAGCCCTGAACGCCCCCACAGACATTCCCAGGGCTGCTGCATCCTCCTCCTGCTGCTTTCCCAAACGGACACAGCTCACCCAGCAGCACTGACACCTTTTCCTGGTCTTAAAATTAAGAGAGCTGAACACAGTTAGGAGGGGAAAAGGGTTTTACCTCAGTGTTTATTGAAGGATCCTCAGGGGCGCCGAAATGCCCCCCGAAGAAATGGCCCCCCACGATGTGATGTGTGTGCAATTACAGGCCTTGCTAATTAGCACATCTATCAAAGATTGCCCAGGGAGGGACTCCAGCGAGACCCCTCAGCGAGGAACCTTCCCCTGGCTGGGCCTGGCTTTGTTTACAGAATGTGTTCTGGAGAGGCCCTCGGGGTCTGGGGTTTCCAGGGCGTTTGGGCTCTTGGCTTAACGGGATACTGGGTCTGAGGGAAGTTATCAAACTTTAAGAATTATAACTGTGTGGGCTAAAAGCACTGAGAATACATAAAAGCTGTATAAAAGAGTGTATAAAAGGGGTATAAAAGAAAAAGCAAAAAATGATCGTGGCATCGCCATCTCTCCAAGTGTTTGCTCCCCACCTCCCAGGGAGTACCTTCAACAATCCAAGGGATGGTTGGTTTTGCACTACAAATAAACAGCTCGGGGTCCCCTCCCAGGCCTGCCTGGTGCCAGCCCCCAGCCCCACTTGCCTCGTGCTGACTGTCAGGATGTCACCGATGTTGGAGAAGAGGTGGTGGTGCTCTGTCTGAGTCATGGTCTCCTTCAGCTCCTCTGACCTCATGAAGTGGCCCACCAGGACGCTCAGGCTGTGCATGTAGGAGTACTCCGAAGTGATGATCTCAAACATCGCCTGGGGAAGGCAGGGCAGGGAAGATGCAACAGCACAAACTGACTGCACAAAGCCGGGAATTGATTGCTAAATCTTAATTATGCTCTTCTGGCACGAAGCCAGAAATGACTTGGCTCCATGCTGGTTCTCTGTGTCATCTCATGCATGGCCTGGCCAACACCAACAACCCCAGTGCGTTTTAGGACACCCAGTCGCTGAAAAGCCACAGCATGAAGATGTTTTCCCTTCCCAACAGCATCCAGTGGAGCTGCCTGTTTCCCCACCAATCCGTGCAGGTGAGCCCTGCCAGCACTGCCCAGTCCTGGAGCAGCTGGAAGCAGCAGCACCACGAACTGAGCCGAGCTCGGCTCCACCTGGAGCCGACCCTGACAGAGCCACATGTGTCCCACAGCCTTTGGTGCCTCCGCCACGCTCTGGGGCACGTCCCAGGCTGCTCTCACCTCCTGCCGCTTGCGCTCCTCGGGGGAGATCCTCTGCAGGATGCCCGATTCCAGAACCTGCGGAGAGAGGCCGGGATGAGCAGGAACGATGGTCCTTGCACGCCCTCTAGTGCAGCCTGGGGCTGTGTCAGCCACCCCACCGCCCATCCCACCATCCCACACCATCACCCACCACCACCCACCATCCCACACCACCACCTACCATCACCCACCATCACCCACCATCCCA
>VXBT01002712.1:848184-869484 GCA_013400235.1 Oriolus oriolus
AGAGCAGCACCACCTGCACCAACAGCCCTGGGCAGACCCTGAGTGTCCCAGCCGGGGCTGGACAGCCCGGAACATCCCAGGGCAAGGACTAACGCTGTGGAATGACCCCCTCACAGCTCTCAGAGCCCCTGCACTGCCCCTACCTCCGGGAGCTGGCTCCAGGTGACCTGCGCCGGGCGGTAGCTCTGCACCACGATAGCGGCACCCAGAGGGGACGGCTCCTCTGGCACGGATTCCTCCAGCAAGTCCTCGTCTGACTCATGGCTGACAGAGTTCAGACCTCTCTCACGGATCTCCTGATACAGCCGGGGCTCTGCGGAGGAGAAGACACGAGGTCAGCGCAGCCTCTCCCAGCCCAGGCCCATGGCTTCCCTTCCCTTCCCACCATGGCTGCCTTGCCCCGTTGGCCACGAGCCACCAGCGCCAGCGAGCCCGGGCCAGGAACTCCCTGATGAGGTTGGACTTTGCACTGCAGTAATTACCCAGAGGCTCCTGCTCCCAACAGCCTCCCACAGCTCTCCCATTTTCCCTGGGAGCCATCCAGATGCGAGCGCGGCAGCAACTGGGGTGTTATCTGCCCCAGGAATGGGAAAGCAAGGCAGCAATGCTCCTCTTGCTTCGAGGAAACAGAGACAAAAGCCATGGCCCCAGGGAGCAGCACGGTGGGGAGGGGCCTTGTAGGGATCTGCTCGGCTGAGGCAGAGGGGACAGGGACAGGAGCACTCACGGTCCTTGAACGAGCCGCCGCGCTTCTGCACCCGCTTCCGCCCGAGGGTTCTCTGCAAGGGCAAGAGGAGAGCCTGCTGCGCTTACCACGCTTCTGAGGCCCTGGGAAAACTCCTTCAGGAAAAGCGGGAGTTACCTGTGCCAGTCAGCCCGCACCGCCCTGTTCTTTCAGCCTGGCTTTTGTCTGAGCTCTGTTTGCCTTACCCCGGTGACTCAGCTTTCACCTCCCGCAATCAGGGTCATGATCCGAACCATTCCGTACCCACACTGCTGCTGTCAGATCTCCCTCGCACCTGGACTTTGCCTGCTCTGGAGTCTCCCTTTCCCCATGCTTCACCCATGTTTGTGTACGCCTGGAGCCGCTCTCCCGGCCAGCCCCACCCTGCAAACACCCTGCAGCCGCCTGCCAAGTGGCCCGGAGCAGCCAGCTCCACTCCCCACCAAAGCCGTGCCAGCTATTCCTGGGCTCTCCAGGGACCCGCAGCATCTGCTGGTGACACGGAGCTTCCCAGGCACCAGTCACGGCACCAGGCTCAGCAAACCAGCTCCAGAACTGGCCAGAGCTGTGGGCCCTGCAGCTCCTCTGTCACCACCAGGAAAGCAGGACCCCATCCCTGCCTGACAGGGGTGACAGCGGGTGCTAAACCCACCTTGTTCCTGCCGGGGCTGCGGTCGGGCAGGGCGCTGCCATCCTCGGACACGGGCTTCAGCGAGGGAGTGGCCTTTGGTGGCTCCAGCTCGGCGCCCAGGCCCTTCATGGCCGCGCGGTAGGACATGTTCCTCAGGTTGCGCTTGAGCGCTCCTCCGCCATCGTCCTCATCCTCCGCCGCCAGGGCCAGCATGGGGACGGCTGCCCGCTTCGGGTCGGGGCTCAGGGCTTCCCGGCTCGCCCCAAAGCTCTGGTGCCGGGAGGGGCTGTTCTTGGGCTTGGAGGAGACAGCCAAGCTCTTGGGGATGAGCTGCTGCGTGCCCACCTTCAGCGCGGCCGGGCTGTCCGTGCTGAGGACAATGCGCCGGGGCTCGGCCGAGGTGGGGGAGGCCAGCGGTGACAGCGGGGTGGCACTGGGAGCCGCGGTGGAGCTGCGCTTCTCAAGGGGACAGGTCGGGATGGGGGGCTCTGGCCGCACCGGGTGGCATCGGTACTCCAGGAGCAAGGTCTTGTCATCCACAGACATACCAGAGGTGCTCCGAGACATGGCGGTGGCCCAGGGAAGCAGCAAGCTGAGGAAGACAGACAGACAGACAGACAGACAGGTGGCTGAACACCTCCCAGTGAGGCAGCAGGAATTTACACTAAGCCACGGGAACCTTGGGCCTCCGCCTTCCCAGGGTGCTCCACAGGCAGGGCCTGCAGGGACACACTCGGGATGCTGTCACCGCCTGCGTGCCCTCACGGGGCCACCCGTGTGCCAGGGCCAGGCCAGGGGCTCCAGGACATGCCGGGCACCGGGATCGGCCGGGCACTGGGAGCAGCTGGGCACTGGGAGCAGCTGGGCCGTGCCGCAGGCACCGGGCAGGCTCAGGCCTGAGCCGGGCAGGCCTGGAGCCTCACCAAGCCCCGCTGCTGCCGCACCTCCGTGTCCCCTTATTCCCCTCTGGGGTGCTGCCAGCCACCACAGCCAGCCTGCACCTCCCGAATGCCACCTCCCCGGGGCTGTGGAATCCCCAGTGGCGGCGCCTGGCCGTGAACTCTGTGCTCCTCCAAGCTCCTACCTGCCCCAAACCGCACTGAGGGGTGGCTCCACGCTGCCCACAAAAACACCTGCCCCAGGCCCTTGGGGCTCCTCAGCCGGGGTTAAGGTCACTCATCCCCTCTGTGCCACCCACAGAACCGTGCACCTACGGAACTCTGCCCCTACAGAACAGACAGAGCGTTTTATGCCCTCTGCCGATTACATAACTTTGGGAGAAATTATGGTTTAGCTCTGCTCCACTGAGACCCCTTTGTGCCCCAGTGCCATCTCCAAGCTGTTCGCTTCCAAAGACCAGGAAACAAACCAAGGCTGGACCGTGCTTTTCCCTGCATGAATGACTGGCAGGAGCACAACACAGACCCATCAACAACAGCTCATTTGACAGAGATGCTGCTCATTCCACTGTCCTCGGATGTGGGACACATGCTCTGTGTCCAGAGGGCTGCCAAGTGTCCTGCGGACGAGGAAAACGCCACATTCCGCTCTTAACCCCGTCCTGGCTGAGGATGAAGCTTATCCTAAACCCTTGCAGCAATAACCAGGCCTGAGTCCAGAGGCTCTGGGGGCTGCAGCACCCACAGCTCTCGGCGCTGGGGTGGAGGGAGGCTCGGTGGGCGCACAGGCCATCGACCCCCCGTGTCACCGCCCACGGGGGCACACGGGCACAGGCACCGTGACTCTGTGCTTCCACCCCTGAGTGCCCAGGGCTGGGCTGCAGCGGGTAGGGCTCCAAATGAGCCCTGGGAAGCACCCAAACCCCTCTGCGACGGACCCAACCTCCCCCCGGCACTGAGACCCTCGGGGACGGCGGGGACAGAGCCGCGGGAGGACGAGCCCCGGCGGCGCCTCGGGAGGGACGGGACAGCCGGTCCCCGCCGTGCCCTCCCCGGAAGGCGCTCGGCAGCCGCTCGCTCGGGGCCGCCGCCCNGCCCCCCCCCACCCCCCCCCCCGCCGCGCCCGCACCTCCCCGCGCCCCTGGGAGCCAGCGCGGCGGCGGCGGGCCGGGGAGGGCTGGGAGGGACCGGCAGGGCTGGGAGGGACCGGGGCGGGACCAGGGGAGGGGTCGGGCCGGCCCCCGGGGCTGTGCCGGGCTGGAGGTGCCGCTCGCAGCCCAGAGCCAGTGCCGCGCACGTCCCGGTTCCCAGGAGCGCTCTGCTCCCTGCCGCGCCCCGGCCCGGGGCCGCCCCGGCTTCCCAGGAGTGAAAAATTAATTAAGCGTCACTAAGAGCAGTGTTTTGCTGCTTCGTCTCGATGAGTCTTAGCAGGTGTTTGCGCGGAGCGGCGCTGCCGGGCCCCGGACTCACGGCATTCCCCGTCCCCTAAAGCCGCCCCTCCACGGCCACTGAAGGCGAGGGGATTTTTCGGTGTCGTTCTCCCGTCACGTTAACGGGTGACAAACGAGCGTGCCCCGGCTGTCCTCGGGGTCTGGCCGACGCGCACTCGGTGTTTCAGCAGTGCAGGGACTGTCGCTTACTACAGGCACGTCTGATGCTCGCTGTAGTTGAGTCTTCAGTGGTCAAAGGTAACCTCAGGCGGTCCCTCCGGATGCACAAAACATCAGTTTTGGCTGCTTTTGGATGCTGCAGCTCCTGGGAAAGAGGATCTGGGGGTCAGGCTGCTGACCAGCTGCCCAGTAAGGCTCAACAGTGCTCTGTGTCTTTACTGGGAACAGACTTTTCCTTGACCTTCTCTTTTGCCCCCCTGTTCTGCTCCTCCCCATCCCTCAAATGGGGCCCTTTTTCTCACTTGTTTGTGGTGAATCTCAAGCACTTTGTGCACGACAAAGTCCACTTGTCAGCAATATTCTTTTAAATGCCTCTGTTCTCTCCACTCCGGGGCCTGCCTGACAATCGCCCCATTATCACAGCTTTATTATCCCACAGATTTTTTATCCTTTCCCTCCGGGGCTAATAAGGAGAAAGGCTCCAGCGAGAGGAGGGCTCCTACTCGAGGGTTCAGCTCCGACTGAAACCCTCCTGATCTCCGGGGAAGGGCCATTATCCCGTAGTGGGACACCATCATTTGATCACCATGAATGACTTTTTGAAGCGAGGCCATTCATCAGTTGTGTAATGGGGTTTTTAGCTCAAAGACCCGGCTTTCAAGTCATTTCTGCTCCCGGGGTCCCCTGGAGCTGAACCATCTGACCGCTATCACTGGGTAGTTCGCTCACTCTGCACTCTGCTTGTGAAAGGAAATCTGCTCGACATTTTCCATCAGCTCACTGATGCCCCATCCCAACACATTCTCCCACCCTGGAATACTCTCAGTTGTCTCTGTGCAAGTATCCCACCCCTTCAGTGGGATGTGGCACGGCACAGCAGCACTGCCTGCACCTGCTTTGCACTGGGGAAACCTCGAGTGCTGAGTCCAGCTCTGGGCTCCTCACAGCAAAAGAGGCACTGAGGAGCTGAAACACTTCCAGAGAAGGACACAGAGCTGGGGAAGGAGCTGGAGAAGTCCTGTGAGGAGCTGCTGAGGGAGCTGGCGGGGCTCAGTGTGGGGAAAAGGAGGCTCAGGAGGGACCTTCTGGCTCCGCACAACTCCCTGACAGGAGGACAAGGGCCAGGATGAGAGGAAACGGCCTCAAATTGTGCCAGAGGAGGTTCAGGTTGGACAGGAGGAAGAATTTTTTAATGGAAAAGGTGCTCAGGCCTTGGCAGGGGCTGCTCAGGGAGGTTTGGAGTCCCCATCCCTGGAGGTGTCCAAGGAAGGCCTGGACGTGGCACTCAGTGCTCTGTTCTGGGTGATGAGGTGGGGATCGGGCACAGCTTGGACTGGATGGTCTGGGAGGGGTTTCCAACCTCAGTCATTCTGGGATTCTGTGATTCTGACCTCAGCAGCCAGTGGGGTGGACATAACTTCATTTTTTGGAGCTCTTTTGAATATCACAAACCGTGCATGCACAACAGCAGAGCCCAGGGGTACCCAGAGCAGCAAAGCCAGGCTGTGACACACCCAGTGCCCCATTCCTGGGGACGTTCTCCATGGTTATTCCACGAAAAGAAGCTCACGGGACCACTGCTTATAAAAGCACACAGGTTTATTGCATATCAATCTCATGTATAAATTCATTGTAGCATTGGAAAGATTACATTTGGTATACATTCCTATTCTACAGCATTAACCTCAAAATCAGCTTTTTCTATTCATTATTTTAAAGGAATTTCTCTACACAAGTACATTTGTCTTTTATCACAAGCATCAAAATGAAATTTGTAAAATTGCCTTTTTTGTTTTTTTAATTATTTTCTACACTTCATATCTTTTATTTCATTATGCTCCCAACAAAGCGATTCCATATTAATTAATAACTGCCAACACTTTTTCTTTCTTCCTTGGCAGTTCGAGGCTTCGAGCCTCGGACGCAAAATCTAATCACATATACAATAAGTGCATCTACGGAATTTTTTTCTTTTTAATAAAAATTTCACAAACGGACACAATAATGACTGCTAAACACAAGTCATGCACAGTTTACTTATAAACATAACAGAAGCAATATACAATCAAGAATGATATGGAACAAGCACCATCCTCTTTCTCAATGTTTTTTAAACATTATATGAAAACCAGACATTTACAATTGATTTAAAAAAACACTATACAGGTCTAAAGGAAAAAAAAAATCCAACCTAAATCATATCTGTATTGTAACAATGGGAAAAGGAATGACATAGGATGCACAGATTTATGATTCTTGCAAGCACAATATATATATGTTTTAAATTACATCTTCTGCAGGCTGGAAATGACATCAGGGCAAAACATCTCTTGCTTTGAAGAGAGCAACGAGAATGTAAAATACACTGAGAATTACTTTCAGAATTACTTTGTTCACATGTGAATTGCACATTTGGAAAATCAAAGCTGCCTTTTTTTTCTTTTTCGTTCTTTTTTTTTTTTTTTNTTCTTTTTTTTTTTTTTTTTTTTTTTTAATTTCTTCTTCCAAAGTGGTAATAAGAATTAACGACAGAAGAAAGAGGAAAAAAAAAAAAGGAACCTCGGAATCATTCAAGAACGTTTTAGTCACAGTTTCACTCAACACTACAGAGAAGTTTCATGGCTTTGAGAGAACACTACTGACCACCGGCAAGGAGCAGAGGGTTTTGCCCTTGTGTTGCCAGCCCTGACCCGAGCGACGCCGCTCTCCCCTCGGGGACGGCCCTGTCACCACGGGCAGGGTCCCCAGCGCTGCCCCCCGGCCCCCGCCACACACACACACACACACACAGAGTACAGCACGTCAAAACCGAGGGGAGAGTCAGCAGATTGACCTGGGCGGGGGCACGGGGGGCTCACGATCCAGTGCTTTGATGCTTCGAGTCAAACGCGTTCGCCTCTTTGTGCAAGTGCTTTCCAAAGGCTCCGTCCGCGCCGCGGCAGCGAGGGGCTGCTCCCACGAGCGGCTAAGTGCTGGCTGGGGAGAGGGCAAAGCTTCCTCTGCACTGTGGGAAGGAGGACAGGATCCCAGCAGGGTGTTTGTCCCCGAACAGCCGAGCGCACCCGGCTGGCGTTCACCGTTCGGCCCCGTTTGGGTTTGGGGTCCCACGCATCGACGTCCCCGTGGCGCCCGGCCAGGCAGGACCTGGTGGCGTGGGACACCTTGGAAAGGCACCCACCCAGAGCAGCCTGAGCGCCGAAGGGCACGTCCCAGGGAAGAACCCAGGGCCCCAGCAGGAGAACTGGGTGCCTCAACATGTCCTGCAGGACCTGGCGCCTCGGCACGTCCCGCGGGAGAACCTCAGCGCATCCCACCAGAGAGCTCCCAGCCACCTGCACCAGCCACAGCGATCACACCAGGACCAACCACCAGCTCCGAGCTGGTGAGAAGCAGGGAATGCACAGACACCAGACCCACGTCCTCCTCCCTGACCGGCTCAGGCAGGAAGGTCCAGCTCTGGCCAAAGCAAGGGCCCTTCACGGGGCACCGACACCTCAGCCCTGTGCAGCTCCCAGCCCCACCTGACCACTCCAAAAATCCCCAGGCCTTCTCCTTTCTCTCCCCTGTGCTGTTGTGGCTGTGAAAATGCTTTAAATAAATAGATCCTACACAAAGGTCTGGGTTTAAACCACACCTGGAGCGGTGCCCTGGCTGCCGGACACACCGCAGCCGCTTCCCACCCCTGCCACCCTGGCCTGCCCTGGATCCCGAGCACAGCGTGTCCGTGGGGTTGGACACCACAGCTCCACGTCTCACCAAAGCTCCCAGAGCTTCCCCAGCACTGGGGAGCCAGCACTGCTCTGATGGCAGAACGTCCTGGACACAAACCTCTCGGGAAACAGCCTTGAAAAGATCAGATTCTCTGTTAAAGCAGCAAAACAAAACCTCCACACCTGCTCTGAGCTGCAGCACGTTTCAAGTGCAATCCAGTGAAAGGTAGAGATTAACAGAGGTTCAGTGAGGCTTCCTGTTTCTTTATCTTAACTGGAAAAATCAAATTACAAAACTTGTAATCAGTGCTAAATTAGAGGAGTCGGGAGATCCTACAACACAAGCTGGAGAAAACGGGGAGAAAACTGAATTAGGAAATATGAAAAGGAAAAAAATCATTTCATGATTTTAAACCCTGTATTTTTAATGTCCTCAATCCCTGGCTGGATAATACCTCCCCATCCCTGGCCAGGGGCTCTCAGGAGATCCATGGAGAGCCAGGATTAAGCCGGGGAGGGGAATGGTGACAGCATGAGCTCAGTCAGAGCAAGGACCTGACCAAGTGCTTCTGGAGAAACGACACAACTGGCAGCGGGGCTGAGAGAGGGACAGGGAGACCATAAATACCCCAAATAAATCCCCACAATAACACCTACACTCCTTAATATTGGCCCACATTTTGGTGTGCAGCTCGCTGCTGCTCCCTCGGCTGCTCTGTCACCTCCCTGTGCTGTGGAGGGCAATGCTGACCTGCCCCAAGGTTTCCTCAAGGATGAACAAACCAGGGTCAGAGCACACAAACGCTCACTGCTGCCCACAGATCTGTTCCAGCACGGCAGGCAGTGCCACAGCCCTGCCAGAGAGATGCTCAGACACGTGGTTTGCTCAGGAGTCACGGAGCTGCAGCTGGAATGGGACAGGATGGATCCATCCCCATGGTTAAGGCTGGTTCCATGTTCTCCTGGAGCAGGGCCAGTGAGGCAGAGCATCTCCACTGGCCTCCTCCTCCTCCTCTCGTGCTGCTCCCAATCCCTGGGGCCTTCCTCCAATGCCCCGGTAGCTCCAAGGCAAAGGGAGGCCGAGGGATGATTGTCTGGAGAATCGGCAGCACCACTGGCAGCACTGACTGGGGGCATTTGGCACACGGACAAAATCTTCCTGCTCCCTGCTTATCCAGCATCCAACCCCGACAATACCATTTTGGTCCTTCACTACACACTTACATTAACATGATTTCTTCACAAGAATGGTATCTAAGGCAAAAAAAAAATACTGTTAAGGAAGGAATAAAATAAGAAAGGAATTAGCCCAAAATTACAAGTTATATACAGATTAAAATAAATTCCATCAGGAAAAGAAANGGGGACAGGGCTGTCCCTCTCCTCTGCAGGGCCGGGATTCCTCCGGCAGGGTCGGCTCTCGGGCTCTGCCTGCCCAGGAGCTTTGTGCAAATACGAGAAGCAGTTCGGTCACACTGCCTGGTGCTCTCAGAGCCTTGGGCACTTCCACAGGATGTTGTGGAAAACCAAAAAGGGGAGGGTAAATTGTCCTGGAAAACACACTGGTGCTGCTAATTTACCTTTTGTTCCCTCTGTACCAAAGCCACTTTCCTGTGGGGGCCCTCTGAGGCTCCCCAAAATCAGCCTCGCCTGCGCTCTTGGGTGCAAAGTGTAATGGTGTCACACCCAGCTCCAACTCTGCCTTGCCCAGGGAGCTGGTTCTGTTGTTTTGGCCTGCTGGAATGAGGCTTCCCACACTGGACTGGCTTAGAACCCTCCATCTGCCCTTTTCCATGGCTTTCCTAACCATTCCATAAAGGAATGTCATCTCCAAATTCCCTGCTCCAACAGCAGATGGGAATTGCAATGGAGAATGGCACAAAGCCCACAGGATTTGTGGAGGCTGCTGCGTATCAGTAGGGAAAATGAAGAGATTTGAAATCACTCATAAAATCTCTGTGAGCAATTTTAGGGTTGGAGAGACAAGTGGATTCTTATCTCTGTGCTCGGGCAGAGCTCTGCACCCCTCAGGCTGCTGGAGCACGGCAAAGTTCCTCTTTCAACTTCAATTACAGGCCAAGCAGCAGCAGGCGGTGAGGAGGGAAAGCCAGGCCAGAACAAGGGTGTGAATCAGAGACCTGTGCCACAGATACCACCGGCATGGGGCGAGGTCACCCCGAAACCCCAGTGAGGTGACACGGAGCAGACGTGTCCCAGCATCCCCGGGTGAGGCGAGGCGTGCCCAGCACACGTTTCCTTCAAGCTGGGGAAGGCTCTACCCCGTGGCCTCCCCACCTGGGGAAATCCAAGCGTTTCCAGGAGCTCCACCACCCTGGCTGAGCACGGCTCTGTCCCAGCCACTCCCAGCCCACGCTGGACTCACAGGTGCCCGGAGGGATGGGGAGCTCTCCCAGCCTCGCTCAGGGCACGGCCGGCGATCCGTGTCCGTGTGACACATCTGTCACCCCAACCTCAGCGCTGGTCCAGGCTGGAGATGTCTCAGCTGGGAGCCGCGTGTAGCTCGTGATGGCCACAGGCAACGTGGCCTCACCGTGGAGGAGCTTTGCACTGTGCCAGTGTTCTGCTGGCAGGAAAGGACAGGACGGTGTTTCTGTGGGAGCGCAGAACTCCGGATTCTTTTGGGGGGTTGGTTAAAGGGGTCGGATTTGCCCTTCCCTGGGTATTACTCCAGTGGCTGTGTCAGAATCGCACCGGGCACAGGTCACACCTGGCTCTCTTCCCGTGGTGCTTCACCATTCAGCTGGGTGGGGAGGCAGCGCTGCCGTGGGGTTCCAAGCTGTCGCTCCTGCTCAGGCCGTGCTGGCTCAGTGACACCGGTTTGGAAGGTTGGAAGGGCCAATCTTTGATTGCACTGTTGCAATTCGTGTCTTGCCCGTGCTGTTCCTACAGGCTGTGAAATCTTGGGGCTGCTTCAGCGTTATCCAGTTTGGGAGAGGTTCATTCCGATAAATTAGAAAGGAAAACTCCGGAGAGATAAAAATGCAGGACGTGTAGGTCGGATGCGACAGGTTTCCTTCTCAGCCCAAAGTCCAGACGACTCCCTGAGGCCCTCTTGTCCATCTTCTGCTCACTGGGATTTTGCTGGGATGGCTGCAGCACCACCGCCGCCTCGCCTGGGCTCCGGCCGGGGCCTTGTGGACCTCTCAGAGGTGGTTGATGGGGTTAAAGGTCCCCGACTCTGAAGCTGCTCCTGCCATGTCCAACCAAGCCCCCAGAGAGTTCTGGGAGGACGTGTGGAGGGGAGCGTTCTCAGACAGGGACAGCATCATTGCATAAGCCTGGGGGAGAGAGGGACGCAGAGGGCACGGGTGAGAACAGGCTGGAAACCCTCTGTGTGAAACACAGCCCCCCCTAACCCCGCACACCTGGGCCAGCAGCGCCCTCTGAGCCACGCTAAACTCACATCCACACCCCAGGATGGCACCCACCGCTCCAGATACCAGATTTGTCATGGTTTTTAGGGACAGGCAGGAGACACCATCATTCCCACCGGCTTTCACAGGACTGAAGCCATCCTGCAATGCCCTGCGCTCGGTCACCAACCTCTGCGTGATTCCAGGTTCTGCTCCCAGGGTAAAGCAGAGCTGGGGCTTGTCCTTAAAAAAAGCACATCCTCAGATGAGCCAGCGGCTCAGTGAGGCTGGGCTGGGGCAGCAGTGCCCTGGGAATGGGGCAGCGATGCCCAGTGGGAAGTGGGGAGCAGCTGCTCATCCCAGCTCAATTCCTGGCACGAGCAGCTGCTCATCCCCTCTCGATGCCTGGCACGGGCCCACTGGTGATGCCAGTGTGGGTATTTAGGAGTATGGGATTCTCACTGTGGTCAGGGTGGATTTACCACTGCAGCGAAACCCTTAAAGAGAAATGCAACGAGACTTGTTTGCCCTCTGAGAAGCTGCTCGGAACCTGCTTCCTTGGAACCTGGCTGCTCCCCCTCCACCAGGATACCAGGTTTGTGTCACGCGCCTCTGTGTCCTTTCACAGCCCACACGAGTGATGTGAGGGCTGGGACAGATGATAACCTCATAGGGCAGAGGGGAAAGCCAATGTCATTGTCACCCACGGCCTGAAAAGGAGGAGCACAGAGTCCCCACCCTCCCTGGCCCAGGGAAGAGATACAGTGTTGTGGTTTTGTGGACACACACCCCTCTAAAATTGCTTAAAACCAAGCCAAATGAGTGCTGTGCTGCTCACACAAATGTTTCCTATTGATAGCTTAAATTATTTAAGTTTCTTATCGTGATTCAAGTGTAAAACAGAGTCAAAACCCAAAAATCCCCTCCCCGACCCAAGCATGGGCTGGACCCACCAGGGTGGCGCACACTGGGAAAGAGCAATGAGTTAGTGCTCCCAAAGAGTTAGTGCTTTGGGGGTGTTAGTGACAGGACACAGGGAAGAGTCAGGCAAGTGGCTTCTGCTTAAATGGGTGTCACCTCAATGGGTGTCACCCAAAAAAGCTGCTGGGCTCTCTCTTCCAGCAGCCCCTCCCCAGCCTCACTACTGGCACCCACTCTGAAGGAGAACAAAAATTTCACAAGTTTTGGGTGATGCTAAATCTAAAATCATGTTCTGTGTGGTGGCTGTGCTAAGCTACTGCTCTGCTGAGCATTTGAAACAGATTTTGGGATAAACTCTGTTGCTTGAGGGTCAGAAAGGGTCTCTGAGGTGAGAGCTGTGCTCATCCACCTCCAGGGGCTGAGTGTCCTCTCTCCAGCCCAGCCTGCTGAGGTGCCTTCGCTGAACAGTTCTTCTGTGGAGGGATCAAGAAATCAACTCCATAAACCCGGACTGGTATTTTGGCTAATGAGAAAGCAGAAAGCACACACAGACCTGCCCCAAAGCTCCAGATTTCTCTCAGAACTCCAGTAATTCTGAGATGCCGTTTTGATGGTTTTTGGTGGATCTAAACTGGTCTGGCTCACAGGTTTCTTTTTCCATTTTCTGGTTTACTTTTAGAAATCAAGGAGGTAAACAAGGAGACCCTCTAGACATGCTGGGTTGCAAGTCCTGGTGATATTATTATCTCTGACACCTGTTTTAACCCAACCCAAGGGCACTGTGTGGCTGTTTCTGCAGACCAAACCTCAGTGGTGACCAACAGAAGAGCCACCCCCAAAGTATAAATAAATAAGGAGTTATAAAAACATTTATACAGACAGATAAAAACACACAGATGCCTCTCTCTTCCTGCATAACCCCGTTCTCACTGCACAGGCTGAGGTAAACCCATCTAAAGGTTATGCCCGCTCCCTTCCTCCTCTATTTCAGTTTAGTTGCAGCAAGACATGTTCATGTGCATGTAAGAATTCCTGCTGGAAAGGGGGAATAACCCTCTGGAAGGGGAAAATAACCCGCTGGAAGGGGAAAATAACCCTTGGCTAGAGGAGGCCAGCTGCTCCCTCATCCTGCTGTACACGCTGGCGGCAAGCTAGGAAAACGTTCTGGATATACCCACCTGGTTTTTAGCCTGCCTGTACAGAGTCTGTTTTATTGCCTCAGAGTCTAAGGTGGAATTAAACACATCTTTAACTTCAAATGCTTCCTCGGCTGCTTTGCGGAGATCCAGCCCCTTCCCAAAATTCGGCATCTGCTCCAAATCTAACAGGCCGGCTTCGTCCTCCTCAATACACCTGTACCAATGACCAGGGGAAGGGGTGACCTGTGTTAGCTCGTCTGGCCCAGAGCCTGCATGCACCACCCACGGGGGCTCACGAGCCACATGCGTGAAGGGACGGACAGACGGACACGGAGACGACACGGGATGGGAGGAGCGAGGAGGAAGTGGAGAGCAACAAGCAGCAGGCGGGTGAGATTCTGTCTGAGGTTCTGGGGGAGGTACTGCTCAGTTTTGCGTGGCTCGTGCTGTGAGTACCCCCAGAAACTGGGGCAAACTGCAGCAAAACCAGAGCTGGGCCGGTGCTGTGTGCAGCAACCTTTCGTTTTGGAGGTGTTCAGACATGGCTTGACCTTGGGGGAAAAATGCTTTGCTTTTTATAGAATTATGGAATCTGGTTTGGGTTGGAGGAGACCTTAAAGTGGTCCCATTCCACTTCCTGCCACAGGCAGGGACACCTTCCACTATCCCAGGCTGCCCTGCCCAACCCGGCCTTGGACACTTCCAGGGATGGGGCAGCCACAGCTTCTCTGGGCAGCCTGTGCCAGGGCCTCCCCACTCTCACAGGGAAGGATTTCCCCAGAAGATCAAACCTAAATCCCTCCTCTTTCAGTTTAAATCCACTCCCCCTTGTCCTGTCACTCCAGGCCCTTGGAAAGAGTTTCTCTCCGTATTTCCTGTAGCTGCCTTCAGGCCCTGGAGCCTTCTCTCTCCAGGCTGAACAATCCCAGTTCCCTCAGCCTTTCCTCCCAGCAGAGCTGCTCCATCCCTCTGATCAGCCTGGAGCCTCCTCTGGGCTGTCTCCAGCAGCTCCAGGTCCTTCCTGTGCCGGGCCCCAGGGCTGGGGCAGCTCTGCAGGTGGGGTCTCATCTGGGCAGGGCAGAGGGGCAGAATCCCCTTTTTGCCAGCGCTCTGAGAATTCTTGAAGCCAAGAATATTTTGCTACAACTCCAAGGCCCAGAGCAGCACCAAAGGCATTGCACAGATGCCTCTTCCCTTGCCCTGACCAGAGTTTTAGAGAGAAAAAGAACATCTGCTGAGCTGTGGTACCCTGAAAACTCTGGGTTTTGTGTCTCTTCTCCTGCTCCAGACTCCTCAAGCCTTGGACATCACCCCAGGCTCTCCTTGCAGTCCACTTGTCCCATGTCCCCCACCATGGTGAAATGGAATCTGGAGTGAAGGTTTGAATCGAACCGGAGGCATGGCATGGCTTGGGAAACAAACCCACAGCACTCACGATGCACCACGGACACGGGCAGGGGGCCAAGCCCCCGAGGGGAACGGGCCCCTCACCTTCGGGTGTGGTCAAAGCTCATGGTGAGAGACGTGGGCTCCTCATCCTCCTCATCCTCGAACGCTCCTCGGGGCTCCGCCGTGGGCGACGCCGTCTCGTCCTGGGACTTCCCCGTCAGGCTGTCGTCGTCTTCCTCTTCCAGTTCTTCGTCCTCATCGTCCACATCTTCTGTTTTCTCGTTTGCCAATCCGTGGCACTGGGAATTGCCATCGATATCCTGGATTTCTGGCCTGAAATATTTGGTTGAAGGGAAGGGAGAAGAAGAAGAAAGAAAAGGAAAAAAAAAAGTGGCAAATGTTTAAGTGATGTATTCCAACTGGAATGACAGACTTTGATAATGCTGTACACAGATATGAACACAAAGAACACATTTATGTACACATATGTATTATTGAAAATGTAACAAAGGAGAAAACCAACATGCTTCAAGGCATTTAAAAATCACTGTTCCTATGGGCCAATAAGCATGCTGAGAACACACCAACCTCAAGGCTTTTTGAACTACAAACTTGTGCAGTCTGGATTTAAATGCTGGTTTTTCATCTCTTAAAATTTAACATCTGTGGGACAAGCAGCCTTCCTCCCTCTCTGGCCTCTGTCCTCCAACAATTTCCCTTCAAGCAGCCAGGAGGAGGAAGCTTCTACCAGCCAGCCTCAATTCCCTCTCGTGCTGTTCACGCCTGTCCTGCCAGCAGATAATTTCAGTTTCTTGCCTACCTTTTATCTGCTAAAGCTGACGCTTGATTCATCTCGCTGTTTGCGATAAAATTTCTGATTTCCGAGAAATAGGAGTCCTCTTTTTCGTCTAAAAGTGCATGGTTGTCTGATTCCGAGTTGGGGGAGGAGGCGCTGGTCCCGAGGTGGTTGGTGATGACTCCGGAGTGCTGGCTCACTGTAGGGCAGGAACACGGAGACACAGCAGGAGAGAGAACAGGAGACTCCATCAGGTGTTTGCAAGGCCAGGATTAAGAGGAAACACAAAGGAAGAATGTTCTCAGCAGCCCTCTCACTTTATATTAATGATTTAATGTTCCAGAGGGAAGTCACGGAGCAAAGCTCCCAAAGGCAGGTTGTGTTTACCAGACCGAAATACAGGTGATATTTAGCATTTATGGACAGCACACACAACTTAAGAACCATTGCAGGGCCTATAACTTTTCCATGATAACTTTTCCCCATGCTGGGAAATCACTTACTTGGCTTCATCACAGGAATCCCTTCCTTTCATTTTTTTATGTTAAAACAAAGCCTATTTATCTTCTTGTGATGCCTTAGGTTTTAACTCTTACATTTTTCAAATCCTGTATCCCCAGTGTGTGACTCTGAGCTGCCTTGCAGCCTGGCAGCTGCTGCTCTCTCATGCTCACACAGACATAACAAAGCCTCTCCAGGCCTGCTCTCCAAGGACACCCAGCCCGTCCCAGGCCCAAAATGTGTAACCCAGCACCTTGAGAAGGGGGGCGAGCTGAGGGGCAGTTCCATCGTTAGCCAAAGTTTAATTGGGGAATTTATGCTGATATGCAAATGGACCAAACCTATAACAGTGTGAAGAACTCGTGACTTGGGGTCCATCTCAGGTGTAGCCTTTGGCCTGCCCAGGGTGTGCCTCTGAAGGCCTTTGGAATAAATATCCACCTTTATTCCCTTACTCCTGGCTGGTCTCTGTGTCCAGGTTGGCCTCTTTAGGCATCATTTGAACTTCCAAAAAAAACCCCACAAACAACCCTACAAACTCATCCTTAGGGGATGCTGCATCCCAGCGAGGCTTCCCAAGGGCCAGACCTCAGAGTCTCCTCTCTCCAGTGATCTTCAGCAGATCCACAGAGCCTTTCCCCACCTGGAACGTTCTCGTGCTCGTGCTTCTTCAGGTGCCTGTCGAGGTTGGTCTGCTGTCCGAAGCACCTGTTGCACAGGTGGCACTTGAATGGCTTCTCCTTGTTGTGGATGTTCCGGACGTGCCGCTGCAGGTTGGAGGAAATGCTGAATGACCTGTCACAGTATTTACACCTGAAAAACAACAGCAAACGCCAAAGAGTGAAACGTGAGGGGAAAAAATAACCCCAAATGACGAAAAAAAGAGAAAAATCTGACTATCAATGCCCCAGGAAATGTTGGTCTGTAAATCTTGACTCAGCTGAGGGAAGCACAAAGCATTCATCAACCCAGTCAAAATCTGATATTATTGTTACTCAAGGAGCACAAAGAAAGGATTAGGATTAATTAGGAAGCGAGTCGTCCAAACAAATAAGAGTTTGAAACAAAATAATTACTTTTCCACGCACGGGTGTAGGAATGAGAGAGGTCGATTTATTCCTTCCACTTTTTTTTGTGGGGAGTCTGGTGAAATATGGCTGTGGAGGGAGGACAGGGAAGGGAGAAGAAGAAAGAAAGGAGGTGAAATGTATAAAGTAGTTATTAACTGGCAAATCCCTGCATGACAGTTAGCTGGACACACAGAAAATTCCGGCTTTATTTCTGAAATTCCTTGTGGTGCTGGAGAAGCAGGGACTGCAGCGTGGCTTTAAAGGTGATCATGGTTATTCTTACAGCAAAACAGCTCCCAAGAAATCCACCCTCCCTCCCAAACAAGGTAAGATTTACTCCTAGGAGCGAATATCTGGTTTATGATGAAAAGCTGGAATGCAAGGAGCCAAGCCAGGATGTCCAGGGGAGCTGCTGAGTGAAGAAATGTTCTCTCTCTGAGCTAAATCTCCGCAGGACCCGCGGCGGATGGGCTGGGGGCTTGTTCAAAGCCATCACCTCCCTTTTGGGGTTGGGATTCCCTCCAAAGAAATTGGAATTGCTCAGGGTGGTGCTGTGCGGGCTCAGCCCAGCGCAGAGCGGGAGCTGCCGATGGACTGAAGGTGGCAGCTCCGAGCTGCGGTGGAGAGTTTGGGTCTAAAGCTCCTGAAAACCTCATTCCTGCCCGAATCCGCCGAATCCCTCGTTCCATCTCCCTTTAAACGCGTCACTCGTACCTCGGCAAAGCTGCTCCCCCACGGCTCCGCTTCCAAAACCCACGAGCAGCAGGATCTGTGTCTGCTGCAGAGCCCCACAAATCCCGGGCACCCAAACTCTTCCCAAGCCCCGGTAATTCCACAACAGATCCACTCCAGCAGGGCTGCTCTGAGCTCCCCTAACCCACAGCAACATCTGCCCCGTGGAGCTGAGCTGCTCCTCGATGGGAATCCTGGAATTCCAGAATGCTTTTGGGACCTTCAAGCCCATCCAGTGCCCCCCCCTGCCGTGGGCAGGGACACCTTCCACTATCCCAGGGTGCTCCAAGGCCCATCCAAGCTGGCCTCGGACACTTCCAGGGATGGGGCAGCCTGTGCCAGGGCCTTCCCTGCACTCCAAGACGTGGAGATGGAGTGGCATCCACGCAGGTTTCGGGAATTCCAGCAGCTGCTGATGTGCACGGACTCACCCCGTGCCCGCCCCGCTCGAGGGTGGAACTGGATTTCCTTGGACATGGGATCCTTCCCTACAGACACAACAAGGTCAAGTGCGAGTGTAAAAGATCCCCGCTGTGAAACACACACACCCCACTTCCAGATGTGCTCCAGCTGGGGTTTTTATTCGGTCTCTAAAAATAAATTGATATTATTTTTGGAAAAAGCAGGGATACATTTATGAAACACTCTCCCTCGCTGAATGTTTATGGATTCCATGTCCACCTCCGAATTTCCTACTGCTAAATCTCCAGCAAGAATAAAGATATTTCAAATAATGCACCTTTATTAGGATTAAGCAAGGGAGAAAGCAGAATTTTAAACCACAGCTTTTCCAGACTTCTGAAGTCTTTCCTTTTCATTTTTTTTTCCCAAAAAACCCCAAATAACTCCAGAAAACAAGAAGTTATTTGAACTTCAGCAAGAACACGCACAGTTTCTATAAGGAGAGTTCAACACGGATTTCCAGCACTGAGGAATCTGCTCTCAGATTCCTGTTCAGCACTCCAGCAATCTGCAATGTCCAAACCTGCCAATATCCCCAAATTCCTGCTATTCCATGGGATTTTCATGAGTGGTTTTGTCCAGTTTAAACGAGGAGCCCCCTCCCCATCCCTGCTGATGCCAGGAGTTTCCTCTCACTGCCTGTCCTCACCAGCTCCTAAAAAATGCTTTTTTCACGTGTCCCAGTGCCCGGCACAGGGGATACCTGGCACAGAGAATACCTGGCACAGTGGGCACCAGGATAACCCAGGTTCCCAGCCTGGCTGTCCCTGCCATCACCCCCAGGAGCAGCTCCAGACACTCAAAGGCAGCCCAAGGCAGGAATGGCCCGGCCTCCTCCGTGTCCATTTATTTAGATGTTCAGGAAGCCTTTGAAAAGCTCCCCGTGACAGGTCCTCGCCCTAACCATGAGCTATGTGGGTCCAGGGTCGGGAATGGGGAGGGATAAAGAGCTTGTTAAAAAAAAATAGGAACCAGAGGGGCTCTGGGAAGGAGCAGCTCATGCCTGGGAGCAAAGGGATGAGGGAGATGTCCGGCGTTATTTGTGGTCCCAGAGGGGTCGGTGCTGGGAGCTCTGCTGGTTTTGATCTAAATAAATGGCCCAGGCAGAGGAACCAGCTGAAATTCAGGGAGAGGGGTGAACACGGAGGGAGGAGAAGAATAAAACTCAAAGGCAGCGGTGTTTGCTTTGCAAACAGCCCCACAAAGCTTCTCCCTTATCAGCTTCAAGGGCTGAAAACATCCCAAGTGGGAGGGAGTGACAGCAAGGAAGGAGCTGGAGCTGGGGAGCTCTGGGGAATGACAGGAAATCCTGGGAGCTGGAGGAGCTCCGGTACCTGGGACAACACAGGAGAAAGCAGGGAGCAAACTCTGGAATGCGGGGAGGGGTTCCCGAGCCCCTCTCACAAAGCTTTGCACTGATCAGTGCGAGCTGGAGAGGCAGAATTGCAGGGAAAAGCCACAAAATGCATGGACAGCAACTCCCCCTCCAAGTGGCTCCTCAACCTCAAGTGCTTCCATAGCAGGGGTGAGCTCAGGCTGCGTTTTGAAAACCAGAAAATGAGGAATATCTTCACTATTTATTGAACTACGTGCAACCCTAGTAGATGTCAGCTGTGGTTGTGAGTTCCAGCTTAATGCAGACACAGGACACGAGGCCTCCAAGGGCCTTTTTGTCACTGAATTCTGAAATACACAGTCCTGAATTTCAGGTTTGGTGCAGAAAAAATTAAAAAGAGTGAAAAGAAACTTGTTGAATTTCACTGTAGGGCACAGGGTCTCAGAGTGTTTTCAAATCACTTGATTTTTAGGAACTGCATTACCAGGTATTGCTCACCGTTCAGAAACATGTTGCAATTTCCCTTTATAAAAAGAATCTGCCTCCTTTATTTCTCATGTGCTATTAATTCCTACTTTATACATAATTATACACTTAAGAAGTTTGAGTGCCTTCATAACCGGCCCCAAAAAACTCCAAAATACCCATCACTTAATCCATGAAAATCAGGAATCAAACCCCAAACACCTTATTTTCTAGCCTGTTGTCTTTAAGAACATTTTAATTAATATTTGGATTAATATTTGAATTATTATATATAGAAATATTTTTATACAGTGATAGGGTCAAAAAAAATAAAAATTAAACAGTCCAAAGCAAAGTTGCAAAGGAGACAACAGTAAAACACTGAGAAGTCAGCAACCTCCTTTTACCTGCCTGAAGTCAGCACTTAAAAACCAAGCTTTCAAAAGAGATCTGGCTGCCAAAGCTGCAAATCTCAGTTCTGTGAGAGGAAAAGCAAATCAATGATAATTAAAGCTCGTCTGTAAGCGCAGCCCCGGCTCTCCGGAGTGCTGTTAGAATGCAACATTGTCCAGGAGTCAGACCTCTAAAAAACCCACACAGGCTATTTGCTGGGAGAAGACCAGATCAAATAAATTTTTATTTTCCTAACCTTTGTTAAGTTGCAAGTCTCCTTTTTTGGAAGAAACCCGAACGAACGATCTCGGAATAATCGGGAGCGAGCGTTTCAGCAGACAGGGAACACACAGGGCCCGTTCAGGCATATCAAATAACACAACCCCAAACATCCCAGCAGGGAATGGGTCCAAAATATATGTCTGCTTTGGGGGGGGTGGTGTATTTTTAATTTACCTAATGTCTACACTAAAAATGCTGGATGGAAAATAAATGTGATTCTCAGTGTAGCAGGGATTACAATGTGGGAGAGTCAATTCTTAGGTTAAACTGAGCATAAAAATGTGATGTATTTGACCACATGGCCTTTTGCTGCTCATAAATTTGTGTTTCTCTTTATTTAATAACTGCTTCATTTGCTTTGTTGGGAACTTAGGGCTGTGTATGAAACGCTGCAACGTCAGCTACCCAAAATGAAATGGCATTGTTACCATTGTTTGACAACCTGCAAAACACTCCCTCACATCGTGCTAAACAACGCTGGATTTGCAGCGAGCTCTCAGTTCATCATTCCTTCAGGTTTGCTCATTTCTGGACCTCATTCTAACAAAAAAGGGGCATTTTTTACCCAAGTTTTTAAAAACTGTTTGTAACACACTGCGAGAAAATGCTAGGGGGAAAGATTTCTGTGAGAAATAGTTACTTATATGCCTAGGCACAGATATTATGTATATTTTCCTGTGCGTTTTATTCAGATTTAAAGCCCTGACTTGGACTGGAGCCACAGAACCCACTGGGCTGGGACCCTGTCGCTGTGCACACTGAAGCATCAAAATCACATCGCCTTGTCCCCAGCTAACAGAAAACAGCTCAGCCTTCTACCTTAAACACTCACAAACGTGTGAGACTCTGTGTGAATCCCGCCCCCC
>VXBT01002712.1:873444-897965 GCA_013400235.1 Oriolus oriolus
TATTTTATCTTCTAGTGATTGTCGTTGGGGGGGGGGGGGGGGAAGAGAGCCAAGATATTGTTTAAAAATATACAGCTATGAAAAAAAGTTGTCTTAATCACCCCCGAAGACATTGTGGAGGGCTGACAACCATTCATAAGCTGTAAAAAAGAGGAGCAGTAACCCCCGTTTCCCGATAATAGATCCACAGCCCCTTAGCTGGAGGCTCCCAGCCCATGATAAATAGTAAGTAATACTTAGCACCCGCCACTTGAAAAGGTTACTTGATCATTTACAGCGCCAGCTCTGCCCCAGCTGCCAGTCATGCAACAAAACCATCACGTTAAAAAGCTCTCCGGACCTTTCAGAGCCGCGCTCTCAGCCCTTCGCCGAGGTACCTGGAGCTCTCCTTTGTTGTGCCCTGTTCTTTAGGCACTTAGTCAGAGGTATTTGCTGGCTTGAGAGCCGTAGGCTGGTTTTAAAATTCTAAACGCTGGCCACGGCCTCTCCAGTGGCAAAGGCACTTTGCTATTTAGGGAACAACTGCCTGGTTATAATAAAACAGAAAAGGGGAAGAAAGGAAACTTAACAGGTGAGGAAAGGCTTTCCATTAAGTTATCAAAAAGTTACACCAGTTATTTATGCTGTCCAGAGTTTCATTTGGAATAGACAATGTAGGAAAACTCCCAGAGAGCACAGGAACTTCTGCCAATGACTGGCTAAGAAATAAGAGCTGCCTGAAATTCATTCTGGGAGAGGAAACATCTCCTGAACGCTTTTATCACATCTTCTGGCTTCATCACATCCCAGTGAGGGCAACCCAAGAGAGCTGGGGATTAGTCACAGAGGAAAAGGCTGAGACCAGACTCCTGTTTAGAGTGAGACAAGCCCAGGTAGAACGTGACTCTGACTGACCAGGCACGGGAACATTGGTCCTAATGAAGAAAGCAGAAGCAGGAATCCTGAAAACGTGATTTCTTAGGAAAAGGTCCAGGATCCAGAATTCTTAGGAATGCTGGATCCAGGGAATGGTCATGGCCCCGAGGCTGCCAGAGCTCTCAGACTCAGGGTGGGATTGTTGGGGTGCCCTGTGCAGGGCATAGGTTGGACCAGATGATCCTTCCAGCTCAGGATAGTCTGTGGTTCTACGATAATACTGGAAGGGGATCTGGTGGTCCAAATCTCCCATATTCTGGAGCAAATGCCCCTGTTCCTTCGCTGTGTCTGGAATACCTGACTGGCTGCAGCATGGGAACGGCGCCTCTCCAGATCGAGTGATGTGAACACAGCGCCCGCCTTATTAAAAATCGGTTATCAGGAAGCTTTGGGCTGCAGTGATTGTAAATTTGAGGCTATTCTGCGTGGTAAGCTGTTAGAGATAACCAGACCTTCCAGATCTTTTCACTGCCATGGGAAGAGGACGTGGTCAGGGTTTCGGGAACAATGTTAACAACCTTCCATGCAGAGCTTGCTCCTGCTCAGGGTCTGAACGTTTCTCATCGTCTCCTTGGGTTGCTTTGCCACGCTGGCTCCTCTCTGCTATCAGATTCTTTACAGGCAGATATCCCCACTATTCTAACTCACACAAACACAGGATGTTCCTGGCCAGCCTGTCACCATTATCCAGCCTGGATGAAGGAAAAATCGGGGGAAGTTATTAACCAAACTCTGAGGCTGGTGCGAAACAATGAGGGAACTAAGTTTAGCTGTGAAAGCAACCAGGACCCAGCTTTCACAAACCTGCGGGTTATTTATCTAAGGTGGGAAACATTATCAGGGGAGAACAATGCCTGTGAATATAAAGGAGAGCACAATGAGGACCACGGAGCTGGGATCCCAGCCTGGGCACAGCAGGAGGGATGGGGATAGCCGGGGACTGTCACACGCCTTCGGAGCAGCACCGCTGAACCCACTGCCCGGCGCTTCCACACACTCCCTGTGATGGATGGGAGCTTCAGGCAGGTAGAAAATGCTGCTGCCTGCAGGCTGGGCAGCCCTTCTCCACTTTGAACCACTCTGAATGACCCCCCTCAAGGTGTTCCCAGAGTTAAAAACAAGCAGGCATTCTGTGAAAGGGGGGTTTGGCAGATCCTGTGAGCTGCCCAGGCCTCACCCCTGGTTTTCTGGTAATGCAAAAGAAACAGCGAGGCACAACTGCCACCCTCCTCAGACCGTGAATTAAAAGTGTCTGGAAGGAGCTGGTGGAAAATTGTGGAGTTTCCAATCAAGCCCTTGGATGAGGAAGGATCTGACTGCAGTGATCCCAGGGACCTGTGTGTACCAGCTCCGCCTCGGCATCCCATCAGCACAGGCACGACAACGTCACCGCTGTTACCTGGGGGTGAAAAAGCAGCGGGGAGGGTCGCAGGTACTTCTCCTTGAGGGCACCCACGGGGTCTGTCACCTTCCGCTTCTCCACCCTGCTGGACAACAACAGAGAGGGTTACATACCTCACAGGCAGCCCCACACAGCCACACCGTGCTTAAATTGCACACGAGGTTGTTCTCCTGCTCACACAAACGCCTTCCTCCCCCTTTTCCTGGACACTACAAATTCGGATGCACAATTACCCCGCAGAAAGTGCTGGAAACAACATGAACAGGAATCCCCTCCTCTGGGCAGTATTTTTGACTAAGAAAAAATTTTGCTCCTGCTCTGCTGCAGTGGTTTATAAGCCTCTGCTGTTGTGAAATGCTGATGGAAAACCCTGCACTTAGAGCAAAACTGAATGAGCAGAAGCCCCAGAGTCCACAGCAGCCCCTGCATGGAAAAAAAGTTGTCTTTGAGAGTTTGCATTTATCTGAAGAGTTAACACTGGGCCAGACTTCTCAGCCCCAAGCGTGCTGAAATCATTAGGTGTTTCATATTTGTTTCCTCCCTCGCAGCTGAGACATAATTTGCATTGAGTTTCTTTGGCAAGCCCATGTGGACAACGATTGAAAAAGTGAGGGACTGGTGGGAGAATTCTAAATAGACTCAGAAACCCAAGGTCTTCTGATATCACCTCAGCCCATTCAAATATTTCATGTTTAAGCACCTGAGATGCAGAAATGACCCTAAAGTGAGGCTCCTATTTTTGAAAATATTGGCTTTGCTTCCACAAAATGTTCTACTTGCGGGGAAACCGAGGTGTGGAATCACCAAAAAGACAAACTGAGATGTTCTCTGAGGGAAAAAAGTGTTGTGGAAGGAACTCCAACAAACACAGCTGCATTTTTAAAGGGCTGGAATCGAGTCCATCCAGCTAAACCAGCAGAAATCCAAGAGTAAGAGTGATTTTAACTACATTAGTCCAGCATAAATTGAGAGCAAATTATTTTAGCTGCATTTCAGCTGATTGGTGTGTGGATCAAATTACCAAAGAGTTTAAAGAAGAGCCCTGCCGAGTGCAGTCAGCGAACTGTGCTTAATCTGCATTTAATTCTCCTTGGGTAGAGGGAAAGAGAAGAGCTGGATTGGAAACGCAGTTGGAATTAGGGGGCTTTGGAAGGTACGTGCTTTTATGGGGCCGAGTCACCAGAAAAACCAAAGAATAAGTAAAAAGTTGCTCCCTGAGCCACCCTGACCAGCACAGCTTTGCTCTCTGTGAGGCGCTGAAACGCCCAAGGGAACATCCCTGATCTCAGCAGAGACGTGTGGGGAGAGCCCTGCCTGCTCCACACGCGTAAAATCTGGTGAAATGACAGCATTTCCCCAGCTCTGCCGTGTCCCAGCGCCGGGAGTGGGAACACGAGGTCCGAACGTCCCCGTCAGAGTCGAATTCCGCAGCGCCTGGAGGATTAAGCTGATCGTTTCAGCCCAGTGCCTGAGAACGTCACCCCCACAGGCTGAGCTAAAAACTGCCCCCATTTCAGGCTGTCTGGCTGCATTAAATTATATCACCAGGAGAAAATGTCAAGGATTTAAGTGGCCTTTGGGAGAAAAAAAAACGTAGGAGCCAAATGATGTGAGAGAGTCTGATAAAGGGAAGTTTAGAAACAAAATATTTCCATATTTTTCAAGCTGGGACTTGGAAGCCGGGCTGTTTCGCTCATTACATCAGAAGTCTGATTCGCAAGCAACGCCACCGCTGACTTTCTATTTTAACACATGACTGAAACTATGTGCATCCCATGGAATGCAACAAGCGATGCCCCCATCCTTCGCTTCCATCTGTCTTCTGGGCCTTTACGGTTTTCCCGAGGCCGCTGTTTTAATTGGCAGTGGCTTTCCCAAGCCGTGTTATTTCAGCGTTCCCGCCGAGAGTGCCCAGAGGTGGCAGGACCCTACATGGATTCTTTTGCCTTTCTATCCCATTTATTGACTTTTTTTTTTCCCCAGGAGTACTTTTTAGGAACACTGCTTGCACCATGCCTGATTTCTCCAGGAGATGGCCACGGTGGGTGCCAGGCAGGGCACGGCACCTCCTGAGCTGGGAGGTGTCCCCAACCCAGATGGCACCAGAGACGCTCGTTTCACAGCCAGCACTGAGGGCTCGCTAATCCTCATCCCAGCCGACAGCTCCTTGGCCCGGCCAGACACTGACATCACTTTTTCCCACAGTTATCAGCCCTGCGACAGCGGCCGCCGGTGACATCGGCGCTGTCGCGGTGCTCGCAGCCCTTTGAGCGCCCATCCCAGCGCTGACACCGTCACACCGCCGTGGCTCTGAGGCTTTCCAACGCCAGGGACAGGGCGGATCCTGCAGGGGAATGGCCAACAACCTTCCAGCAGGCCGGGCACAGGAAGGATCGCCACGCATTCAGCACAAGGAATGCGAGGACAAACTGTTCGCCTCCACAAACTGAATACAGCAGCCCTCCAGGCCAAGCACACGTATCCAAGGGGATGCTGTGGAGCATTTAGACATGGTAGTGGCTAATTTAGATGTGTGAATGTCTAAATCAAACTAGTTCAGGACACGTCTTTTCTGTGGACTTTGCTAAAACCAAACAGGCCTCGTCCACCTCATCCAAAGGCAAAGCCCGGATGGGTAACACACAAATTTGCTGTCACCCTCACCACAAAGTTTTAATCATTTTCCTTTGAAAACAGGTTTTATAAAAAGCTCTCAAGCAACAAAAGGCCCAACTCTTCCCTTTTCGCCTCCTCCTGAACTGATTCCTTCTGGAAGTTTAGCTGGCATTTGGATAAACTTCACCCAGCCGGCTCTACACACGCCTTCTATGTTCAGCTCATTCTGACGTAACACATCAGGCCCTCCTCAGAACCATCTGTTCAAGTGACACCAGAAAGGCCTTGTTATCCCCCAAGAAAGATAAATCTGTAAGAAATGTAACTGGGAGAGATCTGGGTAGTAACACGCTACCATGTGTTTACACGGTACTTGTTACTCCAAGAGTAACGCGTTTCGGCAGGTTGGGTCTGCAGCAGCGCTCCTCGGAACTGAAAAACTCCAAGAAAAGGCATTGGAAAGGAAAAGAGAGGGAGGGAGGAAGAAAGGTGAAGTGGCTCACAAAAGGCCATCAAGTCAGTCAGTGGGAGAGCTGCATTTCCAGGCTCCCAGGGCTCCTGACTCATTCCCAAGCCATGAGAGCCTGGGGCTCCAAGGCATCTGAACTCTGCATTCTTATCGAATCAAACCTCTGGAATTTCCCCAGCAGAAGTGCCATCTTAGCGATGGCTCGTGGGAGAGTCCTGAAATAGGTCAAGTTTCTTCTTTATCAAAATAAGGATGTGCTCCTCACACATTGATTACCAGGGCTCCTCGCAATTACTCAGCCCTTTCCACTCAGGAGATTCAACGTGTTGAGAAGCACAAACAGCTACAGGAGATGTTCACCGCTCTCCCCAACCAACCTGCATCCTCCCCTGCCTCAAGGTGTGGTGTCAGCTGGAAAAGGAGCTGGTTAGGGAAAGGCTTAAGGCAGGGTATGTTAATACCTGTAGATGGGGTCCATGAAAAAGGGCGATGGCTTAGCGTAGTGCAGGGAAGGCTGCTGAGGCAGCTGGGACTGGGAAATCTTAGGTAAGACCTCACTTGCCATCAGCTTCCTCTCTCCATAAATGTGGTTCTTCCGTGGCTCTCTCCCTCCGTTCTGGCTGGCTCGGATGCGGTTGCCGATGCTCAGATCCAGTGGCTGCTCCTCCCCTGAGGACGGGGCTGGGAGGACCTTGGGGGGCGGCAGGATCGGCTTAATCTCTTTTGGCTTCGTGGTGAGATCGAACGGGGACTCCGAGCTGGTGCCGCCAACTTTGTGGAGGTCCCTGGGTGACTTTGGTTCTGCCTTGACCAGCAAGCTGTGATTGAGGGTCCGCTCCGTGAAAGGGTAGAGGGAGTGGGGGAAATTGGGGAGGAACTGGAAGGGGAACATGGAATGATATGGGAGTGAACCCATCTTTTTCTCCTGCATCCCCATAAAGCCAGGCCCAAAATACTTCTCTGCGATGGAGGCGATAGCTTTGATAGAGTCATTGGCTGCCCCCGTGGTGGGCAGCAGGTGTTCCTCGGGGGGAGGAAAGAAGGAATGCTGAGAATAGAAGAGAGGGATCTCGCTCGTGGCGTTGGTGGAACTCGCAGACACTGAGCTGCTGATGAAATCTGGCTTGGTCTCCATTTGTTTGCTCTTGTCTTTCGTTTTGTCCCTGTCGCTCTCCGCGTCACTGTCCAGGTCAGAGCCGGTGCCAGTCGTGGTGTCCAGATCCGTGCCCGTGGTTGTATTGACATCCTCAAAGTCACTGCCATCGGACATGTCACTGTTCCTGGCTTTTAGCTTCTCCAGGTAGGAGTTTTCCAGGCTGCTTTCACATTTCTCCTCCCCTGAAGGGGCCTGGTTGCTGTTGCTCACTGCGGAGATCAGCGGGAGTGCTGGGTTCCCGAGGGGGCTGGGGAGCTTCGCGTCCGGAGTGTGGTTGAGGGGACTTTTGAGCAGTTGCGTGGGTGGTAACAAGGGGGGCCTGGGGTACAGAGAAGGCGGAAAAATCCCTGGGAACCCCGGGGTGAGGGGGGGGAAGNGGGAAATACTCATTAAAGCCCAGGCTGGTGTGGTTGAGGTTGGGAGAGGGCTTGGATTTGTCCATCATGGAGGTGGGCGTGAGGGGGAGGCCGGGGGCGAAGATGCCGGCGGGGCTGTAATGGTTCTTGCCCTCGCAGAAGCGCCGGTGCTTGTTGAGGGAGGAGGGAGTGCTGAACATCTGCCCGCAGTCCTTGCACTTGATCTGGGTGCGGCAGTCCGCGTGCATCCGCTTGTGGCGGCACAGGTTGGAGAACTGCGTGTAGGATTTGTGACAGACCTCACCTAAAGCGTCAACAGGAACCAACAACAAAAGCGATATGAAATTAACAGGAAAGCGGCAGGGATTCGCCCCGGGGTTCACCAGCCACCCCCCCTCCGCCCCGCCCCCTCCGCTCCATCCCTGGGATCTCTCTTCCCCAGAGCGAGAAGAGGGGGTGCAGTGGAACATCCCCCCCTTTCCCTGTGGATGGAGCCCAGCCTGGAGAATCTCTCAGGAAGCAGCTCCACGCAAATCTGAGGGGATGTGCTACCTCCTCTCAAAGTTTGGGAGAATTTTCAGGAAAGATAATCGTGGAATCACAGAGTGGTTTGGTTGGGAGGGACATAAAGTGAATCTCATCCCACCCCTGCCATGGGCGGGGACACTTTCCACTATCCCAGGTCCTTGGAATCTTCCAGGGATCCAGGGGCAGCTTCTCTGGGCACCCTGTGCCAGGGCCTCCCCACCCTCACAGGGAAAAATTCCTTCCATATATCCAACCTAAATTGCCCCTCTCTCAGTTTGAATATATTCCCCCTTGTCCTGGCACTCCAAAGTCCCTTGCCAGCTTCCCTGTAGCCCCTTCAGATCCTGGGAGGTGCTGTGAGATCTCCACTCAACCTTCTCTTCTCCGGGATGAACAGCCCCAGCTCTCCCAGCCTGGGTCCACAGGAAAGATGTTCCAGTCCCCTCACAGCTCCACTGCCCGGATCACACATTTCAATGATAACATCTCTTTATCCCAGCTCGTCTGCTTCCCATTAGTCCTGGCGTGGCAGGAAGCACCGAGGGTTGGAGGGAGAAGAACTCTGCCTCATTTAATCAAACCTGCCCTTCCTGAATGCCCTCAGTGGTGCAGAGCCCCTCCAGGGGGCTGCTCTATAAATCCCCTGCCAGCCAGGCCTGGGTTCTGCCAGGGCTGGGATCTCTTTTTTTACTCCATTAAATCAGTCCAACACCCCTGCCCTGCTAAGTGAAGCCACATCAGCGTTTTCTTTAACGACCTGTAAATACCAAGCTTTCAAAACACAGCTTTTTATGACCCCTTTCACCTCCAGACTTTGCTGCTGTGGAAGGAACAGGGCAAAGTGAGACAGAAATCCCAACCCAAACTCTTCTACACATCAAAACGCTGTGACTTTTTATTATCTGGTGCCTGTTTCAACATGGGAATAAATGCGGTGATGAATGAACACACTCCTTTCCCCGGGGAACTGCTGTTATCACCCTTTTGTGAGCAGGGAAACTGGGACAAAGCAGGGGAAGGACATTGTTTGGGGTTGGACAGGCAAGGACACGAATCCAAGTTCTGACACTCCAGCTCAGGGACTGCTCAATGCTCCTTCCTTCCTCCCTGCTGTACTGATGGGTGCATGTGAGCCTGATTTCCCTTGTATTTTCTCCTAAATCTTTCCTAAATCTTTAGGATTTACTTCAGTGCTTGAATACCAAATGACTGGCGGGGGAGTATTCCACTAGCAGCTCTGAAAATATAACAATGTAATAAATTCTAATTGAAGTCCAAGGCAGAAATGTGTAAAATTTAACGAATGTGACATTTTAGTTCAGACGAGCACCCCAAAATCCAAAGGAGCGTCACTGAAGGCTCTGGTTTCTGACTGCACTGGAAATTTAGGCTGCACTGTCTGTCCCCAGAGAGTTTCACTGTCGGGCCCTGGCACAGCCCAGAGCTGCAGGGGAAGCACAAACAGAACAAGAAAGTCATCACAGGAGTTTCAGTGTTTGAACCAATCCTAATTTTTGGCAATCACACCTTAAAATCTCGGGTCAGGTCTCCTGAACTGCTCTTAGTGCACACACAGAGTTTTATGGCTGTTTTAAGTATTATTTCAGCTACCTGAGACTTGCAAAGAAAGGGTTTGTTTGCCTTTTTTACTTCATTTTAAAGTGTTTTCTTAAACCCATTTCTTCAACGATATCCAAACAGAGTCCTTAAGGGAAGCACTACTGAATTTATTTTCCATAAAATTCAGCACTACTGAATTTATTTTCCATGAAAATTCAGCACCGCTGAATTTTATTTCCATCATAATCTCTTAAGTACAACAATCTCTGTTTGTTTTTTTTTTTTCCCCAAGGGAATCGGGAATCACCATCCCTGGAATTGCTCAAAAAACCTGTGGATGTGGCACTTGGGGACAAGGTTTGGTGGTGAGCACAGAGGTGCTGGGTTATGGGTTGGACTTGATCTCAGAGGGCTTTGCCAACTGAACCAGTTCCATGATTCCAGGATTCTTCCATTTTTCACCCCAGGAATTGTTGCTAGATATATAAATACTGCACAAAATTCCCTAAAGAGAAGTCCTGTAGCTCTGAGAGCTCCCATCATCCTTCTGAAATAAGGAAAACTGGAAAATTCCTGTCAAATCCAATGATTCAGTAATTCCACGTGGAATGCCCTCTCTTGCCCTTCTGATTTCTGCAGTTATAAACTCACAGGTTTGGGGTCTTTTGAAAGCCAAATATAATATTGTAAAAAATTAAACACACACACACACATAGACCCTCTTCTTCCATGGAACCGGGATAAGAAACCTTCCTGGTGAACCCTGCCTCGTGGATCTGAAGTTGTTAAAGGATTCCACATTGATGGACAAAACAACCTGACACGTCTGACCAGGCAGGAGCCCTCTGCAGCTGTTCCACACGCTGACTTGGCCTGACAACTCCCTAATTCTGATGAGGTGAGAGTGAGGAGATGATGAGGAGAAATCCCTCATCTCCCCTGCAGCAATCCTGGGAGTCAAATCATCCCTTTCATGTGCCCAGTGAAAGATGGCAGCAAAGTGAGCGAGAGGAGCATTTCTTCTTCCTCTGCTGACACCCAGCTGGCTATCTCAGGACACTGATTGTCTCGGGACATTAACGAAATGAGTCTCCCAGGATATTCCTGCATGCTGTTCCCATTATACCAACAGGGGAAAAAAGGCAGGAGCGGGTTCAGTGGCTTCCCTGCTGTAACATCAAAGCCTGGAATCAAACCCAGATCCCGACCCGTGCCTGAACGACGTGTTCTGAAGTGTCAGGAAGTGATCCCTAAAGTTCCTGGAGCTTTGTTGTGACACCATCCACCTCCCTGCACAGTTATCCAAACCTGGTGGGTGCTGTGTCAATTTAAAAAATATACAGCCCTGGGAATGACAGGGAATGAGATGGGTGGTTCTCCAGGGAAAACGCCCTTCTGGAGATATCCCACCAAGGAGAGCACCGAGGACACAGTTCATCTGCTGTTTGTTTGGCTCCCAGCGTTATCGAGATGAAACGTGCAGTAAATACAGAAGAAAAAACTTTCTTTTTAAAAAAAAACCTTCTCATCTCTGTGATTACTCCAAGTTCTTTACAAGGGCTCCAGGATCTGAGGCACCCCTGTAAAACATTTCGATCTGGCTGTGCCAGCTATTTATTTATGTCACCAACAGGAACGTTCAAAAACGATTAAGGCAAAAAGAGACGAGAGAAAGAAAAGATATGAGAAAATGGCATCGCTGTGACCGCTGAGAGACTCGGCTTTTAACTTGTCAAGAAAGTCAAAAACTGCCACGAATGTTTACTGAAAAAATAGGGAGCATGCAAAAAAAAAGGAAAAAAAAAGAAAAAAAAGGGGAAAAAAAAAAGAAAAAAAAATTCATCTCATGCTCTGAGCTATAAAATTACAGCGGCCAGGGATGGGAGGGCTGGGGGGCCCCTGCAGGATCTCTGCAATTACAGCCAGCGCGGGGCTGGTGATGGCCGTGACAACTTACATATGAAAGGTTTGACAGTGCTGTGGATGTGCTTGTGCTGCTTGAGGCCCGAGGAGGTGGCGAAGGTCTTGCCGCAGTCGGGGCAGGCGTGGGCCCGCGCCCCCACGTGCTGCGAACGGATGTGCCGCTGGAGGTTGCTGGGGTCCGTAAACACCTGCGGGGGAAAAACGCCTTCAGCAGGGGGGGGAAAGCAGGAGGAGGAGAGCCTACACGGGAGAAGGTGGTTTTGTTAGGTTTCTATCACTGCTGCTCGTGGCTTGAGGAGCACGGGGTGGACAGGTGAGAACAGGTCATGGAAGGCTCTGTTTGTGCCCTGCCAGGCTGTGGCACCTCCCTGAGTGTGTGGTGCTCATGGTTGGACAGGTCTGTGGCACCTCTGTGAGTGTGTGGTGCTCATGGTTGGACAGGTCTGTGGCACTTCCCTGAGTGTGTGGTGCTCATGGTTGGACAGGTCTGTGGCACCTCTGTGGGTGTGTGGTGCTCATGGCTGGACAGGTCTGTGGCACCTCCGTGAGTGTGTGGTGCTCATGGTTGGACAGGTCTGTGGCACCTCTGTGGGTGTGTGGTGCTCGTGGTTGGACAGGTCTGTGGCACCTCCCTGAGTGTGCGGTGCTCGTGGTTGAACAGGTCTGCTCACCCACATCTGCCCAGCACAACCCTCACCACCACCCCGGCACCCAGCTGGGAATGGACAGAGGGGAGCTCCACACCCCCAGTGGGATGCCCAGGAGAGCGAGGACACCTCGTCTCCCTGGGACAGGGACAGCAGGGTCACCTCTCCCTCCATCACCCTGCTCTGGGCCAGCATGGGCCACCCATCCCCTGCAACCCTTCTCCCAGGTCTCAGTGTCCTCTCCCAGCTGAAGCCCCCCATGGAAACTGTCCTGCATCCCTTTCCCCAGGTCCCAGAACCCTCTCAGAGGTGAAGCCTCTCATGGACATTGTCACCTGCGGCCCTTTCTCCAAATCCCAGCGTCCTCCTCCAGGTGAAGCCCCCCATCGACATTGTCACCTGCACCCTTTTCCCCCAGGTCCCAGTGTCCTCTCTCAGATGAAGCCTCTCATGGAAACTGTCCTGCACCCTTTCCCCAGACCCCAGCACCCACTCCCAGGTGAAGCCCCCCATGGACACTGTGTCATGCACCCCCTCCCCTGGGACCCAGTGGCCTCCCCCAGATGAAGCCCCCCATGGACATTGTCACCTGCACCCTTTTCCCTGGGTCCCAGGGCCCTCTCCCACATAAGGCCCCCCATGGACACTGTGTCCTGCACCCCCAGGTCCCAGTGCCCTCTCCCACATAAAGCCCCCCATGGACACTGTGTCCCCCACCCCCAGGTCCCAGCGCCCTCCCCCAGGCGAGGCCCCCCTCACTGACCGTGCCCTCACTGTACCTTAACACAGTTTTCACATTCAAACCGTTTCCCACTGTCGTGAGACATTTGGTGACGAATCAGGTTGGATTTCCAGTTGAAAGCCTTGGGGCACTGGTCACACTTGTACTCCCTCTCCTCGGTGTGGATCACCATGTGCTGCTCCAGGCTGGGAAAGAGAGACAGGCTGAGCTCCGGACCACCCAGAGCAGGCAGGTCTGAGACCCAGAGAGGTGACAGAGATGGTGACAGGGAACCAGCTGAGGGGCCTGGGGGGTTTCCAGCTACCTGGTGCCTCAGAGCAGGAAGAGAGCAGCTCATTGACTGTGAGAAGGGCAGTGACATCCAAACACCATTTGGTGGTTTTGCTATTTATCTCACTGGTGGAAGATGCCCTGTTCTGCCTCAAAATGACGCTGTGTTTTATGCTATTTCTTATTAATACCTGAGTCCATTCTCAAGGGGGAAAAGTTTTATTTTACCCAGCCCTGACCCTGCAGGTTCCTGAGGGGAAAAATGGGCACTTCGTGACCGAAATTTCTGTGGCATCCCCCCGGGGAAAGGAAAGATATTTGCTGCTGCTGCTGCTGCTGAGGCTCTCACGTGTCCATTTTCACAGGCACAGGGCCCACGGCTTCCCAGAACACAGGGACCCAGCGTTGGGAAGAAACACGATAAGGTGCAAACACGTTTCACTTCTAAATGTCAGACATCTTTGATTACTTCACTCAGCAATTCTGCCTTCTGCCAACTGGCAGCGTCTCCTGGACCGGGGGGACGATGGCAATCCCGAGTGACTGCTGGCACAGGGCCACGGCAGGGGTGGCACATGGTGCTCCAGTGCCCTGTGCCATGGGAAACCTGCACCTCCCTGGCCAGGAATCCTGCACCTCTCAGCCCTTAAATCTTTTGTCTTTGGGGCCAGGAATTCTGCACATCTAAGCCAGGAATCCAGTTTCACTTAGGATGAGAATCCTGCACCTCTCAGACAGAAATCCTGCACCTCTCAGCCCTTACATCCTGCATATCTGATGCCAGGAATCCTGCACATCTCAGGATGGTAATCCTGCACATCGCAGCCCTTAAATCCTGCATCTCTCAGCCAGAAATCCTGCATATTTCAGGCCACAAGTCCTGTTTCTCTCTGGCCAGAAATCCTGCTCCTCTCAGGCCAGGAATCCTGCACATCTCAGGCCAGGAATCCTGCACATCTCAGGCCAGAAATCCTGCACATCTCAGGCCAGAAATCCTGAACATTTCAGGCCACAAGTCCTGTTTCTCTCCAGCCAGAAATCCTGTTCCTCTCCGGCCAGAAATCCTGCTCCTCTCGGGCCAGGAATCCTGCACATCTCAGGCCAGGAATTCAGTTTCTCTTAGGCTGGAAATCCTGCACCTCTCAGACAGAAATCCTGCTCCTCTCAACGCTTATATCCTGCATATCTGATGCCAGGAATCCTGCTCCTCTTAGCCAGAAATCCTGCATCTCTCCAGCCAGGAATCCTGCATCTCTCATGCTGGGAATCCTGCATCTCTCAGGCCAGGAATTGTGCACACCTCAGGCCAAGAATCCTACAACTCTCAGGCCAGGAATTCTGCACATCTCAGGCCAAGAATCCTGTTCCTCTCAGGGCAGGAATCCTGAACATCTCAGGCCAGGGATTCTGCACCTCTAATCCAGAAATCCTGCATGTCTAAGCCAGGAATCCTGAATCTCTCAGGCTGGGAATCCTGCACATCTCAGGCCAGGAATCCTGCACATTTCAGGCCAGTAATCCTGCATCTCTCTGGTCAGGGATTCTGCACCTCTCAGCCCTTAAATCCTGTGTCTCTGAGGCCAGGAATCCCAGACATCTCAGGCTGGGAATCCTGCCTCTCTGAGGCTGGGAATCTTGCATCTCTCAGCCAGAAATCCTGCACATCCCAGGCTGGGAATCCTGCTCCTCCGTGGCCAGGAATCTTGCACATTTCATGCTAGCCCTGAGAAACAAGGGAAGGAAATTCACGTCCTTTGCTTCCTTTGGGGCAGCTTAACACGAGTTACAAACACTCCTCTCACTGTGAATTCCAGCCAAGGCCAGCTCACATGGACTCTGCTCCTGCCTGACACCCTTGCACATGGGTCTTAAACCATTCCTACAGAACTTTAAAGCACGGCCGTGTTTTTACAGAAACATTAAAGCTGAACGCTGCTGGCAAATCCCGCCAGTCTTCATTAAATGCCACAGGGAAGATACTCCCTGGGCGTTTCCAGCGAGCCTGAGGGGTTCAGGATCCCAGGAATCGTGTCAGCCTTGGCCACTCAACACCACAACTCCTCAGCACCAGCCCTGCTCCCAGCCAGATAATTCATATTCATGGGCATGCCCCTCATAAACTGCCAACCCACTCATTTTAAAGCAGCAATATTCATTTAGCTCAAGCCATGGTGCTCTTAAAACCACCAGGTTTTTTTACGCACACAAAGTAACACAAACCTCTCATAGCACGTCCAAAAGTACGCCCCTGTTAACGGTGATTTATGAGTTTATTCGGAGCAAATATGGACAAACTAATATGCTGTTTAGAGGCAAGTACCTACTGGGATTAGCAAAACATTTATTTATTTAGTCAGCTGCTAAATGCTCAATTTCAGGTCCCCAGTGGCCCCCTTGATTTCATCTGTATTAACTTTGAAAAATTCTAAGACCATCCAGGCACTCTGAGCGGGTTTATTTCGTGTTTTAGTGACTTTAAACTCGGCAGGTTGATGGGAGAGAGACAGATGTGGATATTCCCTCTCAAAGCAATCCACCAGCATGTCAAAGGCTGAACAGGGATGCTGCTGACTCTCTTTTCCCTTGTCAAAAAATCAACTTTTTATTACTTATCCCAAAATATTTGGTCTAAAAGGCAAAAAACCCCAAGGCCACAGTGCAAGTCAAGACCCCCAGGGAGCCAGAATACACAGAGGGTACAAATAGGATACAACACATACATTTCAAAAGGTTATTTTCTAATCAACATAAAAACTAGAGAGCGCTGGAAGCTAAAGAGGAGAGAGCTCCTGACACCAGCAGATAAAAGAATTGGAATTTTTACTAAAATCCATAATATTGAAAAGGAATTTGAAGGAAGTTCTCCTTGTCTTGTCAGGTAAAAAGATGAAGAAAATTGCAGGCTCTTATTTCTAATGGAGAGCAGCCAGTGCAGAGACACGGGGTGAGGGGGAAAGATGCCACAGTGGGATAAGAGGATCCCACACAGGAATCCCAGGATCCATCCCAGCTTCTACAACTCCCAAGCTCTTTTCCATGCAGATACAGGGAATGCTCTGTGGGCTTCACCTTCCTCTATGTTTTTTTAAATAGATTTTTTTTCCCCTCACTTCCTCACGCAGATCAAAGAGCTGAAAGTATCACTGCAATTAAGTTCAAAGTGACAAATGCAGGTTTTTAAATGTTAAACTGAAGTGAAACAGGCTTTACACGGGCTTTAACCTCGAGGTTTTTGCTCTGCTCTGGCACAGCCTGACAGGGGATTGCCTGTTCTCACAGTTTTATAACAAATCTTGTGGTGCACGGGGTTTCTTCACCCAAGAAGGCAAAAGAAATGAGTAAGTGAGAACTTCAGCCTCCGGTAAACACAGAAAACTACTCTTTTATAGAATTTTATAAAGGCTTTTATCAAGGCTTAGGATGCAAATAAACACAATCTCAAACTGATTAAAACAACCCCTCAACTTTTAAAGCTGGCTCCTAATATTTAACTGTTTGAGTCTCACTTTGCCGATGAATTAGAGAGCTCAAAGGTCGCTGCGTTAAAGCTGCCTTTCATTACTACCACATTCTGCTTAAAAAACTCACATTTTCAGTGCAAACCTGAGTTAAAATATTTTCCCTTTTAAAGAGAAGTTTAATTCTTGTTTAGAGTTGCTGTATAATTATAATAATAACTGAATAGCTGTTGCAAATAAAGAAATGAGCTGGAGAAGATCCAATCCTCTTTTTTTTTTCCTTTTCACATTGCTGTCACAAGAACGTTTGGTGGACAGAAAGAAAATTAAAAATTTGCCTGGAATAGAGTTTTTTAACTGTTCCTGCTGGATCAAAAAGGAGCTGGTGACCAAATTAAGAGTTCCTGGGGCATTGACACCTCTTTAAACCCACCGATCTCAAATGACCAAGAATTAAATTTAAAAGAACACTTCATGCACATTTTGACTGAACTAATATTGGTGTTTTTTTCCTCAGAACCAGAGCACAGGGGAGCAGACGGTGGGAAGATCCCACCCAGGTCTCACAGAAAACAACCCCTTAAACTTCCCACCAACAACCCTTGGGTGCTTCTACCAACCAGTAAAGAAAAGCACCAGTCTGCAAAATCAAGGTGAAATAAAACACTGCCCAACAGCTCCAAAGGGTCCCAAAGGAAACATTCCTAAACCTTGCAGGGAAAGGAAAGGTTTCCATGGAGGAAGGAAAGGTTTCTATGGAGAAAGGAAAGGTTTATCCCCAAAAAGAACATTCCTAAAGCCTATGGAGGAAGGAAAGGTGTCTGTGGAGGAAGGAAAGGTTGATGCCAAAAGGAACATTCCTAAAGCCTATGGAGGAGGGAAAGGTGCCTATGGAAAAAGGAAAGGTTTATCCCCAAAAGAACATTCTGAAACGCTATGGAGAAAGCAAAAGTTTCTATGGAGAAAGGAAAGGTTGATCCCAAAAAGAACATTCCTAAAGCCTATGGAGGAAGGAGAGGTTTCTATGGAGGAAGGAGAGGTTTATCCCAAGAAGAACATTCCTAAAGCCCATGGAGGAATGAGAGGTTTCTAGGGAGAAAGTAAAAGTTTATCCTAAAAGGAACATTCCTAAACCCTATGGAGGAAGGAGAGGTTTCTATGGGGGAAGGAAAGGTTTATCCCAAAAGGAACATTCCTAAAGCCTATGGAGGAAGGAGAGGTTTCTATGGAGGAAGGAAAGGTTTCTATGGGGGAAGGAAAGGTTTATCCCAAAAGGAACATTCCTAAAGCCTATGGAGGAAGGAGAGGTTTCTATGGAGGAAGGAAAGGTTTCTATGGGGGAAGGAAAGGTTTATCCCAAGAAGAACATTCTGAAATGCTATGGAGAAAGCCAAAGCCTCCACGGAGAAAGGAAAGGTTGATCCCTTCAGTCCTGCCCAGCCGCCCATCACCCCCTTTGGCCAGAGGAGGGTCTGGGTGTGTGTGGGTACCTGTATTTGTTGGGGAACATCCTCTCACAGTCCTTGCACTCGTACACCTGTCCATCTCCGAGGCCTTCCTGCTTGATCTCGTCGCTGAGGCTCTCGTACAGGGCCCCCACGGCGCTGCAGCCGTACTTCTTGTGGCGCCGCAGGTCCAGCTTGGACTGGAACAGCTCATCGCAGTCCTCGCAGCGGAACGAGGGCTCCTCTGCAACACACACAGCGGCCCATGGTCAGCCCTGCCCCGGGAAGCCCGACCAGCCTGGGCTGCTGTGCCCAGAGAGGAGGCAAAACTCCCCGAGTCCAGCAAACAAACAACCAAAGAGTGAGTTTGCAAGTGAGAGGGGAGAGAACCCAAGGGGGGCTGTGCCAGCAGCTGCTTTCACTTTGAGCATTAAGAGAAAAAAAAAAATAGATCACACAACCAGAGGAGATCTTGTTTTCTTTGTGTCTTGGCCTCTGCTGGGATGGAGAGACCTACAGGGACTGGGAAACACACAAAATTCTGGGCTCGCTCTGGAGCGCTGCGCTAGGCTGCAAGGAGGGGTTTTGAAATTATGAACGAGTGTTTCCTCAAAAGGGGCTGCCAGGGGAAAAGGAACAAGCCAGACTCGTATAAACACAGATAGTGGGAAAAGCAAACTGCCCCAGCACAACCCTGGAGAAGCTTCTTTCTAAGAAATCGCCCGTCTAATGTTCTCCTCTTAATTTTCCACTGCAGGAGCTCAGGGCTCCATCAGCCCGAGGAGTCCCAGCCCAGAGCACCATGGAAGGAAGAGCAGGGAGCCAAAGGCTTTGTTGCTGCACTCTTTGCTTTTTTTTTCCTTTTTGTTTTTTTTTTTTTTAAAAAAAGTTCTAATGCACATAATAAATTACTGCAGTCAAGGTCAAACAAATTAAAAAGAGGGCAGCTATTATTAAGTTTACAAGGCAGCATCCTGACCATGGTGCCAAGCCAAACAATCAGCTTGGAGCTGTAAATTTTCCAGGAGAACAAGCTCTGCGAGGGAGTCGGGATAGCTCTGGGTTTCTCCACCCTGCAGCAGAAGCTTTCCAGCCCCCTCTGAGTCACTGGAGCCGTGTTTCCCTGTCCTCCCCTACCCTTTTCCTCCCCGCTCTGCTCCGCGGTCAGCGGGGTTCTCTTTTCCTGGTAACTTTGCTCGCAGAAGGAGCAGCCTGTGGTGAGCGCCTCAGCTCCGAGGGAGGAGTGGGAATACCCTGAGAGCTGCAGCCAGAGGTGATGCTGTGATGGAGCTGGTCCACCCCTGCACTCGGGAGAGGCGATAAACTCACTTGGGGTGGGACGTGGCCACGCTGACGTTCTCGAGGCAAAATCTGCAACCCCTGAGCAAACCTTTGCTCTGAAGTCCCCCCCTTGCACTTGTTTACACCAAATTTTGCACAACTGCAAAGACTTAGGCTGAGCTTTAAGGTCTGGAATGGCGTTTTTTTATAAATCAGGGTTAATTTTGTTCTGAATTTGACCAGAGTGGGAGCACGGGCAGTGCCACCCCCAGAGACCACCACGCTCCCACCTGGGCGCTCACCCCCCATCTCCCTTTCTCTGCTTAAACTCAAGTTTAAAACCGAGCAAGGCAAGGCCCCAGAGGCTGCTGCAGCAGCGATGTGGGCAGAGGAAACCCTCTGCACACTCTGCACACCTACACGGAAAGTATTGACATGGGAAAAGTCAGACCCAGCTGAAAAAGAAAGTATCACCAAAGCTCAGCCAGCACAGCCTGGCTGGGCATCCCAGCAGCCTGCCCGGGCTCCCAGAGCCGCCCACGCCGCACAGGGATATCCCACAGCACCCACAGCGCTGCAGGAGCATTTCCTGAGCTGCACGGGAGAGGAGTGCAAAAAGAAATAAAATCCAGCGGGTCAGCAAATGGGTTTTGGCTAAAAAAACAGACCCGAGGGAAGAAAATACCCAGTTGTTCTCATTTCAGCTCGTTTTGGGAGTTTATGCACTCTGAAATCACTGCCAGCAGCCTCAGCGCGAGGTGGGTCAGGCCCTGCTCTGCTCCTCAGAGAAATTCTCTTTGCTGGTATTTTGTAGAACGGGACCAGTGTGTATCTCATGTGTTTTATGCCCCTGGGGAGGGAAACCGGGAAATCAGGACAGCAATAACAGCAGTATGGAGAGACTCTGCACCACCTGCCGTTAAAATAATCCAAACTACTTTTTATGAGTGAAAAAGAACTAAAAAAAAAGGAAAGAAAAAGTGTAGCATCAAACTCCAGAGATGTGGGAGTGCTCTGGTGAGGTGTTTCTCTGCCTCAGAGCCAACGTTTCCCCTCTTTGCTCTCCTGTCAGCACAGCAGCGGCTTAACTGGGAAGGAATTTTTGCAGGAGCGACTGAAATCCTCCAGACTGGGGAGCCCCAGGTCCCTTCACCTCTTAACAAGCTCCTACCAAACTCCCAGCATCCCTCAAGCTCCACCTGGCAAATCCCCAGACCTGAAAACACTTGGAATGGAGGGAACTGATTTTTTTTTTCCCCTTCTTTTGGCTTCAGAGAAAACTCAACAAAATTCCTTCCGCAAATCCAGGTGGAATTCTGCCTGCTTCAGTTTGAGCTTCACATGGTTAATTGCAGCTCATTTCACCCAAACTCTCCTCTAGGAAGCAGAAATCCTCTCTGGGTTTGGAAAAGCAGCCATGGAGAATAATTTCCTCCATACCTGGCTAAAGCTGGATGTCTCCCTCCCCTCCCACAGCACAGCCCTGACACGGCCCTGCCTGCTCTCACCAACGGCAATGACACATTTTTGTCCCTTTTGTGAGCTTGCAGAGCAGGGAAGGAGGTGAAATACATTAATTGCCTCAAGAATATTTTAGAGAAGAGATTTTGCTTCCAGTTCTCCTCGTCCTTTGCCAGATCTCACCCGAATCACGCACGATACAAGAGGACATCAAACACAGCAGCTTTTCCACAGGTGGAAGAGATGGAGGATAGGAAAAGCAATTCCTGTGCTTTAGGGTGTCTGGGTTTGGAAAAAGAAATTTGTATTGAAAGGAGCCTTTGAGAGCTGACAAAAATGTGATTCAAAGCCTTGTAGCCACGTGTTATTCATGTTGCCACTGGTTGTAAATCCTGTTTTGATGCTCAGGCAGGCTAAAGAGAGGAAAAACTGATCAGGTGGAGAGCAGCTGTGGCTGCCCCATCTCTGGACATGTCCAAGGGCAGGCTGGACATGGCTTGGAGCAGGCTGGGATAGTGGGAGGCGTTCCTGCCCATGGCAGGGGGTGGAATGAGATGATCCTTAAGGTGCCTTCCAGCCCAACCCATTCCACGGTAACAAATCCATATCCAGCACCCACTGCTCCGGCATTCCCAGTCCTGAGCTCCAGCAGATCCCAGAGCAGACTCCTCAATGAATGCCCTGCAGGGGAAGGACCTGACCTGCAGGCTTAGGGCCAGACCATCCCCCTGCGAAACCGAAACCTAAATCACCACGGAGGCTCGGGGCTGAGCTGAGACCCGGTACTGATTTCGTGCCTCTTATCAGACACCCACTTTGCAGGCTCCAGCTTCATTCGAGCGTTCCTTTTTCCCTCCTGTAAGCACCAAAAAATAAAAAGGTCGCCCTTCAAAACAAGTTCTCATTAAAGTTTTCCCCTTTCTTTAAGCATCACAAACGAAAACACGGCCCTTCACCGAGGCGGCTGCCTCGGTGTGCGGCAGGGAGAAGGGGCTGCGAAGAAAAGAACAGCCGCAGTTACACCGAAATTGCTGCCTGTTCTCCGTGTCTGTTTGTCAGATCTGTGCTTCAATGTGCCTATCTGAAGTTCCATCAGTAACACTCAGGACAAAGCAGGAATGCAGCAGAAAAATAAATCAGTGCCTAATAGCTTTCAGAGAAGCCAAGGGGAACACAATTATGTGGCATCTACATGCTAATCTACCAGACTCGAATCTCAAAGGAGTTCAAGTGCCCTACTCAAAATTCCTGCAGTGATAAGGGGTCTGCTGTGTTTGGCTGGGGTTGGGAGGAAAGATTTTTATGATAATTATCTTTGTGTGGAACAATTTTGCATTTTCTCTCCCGTTAATTCCGAAGTGAGCTGGGGGTGCGAGGCAGCAGGGAGATAGCCCTGCTGAAAAGTGAAAAGTATTAAGGAGTCAAATATTTAATGTTGGCCTGGCATAATTTGACAGCAATTATGCAGCAAAAGCACTAGACATTACCAGGAAGATCCAGATAAATGTTCCATAATGACAGAGATGGAAAACAAGGAGCACTTTTTGCTTGTTCACATAAAAGCCTGTTAGGAACTGAAATGCAGAACAGCAGTGAGTTTTCATTCAGATTTCTCCTTGACATCAAAAAAAAAAAAAAAAAAAAGAGGTCCAGAAATGATTCATCTCTGTGTGTTGGTCTTGAGAAAATCGTTAACTTTTGGGGGGAGAGCAGTGAAAAAATTATCCCAAACCTGATGTGAGTGAGGGAGTAAATACCACACTGCACCCCCAGCCTGTCAGCAGATGAGATTCCAGCAGCACAAATCCTCAAATATTTCCAGAAATATTTGGAACGAATTGTTCATAGCCTTTTAAAGGACTTCACTGCAAATTTGAATTGGAAATTATATTCATGTACAGGTAAAAGAAAATAAATGTATTGTGGGATGCCCAGAAAGAACTGCAATTTCATAGATTAATTTTGTGGAGCATTATTTCCAACTAACAGTTTAAAAACACCTGGTAAATGAGGATGTATTTATAGAAATAAATCACAAAATAATGATGTTGGGCACATCCTTCCTTGTTTTCCTCAGAGATCAGTTTCCTGCTCAGTGTCTGCAGTGTCAGAGTCTTGGATGAATGTGGGAAAAAGCATCCTAAAGGAGGAAAATCAGTGCTGGGAGCACTCTCAGAGTCCCAGAACACACCGTGTGTGTGTGTCCTGCTACCTGCTCACAGCTGCTGCAGTGACCAGGGTGTCTTTATTCCAGCAATAATAATTTTAGTGATAACTCTTCCACCCCCTGCCAGGATCCCCCTTTTTCAGATTCCCTAAATCTCTGTAGACTGGTGGTTTTGAAGCCTTTGGCCATTTTTATTACACCCAAAGGCACCTGGCGACCCCGGGGATGGAAAAGGCTCCTCTGATCATATCCAAACCCACAAAGAGAAGGAACTGAATCCACTTGAGGCTGATAAAAACTCACTGTGATGGACCGAGTCTGCCACTGCCACCAGGGGAGGAGTGAAAATGAGCACAAAATCCAGACAGGGACCGAAGGGGAGGTCCTGGCTCAGGTTTTGTCCCAGTCCTGCCCTGGCTGAGGGCTCAGCACTGCCAGGGGTGCTGCAGAGAGGAGCAGAAGCTCCCGTGGAGGCCTCACCTTCCATGCTGGGTGCCATGTTCCCGAGGGAATAACCTCCTTCCTTCAGGCACACCAGGAGCTCTTCTCCCGGCTCGATCTCTTTAATAACTTTATAATAGACCTGGGAATCAGAAACAGAAATGGAGAGACTCGTTAAACAGGCAAAGGCTTGAGTTTTACATTGTAACCAATAACTCAAAGTACTCCGGCTAACAGGGGAGGCTGTCCCTTGATTTGGGGTAGTTGCTGCTCAGAGCTCGCTCTCCTGCCTTTATTTGACTCTTTGGGTGTCAGAGTTTCACAGGGCTCGGACAATAAAAAAGATATTTTGGGCAACAGCCTCTCTCCCTCAAATTACACAAAATCCCATTGTTTTGCACAAATTTTTACACTAATTTTACACAAATTCCCATTGTTTTCCCTTCCTCCAAAAAGCTCAAGGTGTTTGTCACAGTGAAGGGAAGATTACGCTGATGGAATGGTCACGTTTAAGGCTCTGCTCTCGGAGCCAAAATTGGCCTCATGATTAGAGCTGAATTATCACATCTCTGTGGAATTATTTTGTTGATTATTCTCCCCACCATCAGCCTCGACCTGACCCCTAAACACAGACCCAAACCACTCCAGGTGAGCCATTCATCCACATTCTGAGCTCCTGTCTGTTCACACACCCTGGACCTGCCAAAACGTTCTGAGCACAGCTCTGTTCACCTCCTGGACCTTTGTCATTGCACCGGGAAAAAGCCCCAAAACAGAAACAGGATTCAGACAACGGCAGAGCTCACGCACCTCATCATCACTGCTCTACCCCCAAAACCCCACAGAAACCAGGGCAGAGAGCCCAGTGACACCTGGGTCACACCTGAGTGACCCCAGTGGCCTCATTCCCTCCCCTGGACCTGCTCCAGCAGCTCCAAGTCTCTTGTGCTGAGGAGATTCGGTGTCTCCCATACATTTTCCAACTTTTTTTTGGAGTACACTGGACCCTGTCCTAACACAATACCCTGAGAATTCACCTGATAACTGTTATTACAGTTATTATCTTCCAGGTTTTCCTAGCACTGCATTTAACAGCAATCCAAAAAAATTCTTTTTCAGGGTAAAAACCACATTTCACCCAGAATGATTCCCTAAACTCGCTGCCACTCCGTCCATGCCAGCTTGTGTTTACGGGGAAGAAAGACACACAACTCCTAAATTCCTGCCTGGGTTGCATTAATTGTGTCACCACGGTGCATTTTTCCTCCCTCCCCGGCACGGAGCACGAGGCCTTGGCAGATGCGTGGCCCCAGGCCCGGCGGGAGCGGCAGCCGCCCGGGATGCTCCCAGATTTGTCCTCCCTGTCCCGGAGCTGCCGCTCCGAAGTCCGCCCGGAGCTGCGGCTGCGGGGAGATGTGATCGCAGGGAGAGAGATGCGATTCCAGGGACGGGCGGCTGCGGGGACACGGGACATCGCCACCAGAGCTGCAGGGACACGGGACATCCTCCCAGAACTGCAGGGACAGGTGACATCGCCCCCTGAGCTGCAGGGACAGGGGACATCCCTCCTAGAGCTGCAGGGACAGGGGACATCCCTCCCAGAGCTGCAGGGACAGGGGACATCCTCACAGAGCTGCAGGGACAGGGGACATCCCTCCCAGAGCTGCAGGGACAGGGGACATCC
>VXBT01002712.1:898045-940264 GCA_013400235.1 Oriolus oriolus
CGTGGAGCGCGGTTCCCGCTCTGACCCTTCCCTCCCCTCCGAGGTCGGGAAGATCCCGACGGATCACCCCGCGGTACACCGAGCCGCCATCCGCCCCGGTCCCCGCGCTGGTCCCCGGTCCCCGCGCCGGTTCCGCAGGAGCGCCCGCAGGTCCAGGAGCGGAGCCGTTCCCCATCCCGCGGGGTAATTAACGCGCTCCGCCGCCCCCGCCGCTGCCCGGCGCCTCCCGATCCCGCTCCGCCGGGGAAGGGCGAGGGCTCTCCCGCAGCCGCACCGGGGCTCCCACCCCTCCCCGGGACACACCGAGCAAAAGTTGCCGGTGGGGCGCGCTCCCGCAGCTGCCGGGACCGGGACCGGGACCGGGATCGGGACCGGGATCGGGGCCGGCAGCGCGGCCCCCGCCCGCCCCAGCAGGTGGCAGACGCCGCCCGCCACCGGCCCCGCCACGGCCGCAGGGATCCCGCCGGTCCCTCGGTGCCGGTCCCGGGCGATGCGAACGGAGCGGGCCGGGCCGGTCGGGACGAACCGGGCCGGGCTGGGGTCCCCTGACCTGCTCGCTCCTGTCCCGCGGCCGCTGCGCTCCTCCGGTGCCGGCGGCCGGGCCGGTGGCGGGGAGGGCAGGGAAGGGAAGAGGAGGGAACGGGAGGGGAGGGAAGGGAAGAAGGGCAGCCGGGCCGTGTCTCTGCAGCACCTCCAAGGCCAGGGCAGACGGAGTCACAGCCGCCCCCATGAACGGGGTGTCGCGGTCCCCGCGTGCTGTGACACGGCCCTGACCGGGAGCTCCGGCACCGAGTGCTGTGACACGGCCCTTACCGGGAGCTCCGGCACCGAGTGCTGTGACACGGCCCTGACCGGGGGACAGCCCTCACTGAGCACCCGGTACAGCCCTAACCGAGTGCTGTGGTACAGCCCTTACCGGGGGTACAGCCCTTACCGGGAGCTCTGCTACATCCCTTACTGAGAGCCCGGTACAGCCTTCACCGGGAGCTCCGGTACAGCCCTAACCGAATGCTGTGACACGGCCCTTATCGAGGGTACAGCCCTCACTCAGCACCCGGTACAGCCCCAGCCGAGTGCTCTGGTGCATCCCTTACCGAGCACCCGGCACAGCCCTTTTGGGGGGCTCCGGTGCCTCCCGCTCCTCACGGGCTGTTTGCTGTCCCCGGCTGCCGCCCTCCCCTCCCAGCACAGCCGGCACCTCCCCACAGCCTCACTGCGAACTCACCCAAACATCGGAGCCCGAGCAGCGGCACCCGGCACTGCCCGGGCATCCCTCCCTGAGAGTTTCAAAGCAGGGTTGGTCACAAACGCAAAGATTTGGGATGGGAAATGAAATCCGACTGCTGGCCGCTGACAAAACATCCCAAACTGCCCAGACACCCCTCCCTGCGCCTGCCAGAATCCTCGGTGTAATTCCACCGCCGTTTTCCACTGGTTTGCAAACAGCTATCCCAGTGCAGACACATCTGTCCTCATCCCGCGTCCAGCTGAGAGTCCAAGAAAGGGACCTGGTGCCGTGGGCAGGATCTGGGCATCTCCCTGGACCTGCACGGCTCCGAACCTCTCAGGTGGAAGCCCCGAGCAGCACCGGGCTGACACAGCACAGACACCTGCGCACAACTGAGAACAGTTCCGAGAGACCCCTGCTCCACCCAGCCCGGGGGGTGATGTCTGGGGATGCCACTGCAAAATAAAAACTCGTCTAAAATTCTCCTTTTTCTCGTTATCTTTTTGATTCACACTTCAGTGCTCCTCCCTGCTTGTTTTACAAGAAAAGCTTTTCTCAGGACCAAACCACACTGAACTTAATGGGAAAAGTGCCTGAAAAACCCCAAAAGGCAGCCTAGGAGTGAGCCCAGAGCTCGGGGCTGACTTGGAAAAACAGAACTCGGGAAGGGCCAAGCTAAGAGAAAAAATTAAAATAAAATAAAATAAAATAAAATAAAATAAAATAAAATAAAATAAAATAAAATAAAATAAAATAAAATAAAATAAAATAAAATAAAATAAAATAAAATAGCTATTAACAGACATTTCTCTTGCAGCTGGCAAACTCAACCTGTTTAAAACATCAGCCATGGTCTAAAAGGTCCATCAGGTTCAGAGACAGAGTCACAAATTTTACAGGGGAAAAATCTCTCAGAATTCCCCTGCCAAGGGCTGACACTGCCCTGGTGTCACCCTTCAGCTCCTTTTCCTCTCCTGTTTGTTCTCAGAATAAAGCAGCTCCTTGTATTTAAAAACGCCTGCTGCAGTCCTTCCAGAAATACAGGACAGGCTCCTTCAATGATCAGGGAAAAATTGGATTCTGCTGGAGTCACATTAATTTCATCAAACATTTCATTATGATAATTAACTTCACCTTTCAGTCGTGCTACTGATGGTCTGGGCTCATCAAAGCCTTTTTTATTTGTCGTGCACTGCGAAAGCTCGGATTTACTAACCCAGCAGAAGATTTACATTCACAAATCAATTCTGCTTGTTTATAGAGAAGTTCCACACTTGATCAGTTTGTGTTTCCCACCACAGCACGGGCAGCCCTCCAAATTACCAGCTTTGTTCTACACTAAATAGTTAACAGGATAAGTAGGGTTTGGTAGGACTGAGAATACTCCTTTTCTTGATTTTTATAGAAATTATTCTGGGCACGGGATGTTGAAGAAAGAAAAAATAAAAGGAAAGTAAAAAAAAAAAACCCAAACAAACAAAAAACCAAACCAACAACCAAAACAAACAAACAAACAAACACAAAAAGGAAAGTAGAAATAACGCAGAGGAATCCTTTTCCAGCCTGGGTTGATACAAGGATCTGCTGTTGATGTGAACTTGGGGCAGCAGAAATCTGCCTCTGCTTGTCTCATTTTGCTGCTAAAATGGAACAATTTGGTGCAATCACTGGAATATCGACCCTGCAGAACCACAGCAACCACACTGTGGGGCTGAACTCACCCAGAGCCCAGCACCACCTCATCTTTCCACTGAGAAAAAGAGTTGTGGAGCAGACAGAGCCTGGGGACGAGGTTTAACCATTCCCAGAGCCACAGCAAGGGATGGAGATGGAACATGGCGAGTGGGAAAAGCCCATCTCGGAATTACCTCATTAATTAGGCCCATTAATTAGGGCCCTTCCTAAGAACCAGCCCCGTTTCCCTGCTGCAGGGATTTATCTGAGCTTCCACACGTTCGTACTTCAGGGGAAAAAAGAGCAATAAAAGGGGAGAAAGCGGCTGCTGTGTTCACCTAAAGATCAAAAACCCACCCACAAACACATCAGCTGCAGCAGAGGAGCTCAGAAACCCCAAAACCAGCCTCAGAAAAGGTTCTTTGTGTCCTTGTCTCACCAATAATTCCCTGCAGGGGCAGCCCAGGGAGGATTTGTCCCTCCTGCTCCCTCAGACCTGGCCGTGTGTCCAGCTCTGCACACGGAGGAGTTTGGCCTCGGGAACTTCCAGCCAGGACAGAGCTGCACATTTTGTTTTGTTCCCGTGTTTTCCTCCTCTGGAATTGCCTCCCCTTTGTTTCTGCTCAGTCACATTGCTTCTGATTTCCTCTTTTTAAGGCTCTGTGTGACGTACTCGGGAATCCTGACCGGAGTTACCAAACCTGGGTGAAATACACCCAAAATCCTGCCTTGCACACACACCTCACCCTGGCTGATTAAACAGACACCTGATTTTTTCTATCTCCTCTTACTCCTTTTTCTTCCCCCCAGTATCTGCACCCGAACTGAAAACAGAAGCTGTCACCCTGATTATTATTAATACATAATAATATATTAATGGCCTGCTCATGGCCATTAATATAATTATTATATATCATAAGTGTATTATTACATAGGTTCTGTTTAATATTTCAGACTCTTGAACTGCTCAAGTATCTTCTTTTTCAAGGCAGAAGTAGCAACAGGAAAAAATAACCCATTTCCCCTTTAGTAAATTGTATCATTTATCCACCATTTTTTTCCAGCCCTCCTTCAGAATCACAATTGTCTCCAACAATCAAGGATCTTCTTTTCAAATACCTCTCCAGCACGAATAAATATAAAGAAAACTGGCTGATGTTATTCCACATGTGAAAATTGGCTTCATAATTGAAAAACAGTGGCTGAAACGTCTCAGTTAACCTCTTTCTAAATAGAGAAATAAATGTGTTTTATATATATTATAATCTGTTAATGTGTGGGGAAAAAAAAATCATGGAGTGGTCCAGATTTTGCTGTCAACTTCCTCACTAAAAATCCAGGGAAATTCTCTGTGCGTTCCTGGGACTGTTGCTGAGTGACAGGACTGTAAAGAACAGAAGGGGACACACACACTCAAAGCACCATCTCCCCATGTAAAAATGTGGGGGATTTTTTCCTGAAAAGAAAATGATTTTGATGAAAATCTTGTCCTAGCCCTTATCTCCACAGTGCTGCTTGGTTATTTCGAGGGCAATCATTTATATTATATTATAAAAAGCTTTAATATAAAAATTTATATTGTATTATATAAAGCTTATATTTTCTGTGGGTGCTTACAAGCGACCCCAAACTTTTTCCTGCTGCCTGAAGGGGAAAGATCAAACTTTTCTCTTGCTTTGGGGTAGGGAAAAACGAGTCCTCTGGTGAAATAAATGAAGTTAAACTCAGCAGCACCAGGAGACAGCACGAGGTAGGAATCAGCACTGCTTAATCACTCTGGAAATGGCTTTGGGATTTACTCTGGGAAGGGTTTGGGATGTCTCCTGAGACCTCTCCCTTTGGGGATCTCCCCCTTTGGAGCTCTCCCTGCTCAGAGCCCTCCTCAAAGGATTCTCACAGCACCAGCCCCTGGCAGAATCTCCCCTACACCGAGCAGCCGCTGGGGTTTGGTGCACTCCACACAAAGGTGGAAGGCGACACAAATTCCGTTTTCTAAATTTATCTCAGAGGGGAAAACAAGGGGATTGATTTTCAAACCCCAGGGTGGCCCTGACCAGGAACACCCCCAGATGTGAGAGCCCAGCTCAGCTTCAGCTGCTCAGGCTCAGGGAGAACCGGCAACATCCCCCACCCACAGCCCCTTTCACTGGCACACAGCTCCCAGGGGCACCAGCTAAACCAAAACTAATAATAAAGCCTGAAAACATTTTGCAACCTCCAACTTGTGTAATTTCAGTGTCTTTACCATGGTGGGCCACTCTTGCTGTGGGATTTGGCAGTCCTGTGTTTCCAAGGACAGCTTTCCTAGGACTGGGATGAAAAACCTGGATTTGCAGCCCAGAAATTTTATGCCAAGTGTCCGAGAGTTCGAATGCTCCTGCATTGCAGGGGTTTGTATCCAAAAGGCACCTGGGCCACTTGGGAATTACAAATTCACTGAGTTTGAGGAAAGCCCAGAGCAGCCAGAAACATCCTAAAAAGCCCTTCACAGCCCCAAATCTGCCTTCTGTCTGCTGAGCGAGACAATGTTCTTCATTCAAGTTAGGTCTGAACAGTAAATTCTGTTTGAGTTGTATCCAGTTGGAGGTTTGTGAAGATCACAATGTGAATTGCTCATTTTCAGTTTATTTTTGGGTTTAAGCCTTGAAGAACTTTGCAAACATCATCAAAATCCTATTAATTCCATATAAACCCCCACCCAGGGACTGCTTTACCAGCAGTGCTGTAACCTGCCTGGCAGGTTTCAACTTTCTCCTCAGGAGACCCTAAACCATCTCCCACTCTCACCCTCCTCTTAAAAACAGACAACAACTGAATTTCCACCCCGGGATCACCCTCTCCACCCTCCCTGCCTGCAACTTCCATGGTTTCCCATTTCCAGTGCTGGTTTCCAGCTGTCCCAGTGGGGTTTGGTGCCATAAACTGGGTTTCACATTATTTTCTCCACCACCAGCAGAGTCAGGGACTGGATCCTGAGTGAGGGATGGGATCCTGAATAGGGGCTGGGCCAAAAATCAGGGGCTGGATCCTGAGTAGGGGCTGGATCCTGAGTGAGAGACTGGATCCTGAATAGGAGCTGGATCCTGAGTGAGGGATTGGATCCTGAGTTAGGGACTAGATCACAAATCAGGGGCTGGATCCTGAACAGGGGCTGGATCCTGAACAGGGGCTGGATCCTGAACAGGGGCTGGATCCTGAACAGGGGCTGGATCCTGAACAGGGGCTGGATCCTGAACAGGGGCTGGATCCTGAACAGGGGCTGGATCCTGAACAGGGGCTGGATCCTGAACAGGGGCTGGATCCTGAACAGGGGCTGGATCCTGAACAGGGGCTGGATCCTGAACAGGGGCTGGATCCTGAACAGGGGCTGGATCCTGAACAGGGGCTGGATCCTGAACAGGGGCTGGATCCTGAACAGGGGCTGGATCCTGAACAGGGGCTGGATCCTGAACAGGGGCTGGATCCTGAACAGGGGCTGGATCCTGAACAGGGGCTGGATCCTGAACAGGGGCTGGATCCTGAACAGGGGCTGGATCCTGAACAGGGGCTGGATCCTGAACAGGGGCTGGATCCTGAACAGGGGCTGGATCCTGAACAGGGGCTGGATCCTGAACAGGGGCTGGATCCTGAACAGGGGCTGGATCCTGAACAGGGGCTGGATCCTGAACAGGGGCTGGATCCTGAACAGGGGCTGGATCCTGAACAGGGGCTGGATCCTGAACAGGGGCTGGATCCTGAACAGGGGCTGGATCCTGAACAGGGGCTGGATCCTGAACAGGGGCTGGATCCTGAACAGGGGCTGGATCCTGAACAGGGGCTGGATCCTGAACAGGGGCTGGATCCTGAACAGGGGCTGGATCCTGAACAGGGGCTGGATCCTGAACAGGGGCTGGATCCTGAACAGGGGCTGGATCCTGAACAGGGGCTGGATCCTGAACAGGGGCTGGATCCTGAACAGGGGCTGGATCCTGAACAGGGGCTGGATCCTGAACAGGGGCTGGATCCTGAACAGGGGCTGGATCCTGAACAGGGGCTGGATCCTGAACAGGGGCTGGATCCTGAACAGGGGCTGGATCCTGAACAGGGGCTGGATCCTGAGTAGGGGCTGGATCTAGCGGCTGGATCACGAATCAGGGGCTGGATCCTGAGCCAGGGACAGGACCGTAACTCTGGAGGTTTCAGCTCATCCCAGGGCTGATCCACCCCTCAGTCACCTCCCCTGGGTGCTGCCAGTGCCCAGCACCCCCTGGCCCAGCCCCCCGGGCCGCGCTGGGGTGCTCGGGGAGCCCGGCAGCCCTGCGGGGCGGTTACCTGCTCGTTGATGTGGCACACGGCCAGGTTCTGCTCGTCGCAGGAGCAGGACACTCGGATGTACTTCAGCCAGTTCCCGGCCCCGCCCTGGCCGGCGTCGCTGCAGAACTTCTCAGTGCCCAGGGCATCGGGGATCTGCGGGAGAACGGGACAGGAAAGGGGTCAGCTGGGGCCGGATGGCAGCTTCGGAGGGGAGAAAGGGAGGAGAAGGGTTTGCAGGGCACAACTCCAAACAAGGAATAGGGAAGAGAAAGGTGGGTGATTCCCACAGTTAATAAAGAGACTTGTGGCAAGATTAACATCAGCTCTCAGCCCTTATCGGAAGGTCCTGGCTGGCAGAACCTCCAGGGACATGGAGAGCGATCCATGAGTAAAAGGTTCAGGACTGTTCTGGAAAACACAGCTCTGGTACCACAGCTCAAGCAATCAAAGCAGGGAACTCCTCCAAACTGCATTGGTTTTAATGACAAGGTCCTCAACTGCTCCATCTTCACATCATCTGTCTCATCCTTTCATGCAGGATTGTTTTTAACTACAAACCTTTCAATAAACTTTCAAGCCAGGTCACTCTCCACAGAGCTGTGAGGTTCTATTAAAAAAAAAAAACGCTTTGCCAAATGCACTACTTTCATTTATCTGAGTACAGCATGAGAAATTCACCGGCCACATCTGTGTGGCTGAAGGTGAGATACGACTTGGCTGCTGTGCAAAAGAGGAATCCTTCAAAATAAAACCCCTCAGATACTTAAAAGTCCAGGTGTGGGGGGGAAAGGGGTTAATTAAGGGGTTGCAGTCCAAAGAAAGTCACTGGTTTGCCAGGAAAAGACTTTTCCTCTGTTAAGGCAGTGGGGTTTGGTGACAGAACCAGAGGAGATGCTCAGCATTCAAGAACAACCTTTGGGATGATCTGGTTTGTAACCCACTCGAAAAATCACATTTGAAAAATGACACAGGACACAAAAAAAACCCAAGGAAAAGCCCTTTGAGCCCCAGCACAGCAAGGCTCTGCTCTGCTCCTAAGTGGGCCTCCCCGCTCCAGAAACTCCTTTTTTTCCTTCGATTCAGATTTCCCTCCACCCCGACCAGCCCCTGTGTCAGTGCAAATTACTTCAGTCATCAAAAGCTCTTAACTTGCTTTTACTAGCAATTAATTCTCTCAGAACCTCGTGGGACACGATAATACTTTCCCATCTATTTCAAGACACAGAAGAAAGGAAAAGGTGGGAAAACAAAGGAGAGGAAAAATTAAAGCCCAGCGATGACAGCAACAAGTCGAGCCTAAGGCTGAGCTGAGAAACCTCAGGGGACAGGTCCAGCTCAGGCTCTGGCTCCCAGCTCTGAGCTCCTGGGAGGGCCAGGACCTGCCAGCACCACCAGGGAAGCTCCCAGCTCCCTGCACTGCTCCCAGCAGACATTTCCTGGTCTCATCCCCACCACCAGCCCTTCCTGTCTGAGCAGGGATGAGGGAAAATCCCACCATGAGTTCTGGGCTTCTTCCTTCCTGTTCAGAACACGGCCCTGGGGGTCACTGAAATGCTGTGTTTTCTCCCAGAACGTGTTTGAGGCAGAGCTGGAAGGAGGAACAGCCTGGCTGTGCTCAGTTTCTTCATCCCCTGCCTGGGAACACTCAGGGTCATTCACTCCTCCCTAACCAGACCCCAGCACTTTCTGGACACCCTTGGTCATCCACTGGCAGCACCAAAGGTCTGAGGTGGGGCAATGATGGCACAGGAAGCCAATCCTGTGTTGTTTGAACTTTTTAAGAAAGAAAACCCCAACAGTAAAAACCTGTTCTTAACGTGGCTGAAACACTACTGAGTGTAACCAAGCTAAAATATCAATAACTTCTGGTTTACCTCAGGGAGCTCCAGGAACACTGAGGCTGCCTCAAGCTGGTGAGATTAAAGAGCTTCTCTTGGCCTTACTGACCCCAAAACTGAGTGGCCCAGCCACGCCAGCCCCTCGAGTGGGGCCACACCCAGACACCAAGCGCCTGCAGCTTCCAGGGAAACTGTTTGGAAAACCAAATGAGGTCAATCATTAATGCTCAGCTGGTCTGAAGCCACTGAAGAGTTTGGGCACAGCTCGTAGTGGTTTGAGGAACACAAACCTCCCAGTGCCATTAATTCCTGCAGCAGCAATTGGTGACACTCAGTGACCCTGGGAACACAAATCCGGGACACAGAAATAGGCTTTTGGATTTCACAGCTGTATCTTACAGGTGCTCTCTTTCATCTTCTAGGGTTGTTTGAGAGGACACTTAGAGCCACTGAATGGCTTAGGATGGAAGGAACCTTAAGGACCACTCAGTTCCAACCCCCTGTCCTGGGCAGAGGGCTCGGGGAAAGCCCAGAATTCAGGCTCAAATTCATTTTGCAGGGTCCTGCTCGCCAGCTCTGCCTCAGGAGGAGGTTCTGCCGTAGCTCGAAATCACCTGAAACTCTGTGGTTTTATCTGCGTGGGCATTAAAACCCAAGCTGGGGGTGTGAAATCTGACAGATCAAAACGAGAGAAAGAGAGGTGCTGTGGGAGCCTGAGAAGCTGAGCTGCTGTTCTCACACACCCTCACTGCCCTCCACAAGCAGAACGCGGCTCCAGGGGCCGAAGCCCAGCAGTGGGGTCCCTGCGCCCGGCCCTCCCTCACCCCTCTGCTGGCATCGACTGGCGTGGATGGACCCTTTGAAAATGAAATTAATGGGTGATCAGCTGGTCTCAGAGTGCTGCAGGGCTGTTCCCAGAGCCAGGGGAGCTCCTGGGCCAGCTCAGCCCTCTGTGGTCAACACCTCTAATTAAAGACCAGGTTCACACGCTCGCGCTCGTCGCCGATGGTCTCTATCAAAGTTGTTTCACAGCTTAAAAGCGCAGAGGAGCACGGCAGCAATCACCCAGCGCTATCTGCAGTATCTGCTCTTTCTTCTGTCGAACGTTCACATGCAGAATAATATTTTAAGTCTCTCTTTCCTCCCCCCTAACCTGAGAAAACTCCGGAAAAACAAGCTGAAACCTTTTACCACATCTTCTTCCAGTTCAGACCAGAAGGAAATCAGAAATTTCCTCTGGCGAAATTCTGCAAACCGACTGTTCACAAGTCTTTGTCAGTAACTAAAAAACAAAAAGAAGAAGAAGAAAAAATATTTCCAGTTTGAAAATGCTCCTGGGATGCTCACACAGCATTGGGTTTTCTGTGTTCTTTGGAAGAGCCAAGAGATAACCTATGCACTAGGACAGGCAGAGAAAGAAAATAGAGGCAAAAAGTATTGGCTATGGGCAAATTTAAGATCCCAGATGGAAGCACAGAGGGATTCACCCCACTCCTGGAGGGCACAGCTCCCCACAGCCACCCACCTGGGGATGCTCTCACCACAGCAGGCATCTCCAGCTCTATTAAATCTGTTTATTCCCAGTTTGGACCAGAATTAAGTTCATCCCTATCCAGGACTCAGCAGCAGCTTTAACCATAAAACCATCCATCCCTGTTTTCCTGGGCAGGTAAAGGCTGACAGCAGATATTTAGCACCAACAGCAAAAAAAAAAATAAAAAAAATCCAGAGATGCCACAGGAAGAAAAAACCCAACAGAAAACTCTGTGTAATTATTAGCAGGACTCTGACTTGGTGGAGCAGACATGGAATTTCTGCCTGTGCTCTGTGCTCAGGCTGGCTCTGTATCAGTGGAGAGGTCTCTCCCGAGGGTAATTTGGCTCAGACATCAAAAGAAGTTGTCAGAGGGAAAGGAGAGGTGAAAAAAAGATGGGAAGACATGGGAGAGGAGAAAACAAAATCAAATGTATTTATAATTAGTAATTGGTGCTGGTTTTGCTGCCATTCCAGGCAGTTTTGGGGAATGCACTTCCCCTCCTGGATCCCTCTGGCTCCGAGGCCCAGCATCCCTGCCCCACGGAGCTGGGCTCCCTGCAGGAACCAGATTTGTCCCTTTTTCTCTGTCCCCACGTTACACCCCAGCAGTCTGGGACAGCCCCTGCCCTGGAGGTGTGCTGGAAAAGCAGACTTTCCTCTGGCCTGCAGCCTGCGGACACGCTCGGAAAGTTAATTATTGTGGGAGCACTTCCTCTGGCCGCTCTTCCATTTCATCCCTCCCACCCCATCATGGATTTCTCCCTGCTTTTTTTTTTTTCCGTCACTGAACATGCCAAAACTTCAGTTCATCTTTTCTCCTTCTGCTGCAGATGGTGAGTTCAGTCTTTATTTATTAACCCACGGCACCTCCCAGCACTTTTGTCTTCAAATCCAACAGCTCATCTAAGAATTCCCAATTCCCCTTCCCTTCCCCGCCGGTAACAGTGCCATGATTTTGTCTCGTGGAGTCGTTCCCTGGGTTTCACAGAACTCTCCTTGCTCTGAAGTCCCCCATCCTCCTTCTCTCCAGTCTATCCCCTCCAAACAAATGCACCTTCATGTTCCCTGGGATTACGGGGCTTTGACTGAGACACGGATTTGGGATGCAGAGCCAGGGCTCCGGCTGTGGCTGCGGCTCAGGCCCATCCCCAGCCAGCCAAAAGGAAATTGTTGTCATGTTCCAGGGCTCGCTTTGCAGCTTCATCTGCCGTCTGCCGAGCAGCGCTCGGGGTTTGGATCCAAAAGGCTCCTTGATCTCGCAGAGGCTCCGCTCCGTAATTTATGAACATCAGAAATGCTGAGTTATGGGGCAGAAGTTATGGAAAAATCCTCTCGAACGTTTACAATTTTTTTTGCACATCATTTGAGGTTTCCTGCCCCTCTAATTTGTGGGCTCTCTGTTGGGTTGTTTCTTTCACGTTTTAATGGGCAGCGTCCAAGGTTTGGCCCCGGCCGAGGTGTGCCGGGGGGCTGGAATGCCTGCGGATCTGTCGTCAGTTGGCTTAATGGATTCCTAGTGTGCATGGAGAAACGGAGCAACCAGGAGTTTGCCATCACTGACCCAGCGTCCTGTTGCTATAACATCCCTCCCCAGAAGCCCAGAGTGTAATAAACCTTCTCATCCCATGGTCGCAGGATCTGCCTCTGACAGCTTGGCTGATGTGCGCATTTTATTTGGCAGGAGTTGGAGATTTTTGCCTTTTTTTCCCCCCCTTTTTTTGCTTTAATGACCCACGAGCTGATTTAGAGCAATAAACTGTTGCCATGAAGTTTTGTTGTGTTTCTTTTAAATAAAGGGGAGGGAGGGACTGCTGCAATTTATGACTTTCAGAAGTAACTGAAACAGAAAGTCCATTCTTGCCACGAAATGAAGAGAAAAAGACTTCATCCAGAGAAACACCTCTGTCAATGTGTAGACACGAAGCCTAGATGAACTCATAAATTCAGCACTCTGCCTGCAATTAAGCAGGCTTCCTGGTGATTTGACAAAGAGTTAATGAGAAACGTGTCAGACAAAAACAGGTCATAGCACTGGAAAGCGCTGGGAAGAGCAGCTGAGCCAAACCCGACTTGTCTGCTCAGGGCCGCAGGAAAAGCTCAGGGTGTACTCAGGGAGAGCTGCTTCGGGTGATGTGCAGTCAACTTCATGTCCAAGTGGAAGGTCCTGGAAGGAGCTTCCAGCCCCAAATCTGCCAGATGAAGAGAGAAGAGGCTGCAGAGCTCTCACCACCACCCTGTGTGAGACGGTCACACCTTCATCCTCAGCGTGATCCCTGGGACATGGGCAGGGCAGGGGGATGGGGTTCAAGTTCTAAGGGCTGGTAAATGGCTGTAGGATTGATGCCTAAAGAGCCAACCTGGAAACAGAGACCAGCCAGGAGTAAGGGAATAAAGGTGGATATTTATTGGAAAGGCCTTCAGAGGCACACCCTGGGCAGGCCAAAGGCTGCACCCAGGATGGACCCCAAGTCACGAGTTCTTCACACTGTTATAGGTTTGGTCCATTTGCATATCAGCATAAATTCCCCAATTAAACCTTAATTAATGATGGAACTGCCCCTCAGCTTGGCCCCCTTCTCAAGGTGCTGGGTTACACATTTTGGGCCTGGGACGGGCTGGGTGTCCTTGGAGAGCAGGCCTGGAGAGGCTTTGTTATGTCTGTGTGAGCATGAGAGAGCAGCAGCTGCCAGGCTGCAAGGCAGCTCAGAGTCACACACTATGAACGGAGAATTTTGAAAAATATAAGACAAAATATAAAAAAATATACAAAAAATACACAAAATAGAAAACCTGAGGCATCAGGATCACAGCTCAGTTCATCTCTCTGGCTGAGAGCAGGATCCTGTCCTCAGGAGTCTCCTCACCATCCCCGTCCCATCCCCTCTGGAAACCTTTGGGTTTCCAGCAGCACAGCACAGGACCCAGTGGCTCTGTGACAGAACCCCAGCATATCCCAACACTGGGAATGCTCAGAGGGGAGGAAAACAAAGCTTTATGGTTCTCCTCCTGTCAAACAAGCATGGTTCTGCTTCTCCCAAACAGAGCCAGGGCCAGGAGAACCATGAATGTGAGGAAACCCAGCTGGATTGCACTGGGGCCAGCAGGGTCAGGGACGCCAGGCAGAGAATGTGGAGCCCGGTGACACTGCTGAGTTTGGTGACAGTGCCGAGCCTGGTGACACTGCTGAACGCAATGGCACTGCGGAGCCTGGTGACACTGCCAAGTTTGGTGACACTGCCAAGTTTGGTGACACAGCTAAGTTTGGTGACTGCTGAGCCTGGTCACACTGCTGTGTTTGGTGACACTGCCATGTTTGGTGACTCTGCAGAGCCCAGTGACAGTGCTGGGTTTGTTGACACTGCCTGCTTTGGTGACACTGCTAAGTTTGGTGGCACTGCCAGTCCTGGTGACACTGCTAAATTTGGTGGCACTGCCAGTCCTGGTGGCACTGCTGAGTTTGGTGACACTGTGGAGCCCGGGGACTCTGCTGGCTTGTGGGAAGCAAAGCGCTGCTGCAGCCAATGGGAGAGAGAGAGATTCTGGTTTTTCAAAGGCTGAAGGTTTTTGAACTTTCACTCCCACCCAAGCCACATGTCTAGAGTGGGAATTTTCCACTGGTGTGTGCATTTCCGAGCTGCTCCTGGGCTGCTGCATCCTCTGGCTTCACCAAGGGTCTGGAGGAAAAACATCCCAGGGAAGGCTGGTCCTGGGATGTAGTTCTATCACAAGAAATAACCTTCTCTTCTTTTTTCCCACCACATCTAAAGCACATGAGGAATCACATGAAAAAAGGCTGTTTTCTCTCAAAAGTCCCTGTCCAGGTTCCAAGCAGAGGAGCCTGGATGGCTCACACGAGCTTGGGAAGCGAGGCTGGATTTCTGGAGAGCGTTTGAATCCAGCGCAGCCTTTTGAAGGGCTGCCCACTGTTAACTGCTCCTCTCTTCCCCACCAGCACAGTGAGTATTTCCCAAGTGTCTGCCCTGCATCAGGATAAAAAGGGCTGGAAAAAGCTGCAGTGTCACTGCTGTGTCCTTCAGGCACCGCAGATTCGCTCCAGCTGAAGGAGCATCAGACCTGACCCTACACACAAAGCCTCAGAAGAACCAACAGCAGCGAGAACAATACAGGACATAATTCACATTGAATTTACATTTACACTCATTAAATACAATCTCCAGGAAAGCATCTCCTGCTCTCCACAGCAGAGAGGCACCACGGACACGCGGCAGAGCAAGTTCTGTGCAATGGAGCAAAGAGGAGAAGTTGAGAAATCTTGAGAAAAATCCACACTGGCTCTGCTTTCCCTCCCCTGTCCCGACAATTCCTGGTACTCCCGTGCTGGAGGTGCAGTTTTGCTACGCAGGAGACACCCTGAACGACACAGGATGTCACAGAAGGTGCTGCCAATGCCGATTCCTGTTGATGTATGAAACCAATCCCACCCCCTCTCCTCCCCTCTGAGGGCAATCAGCTCTGCTTGCACAGCAACATCTCATCACCACGCAGAAAAACACCGAGCAAAGATGTCAAAACAGAAGACGACTTCCAAGCTGACGGCAGGCATTTATCTCAACAAAAGCTCATTTTTCACCAGTAACGTAATTCATACCACACTGATTTAAATTAAACAGTAAACCATAAAAAACCATGCTCGAATCAAATCCCAGGGCTGCCTCAGATATTGTACACACGAGGCGAGGAAGGGATTTCCAGTTCTTTGTAATATACACACACAGAAACTTTGAAGTTTTCCTCCACACTGAAAGAGTTCAGGACATCCCATTTTTGTGTCCTACAGCATTTTGGCTCATCCCAAAAGAATGGTGCTTGTAAAGTTCTAAAAGCTAAATAGATGAGAAAAAATGGGAACTTGGGAGAAAGTTTCCTCTGCTAAACAAAAGGCAGAGGCTACCACAGGCGGGGAGGGTCTGGAGTCTCAGGACATTTCACTGCATTAGGGAGAGGGAGCAGCAGCAGGAGGTGCAGCAGGGCCGAGCTCCCAGGGCTGCTCCAAGGGGTTAAAACACACTCAGATCACTTGTATCCCAGAGCTTTTGTGGCGATCCAAAACGCTTTAGGGTCTGATTCCTCTGCTGCCATTTCCAAAGGAAGATGTGGGCTAAAATGGCTCCCTAATGAGCGGGTGCCAATTAGCCCAGGGGGAGGAAGAGCAGGGCAGCTCTCCTGGCAGAAGGGAGTGGGCACAGAAGCTGAACAGAACTTTATTGTATGAAGATGGGAACATTTTCTGGCGGTAATTCCTCCAAGAGTCCTCTCAGCACTGAGGCATAGCTGCTTCCCTTATCCCTACCCAAAAGGTGCTTCTGCCATAAGGAAAACACAGCCAACCTTAAAAATAAAATCTGATCAGCTTCTTGAGGTACATCCTGGGAGTTCCATTGGTGCCTTAGGTTTTAACTCTTATGTTTTTCAGAATCCTGCGTTCCCAGTGTGTGACTCTGAGCTGCCTCGCAGCCTGGCAGCTGCTGCTCTCTCATGCTCACACAGACATAACAAAGCCTCTCCAGGCCTGCTCTCCAAGGACACCCAGCCCGTCCCAGGCCCAAAATGTGTAACCCAGCACCTTGAGAAGGGGGGCGAGCTGAGGGGCAGTTCCATCATTAGCTAAAGTTTAATTGGTGAATTTACGCTGATCTGCAAATGGACCAAACCTATAACAGTGTGAAGAACTCGTGACTCGGGGTCCATCCTGGGTGTAGCCTTTGGCCTGCCCAGGGTGTGCCTCTGAAGGCCTTTCCAATAAATATCCACCTTTATTCCCTTACTCCTGGCTGGTCTCTGTTCCAGGTTGGCCTTTTTAGGCATCACCACTGGATCAGGACAGACAGAGGGAGCTGCTGCTTGCTTTAAATCATTTCTTATTACTCCAGCTTGGTTTTAGTAACGTTTTGGGAATGGAGCTGTGGAACACCACGAGCATGGAGGCCTCTCCAGAGTGATTTACGGGCAGCACTCAGTGCCAAACCCATCTGCTGCATTTCACACTCTGGCCAAAAAAGTAGCAGAGCCTTCAGCTGCCCATTCCTGGTGCTGATATCAGCTCCAAAGCACCAGCCTGGCAAAGGCCACTGGAGGACCCAGCAGGAGAAGACCCCCATGAAATGACATTGTCTTATGGCCTTTTCCGAGCCTCTTCCTAGAGAAGAATCTGGACAGCCACCCAACAGCCCTGGCAAATCCACTCCCTTCCTCTGCAAACACTCTGGGATTACACTGGGTCGTTCATAACACGTGAAACAAATTCCAGCAGCAGTTATCCAGGTACCCCAGTGAGAGGTGAATGAATTCAGAGGGCTGAGGGGCTTCAGACAGCACCCATTTTCCCTTTAATTAATGGATTTGGGGATATATGGCCCAAGTTCAAGCCACAGGGGGACACAGATAAGGAAACCTGTGCCCTGGGGTGTATTTGATGGACACATTTGGGTGTTTCACTCCTGAAAACGAAGCGTTTTATTATTAAAGCTCGATACCTGGAGTTACCCTGCAGCCAGATCCTGGGGGTTGGGCCATGTTTGGACACTTCAGCACAGCACAAATTGAACTTTCTGCTGGGGAATGGAAGTTACTGGGACTCAGAAGTGCAGGGAACTGAAGTTACTGCAGGGTATGGTTTAAGCAGTGCAACAACACCAAAGTGTTAAATGTCTGGAGAGGCTGGAAAGGATGTGAGCTTTTATTCCATACGTGACTGGTGCCAGCTGCACCCATGCAATGACAAACACTGTGTTGGTCCCACTTCTGTCTCCTCACAGAGCTTCTGCACCCTGCCTTAGGTGCTGCTCAAACAAGGACTGACAGGTACCACCACACAACAGCGAGACACAACCATGGAAAGAAGGGAATCACCGTCAAAAACCTGCCAGAGGTGTGGTTCAGAGCGGCAAGGCAAGCCCCAAGACACACAGGTACCACACTCTGCTAGCATTAAATTCAGAGGGTTAATAGAGGATGATTATCCCTCCTTACTTTCCCCATCAGCACGGATAACAACAACCCAAGATTCCAGGAACACTCACCTGGACATGTCCACCTCTCCCCATGCTGGCTCTAAAAGCCTTCAATTTTCAGGCCCAAAGGCTGCGTGTTCCCATGGTGTAACCATGACCCGACACTTTCAGAACAGAGATTTACAAAAACAAAAAAAAAACAAGAGGAAAAAAATAAAAAACCACCAAAAAGCAGCCCAAGCAGGGCTGTGCCTTCCCCCACGAGCACAGCTGCGCCCCGGCTCCCCTCACACAGGAAACCCCCCCAGAGGGCCACGCTGGGCCGGGGAAGCCGAGTCCTTGTAACCTTTCTTATCAGCAGCGGGGCCGGCAGCTGCTCGGCAGCCGCGTTCTCGTGCTCTTTAGAAGGTGTGAAATGGATGAGTTTGTGAGCCAGGCTGGCACTGAGAAAGAGAGCGAGAGGATGTGCGAGGTTCCCCTGCCGGCAGCGGGTCGGAAGCAGCAGCAGCAGCAGCAGCAGCAGCAGCAGCCCCCTCTTTGAGGAGTTCGGGAAACAAAGCAGCCCGAGAGAGATTTTCTCTCGCCGCACTCACAACGTGCTGCTCACCCCTCAGAGAGCTGAGATGTGTGATCTCCTCAGAGTGATATTTACGGAAAACGTGACCCTGAGAAGGTGCTAAATGAGGCGCCGAGGCCTGTGGGCCTGTCCCAGACTCCCACCACTGCCCTGCATCCTGCACGAGAGCTGCCCGCGGGCTTATCTTACAAACATCACCAAATGTGAGGGCAAGAGGCCTTCCCAGCACGAAGGCAGGGCTGCCCCCTCCTGTGAGGGAATTTGGGGGTGCTCAGGTAGTGTGGGCAGGGCAGGAGGGGCTCAGAGCATCAACCATCAGCTGCTGCCCTTGCCTTGGGCTGCTGCAGAACAAGGACCTGGGGTGAGGGAGCTGTTCCACAGTCAAAAGTTCCTCTCTGCTGTGGGTTTGTAAAGCATCCAGGCTTATCCCAACCCTTTGCCTTTGGATACTGGCTGAAGAGTGAGAGCAAGGCCGGCAAAGCAGATCCTCAGGGCACTTCCAGGGAATCTGCTCCAGGGCTGGTTTGCCTCCTGAGGGACGTGAAGATTATTCACATGATCTGAATCTTGAGCAAGGACTTCTTCAGTTTGTAACCATTACACACAGTTTGTCTTCAATGTGGGCATCACTGAAATCAGAACTGGGGACACCAGGCTGGACATTTTGCCTCAAGTTTGCTTCTACTTGGGAAAAGAAGGTTTTGGAGTCAGTTCTCACCTAAAGATACAAAAGTCTTTTATGGAAGAGGAGTCCTTCCCCCAGCCTGACAGCTGCCTGTGGGTTTAGCAGCAATCTCACTCACAGATACACAAAGAAAATGTGCAAAGTGTTCTGCCCTCAGATTTATGCAGTGAGTACGGTTATTTCCCCCCCCAGCACAGTGACTCACACCTGTAAAGAAATTCTAGGGTGCTCATTTCCCACCAAAATCTCAGAACCAATAATTTTCTGCCGGTTGGTTGGTGAGACATCCGTGAGAGGTTCACAAAGCTTCAAGCCAAACCTTGTTCCTCCTTTCCAAATTCTGACGAGGAGGGACTGATTAAATTATTTCCCCCTGCAGCTCTGACCCTTCTGCAGCTGAAAGCAAAGCAGTATCTTGTCTGACATCGCCAAAACAGCTGAAATCTCAGCCATAAGGAAGTACAAGGGTAAAACTGCACAGTCCCAAGTGCCGCCGGGCTGAACTTTACCCCGAGCCAATTCACCTACTTATGAAATGATACATCCCAGGGAATTGATTCTGATGATAAATCTGCCCTTTGAATATGCTGAGAAACGGCATTTCAAAATCTCCAGCTCGGATCTGATCCCATCTCTGGGTCAAAAGACAGCTCAGCAGAGCGGTGGTGTCGAGGTAAGGGCTCGGATGGAGCCACAGGAGAGCGTCGAGTGAGAGGGACCCCGATGCCTCTGCTCAGGTTGTTTTAGTGAGGCCATGCCAGCACATCTGGTTCTCCGGCAGCAGGGCTCAAAACAAACCCGATCTGACGCCCCAGACAGCTCACACCGCCCCAGCAGGGGCAGGTTTGAGTTAGGGAGATGCTGATAACCTCCACACAGAATTCCTTATCTTCCACGGACACCTGTGCCCAGCCCCAGAGGCAGCGGCCAGCAGCTCCAGCCAGCACTCTGCCCCCCGATCCACGTCCTGACCCGGCGGGAGGAGACCTCTGCTCCTTTTAATTCGGGCTGTTTCGAAGCCAAGTGGGAAGGATAAAAAATATGCCAGCGTCTGCCTTTGGAGCTAATTTCTCACCTCTCAGAAAGTCAGATTTCCACCCAAAGGTGGAGCTGATGACAAATATTTGCTTTATACATCAGGATTCCCTGGGCAGGAAAAGGGAACCCTCCTCCTTTCTGGGGCACTCTGAGCTTTAAGGTCCTGTCTAACCCAAACCAATCTAGGATTATTTTCTCAGTCAACTCTCATTTACAATAAATGTAAGGATGGTTTTGGCTCTTCAAACCAAACACTCTAGGGAAAAAATCAGACCCGGGGTATTTAGAAGGTTCACCTGATAATAATCTCAAAGACTTCCTCATCAACAGATGAAAACACTTTTTTCTTTTAGTGACAGATTTCTTCTTATTTTGAAGTTTAAAATCCTCAGTTATAGAACACAAGACGTAACAAATCCCTTTCAACCCCACTAAAAAGCATTAATTTAATGCTAAGTAGAAATTATCACATTTTTAAGCAGTGCTTCAGCGTCCAGGACAAAAAAACATGGCGAGGACATTATTGTCTCCATTCCCTTTACAAAGACTCACACAGAAGTTGAAGCAACTGCCCAAGCCTTGAAATGCTGCTGGAACAGTTCCTTGCGCTCTAATCCTGCAACTTTTAAACCAATCCATGGCATGAATGATTCCTGCCTGTGTCTGGCAGCCCTGGGAGTTCTCCGAGGATGAACATAAATTCAATTATACCAAATTAAATGGGAACATACATAAGCCACATAACATTTTAATTGGGGGTGATTCTTCACTTTTTTTGGAAGAACTGTGCAATAGCTGAGTCCACAAAGATGATACGACACATCTGCTTTCTCCCTGGAGCTGCCTGCTTTTATTAATTACCCTGCAGAGATATATTTATATTGATGCAGTCAGTGTGTGAACAAAACCTCATGGACAAAAAATGGTTTAATTAAAGGAGGAGAACGTGGTTTACGGATGCTGAGAAAATCTGGTCTTTAGAGTCAGTAAAAGTTTCAGAAGCGATTAGATAAAAATAAATCCTACAGAAACCTTTGCACCAAATATCTCTTTGAATAGCATTAAAAAATCCCTGACTCCATAACCCATTGGCTGCACCTGGGGGTGAGTTCAGACCACTCCAACTCCCTCATTCTCTTTTCCTCTGCTCGGATTAACAAACCTGCCTCTGCTGCCCCAAACTGCTCCCTCCCCGCGCTCCTGGGTCAGTGTTAACCCCAGACTTAGCAAAGGCAGGACCAGGCTGTGCCCTGTCCACTCTGCGATGCCCAGCAGCAGCACGGTCCCTGCTGGGCTGGGGAAGGAGTGAACAGGAGCAGAGGCTCTGCCAGAGCCTTTCCGTGCCTGTTTCAGGAGCCCAGAGGAGTCACTGAAATGTTGGCAAACCGCGCTGCAGTGCCACAGCTGGTGCCACTCCCGTGGGTACCGAACCCACCTGGCCGTGCCAGCCCGGGACTCGCTCTGTGTCCGACAGCACACACGGGACGCGGTGCTGAAGGGAAGAGTTCCAGCCTGTCCCCGTCCCAGGGAGGCAGAGAACAAGGCAGGAGAAGCCGGAGCAGCGGGAGGGCCCCCGGAGCTCCCCCGGCCCGGCACAACGCGCTCTTTGTGGCGGACGATGCTCCTGCGAGAGACGCGGCCTCGGCCCAAAGCCCGGCCAGAGATGGAGATCTCACACGCTAATAAATAAAAATAAACATCTGACCTCAAGTAAAAGATCCTTCGTTTGACACTCCTGATCATTTTTTATACTTCAAGCTCAGTTTTTACTGGACGGGATCCAGCCATCCTATGGAAATGGAACAGTCTTTTTCTTTAGGTGAACAAAAGTCCTTTTCTAGTCCTGAGGGCCGGCGAGTTTATCCAAATATTCTCAGTTTACTGCTAGCCCCTCTTGGAGCCGATACACTCAATACAAGCGCACTTTGTATCTGCGGGGCAGCGCCAGGACAGGGCTGAGCCCGGCGCGGGGCCGGAGCCGCCCGGCTGGGAGGGACCACGGACGGCCCCGCGGAGCCCCTGCCCTCCTCATCCTCCCCCTTGTGGTCTTCGTCCTCCCCCGTGCTCTCCTCATCCTCCCCCTGCCCTCCTCATCCTCCCCCTTGTGGTCTTCGTCCTCCCCCGTGCTCTCCTCATCCTCCCCCTGCCCTCCTCATCCTCCCCCTNACCCTGCCAAATCTCACTCTCACCCCATCCTCCTCATCCTTCCCTTGCCCTCCTCATCCTCTCCCTTTTTCTCTTCATCCTCTCCCATGCCCTCATGTCCCCCTCTGCCTTCCTCATCCTCTCCCTGCCTTCCTCATCCTCTCCCTTTTCCTCTTCATCCTCCCCCCGCTCTCCTCATCCTCTCCATTTTCCTCCTGCTCTCCTCATGCCCCCCCTGTCCTCTTCATCCTCCTCTTCCCTCCTCCTCCTCCCCGGCCCTGCTGCCCACATCTGATAGCGCCGCAGAAAGAAACCACAGAGACAGCGCAGCGCCTCCTCCCCTCCTGCCATCTCCCCGGGAAGAATGTTTGGGAATGCTGAACGGTCTTTTCCATGTTTCTGCATCACTTCTTATTTTGGCTGAGCCCGTCCAGCCCGTGAGCGGCTGCCAAGTGCATGAAGTAATGAGAAAGCTTCGGGAGAGGGGCTGACTTCACTCCGGCGGCGCGGCAGAAACACACCCAGCGTGTCCCGGGCTGTCAGCGCGGCGCTGCACGGGACCTCATTAGCGAATTTTGACTTTTCCAGCCGGAGGAGGCGCGTTCCTGGGTGCCACGGTCCCGCTGCCCTGCCCTCCCCCGCCACACGCTCCCCGCATCCTTCCCTGCCCTTCCCCGCCACACGCTCCCCGCATCCCGCCGGGATGTGCGGCCGGGAGGTTCCCAGCAAAGCAGTCTTTGTCCCCAAACGTGACCTGGGGTTGGTGACAGTGACCTCGGCAGCCCCGCAGGCTGCCAGGGGTGTGAGGAGGAGGAAAAGGCAGGACACAAACGCTCACCTGAAGCTCTGTGGCTGCGCGGGGACGCGGATCCAGTGCCCAGCGGCTGTGCTGGGTGAGGTCTGTCACAAGCTGCCCCCCGGTACAGAGAAATGCTTCCCTGGCAGGATGAAAACTCCTCTGTGGAATTACATCCTGTCGGGGGACACAAAGGGACCGCAGCCCTCGGGAGGGGGAGGCACTATGAAAGGTGTTGGTACGGCAGCGGATGGGGCAGCGCTCCCCAGGGAAGAGGCAGAAACTGGAGACAGAGAAGGGAAAGAGGTCTGGAAGCTGGGATAACTGCAGTTGTTCCACATTGAGGAGACTGAGGGATGGGGTGTAAAGATGTTCAGTTCAGACGCTGGGACAGTAACAGTCCAGAGTGATGAGCAGAGAGACAGCGACTGACAGAGTTCTCAGAGATTCTATCTGTAAATACAAGTCAGACAAACACCCAGACAAGTATCTGGAGGTCCTGCACTGATCTGAGTGGGATTTGAACTGGAAATGGATGGGTTTGTGTGCAGCAGTGATGGATAACACCAAGTTGGTACCTGTTGGCCTCTGGAAATAGCTGCAAACTGTTCCCAGCACTTACTCTGCAAGTGCTGCTATTTGAGGGGGAAAATATTCAGTGGGAATTCCTTCTCTCACTGAATCAGCAGAGGAACCCAACACAACACATGCGATCCCTTCAGCAAGGTGCTGCCCTGGGATACATTTTCAAAATAATGCATTAGGAAGGGTGATTTTATCCGTGCAAGCCTTGCCCACACAGTGACATCAAAATTTCAGCAGGTAAGGGTCCATAAATCTCTTTACCTTATTAGAACGACTCCTGGCTGAGGAAAACGAGCCCAGCTTATCCCTGGAGCACGTGCTGCCTTTTGGACAAGGGCTTTGCAGTAACACAAGAGAACACAAGAGAACAGGGCCGAGCCCGGTGCTGTAATTTCCACAGGGCCGAGTGCCACAGGTGCACTAATATAGGCATTAGTGAATGATTAGGCCCCATAAAATATATGAATGCTGTTTCTTTAAGAAGCCATAAAATTTTATTGAGGAAAAAATCCATGTGCAAGGCTTTGGGTTCGTTTCATGCGGTCATTCAGAATTTCACTCATTTCTGACAGGACTATGATAATTAAAACTGTGGCCTGGGTCTGGTTTCTATAAAGTCCATCTGGCCTTCCGCGACGGAGACTTTTGGAAGGATGTAATTGCCTGGGCAGCAAATAACTATTTTGCCATCCGCAGTAGTTTAATTTTGTCCCTGCAGCAGGGGAGCGAAGTCAGGGGGGCAAAAGATCATTAACGTCTGTGGGGGAAGAGGGGCTCCCAGAGCCGGGGCTGGCCCGGATTTGTTGAAACGCTTGACACCAATGGGCCCCATTAATGCATGGGTTAGATACAATCTGTGGAAAAGGGTCTATTATAAAGGGATTATTTGGAAGTGTTCTGTAGTTGGGGGTGGGTGTGATTGAAGGACTTAAAACTGTTACATTAACCCTTAGGGCACTCCAGGCAGTCACAAACCCGGCATTAAAGCGCTGGTGTTTGTCACAATTTCTCCGCTCCCCTCCTTCCCTGCCACAAGGTCAAAGAGATTAAAAACATCCATAATGCACTCTTCGGGGCTACAGAGATGAAGCTTGTTTTCTGTCCATTTTATGGCTGCTGCAGCCCCCCCCGCCCCGCCTCTCCTGCTCTCACCCCAAACGCAATCGTTAAACAACAAAAACAAATCGCAAAGGACAGACAGCGGCGATTATTTTATACATACATGGAATATAGGCATGTATTTACTGACACGTCAAAAGAAAGCCAGCACAGATGGAGTGGTGACAGGAGAAGCTCTAGAGCTCTGCTTAAACACCCAAAATATGCCTGCTCATATTTTGCTTGACTTGAAAACCGAGCTGGAAATTTCAGGCTCGTGAGTCAATACCTTTGCTGGGCAGCTGCCTCATTCTGCCACGTTCCTTCGAATGTCACAGCTCAACAAAACTACTCAGAGACTTGACAGACTCACAGATACTTTCCAGAAATCCAGACTGATTTACATTTTAAACAGCATTTTGTGTGTTCTTCTGTCTTGTCAGCTGTGCACGCGTGACTCCCGTGGGAGACCAAAATCCAAACTGGGGCAATGTGGGGCTGAAGCTCATGAAGGGACCAAAATCTGCACCACCGAGGGCAGTCCCTTTAACCAGCACCCAGAACTGCTCAGGTCTGCATTTCTTACACCTGTGCACATCCTTTAACTCCCCCCATGCTCCACACAGAGGGATTTCAGCCTTCTATGCAGCAAGTCCAACAGTAAATCCAACCAAAACATGTTTCCATCTGCCCTGAGGGTGAGGTACGGCTTTGTCAATTGTTTAAAAAAAAGGGGAGAGTCTGGATCAGCTGAATTGGGACATTCTGAGTGTTTGGAGAATGAATTTGTGGGAAAAGAGGCGGAAAGCATCACAAAAAATAATGGAAAGATCAGCGCACGAGGAAATGAAATGTGTCTCAATGTGGAAAACCCACTGCTGCTGCGAGGGGTTGGAATCCTGGAACACTTGCACTTCACCTCGAGATTCACGTGGTCCCTTCCTGGCCATGGTGAGGGATGAAGGAGGAAAGGCCAGAGGGAGGACACGAGCTCCAGGTGCTGGGCAGATCCAATCCAGGAGGACCCAGAGCTCCAACCTCTTCCTGTGGCTGCAGCTTGTCATTGTGACAAATCATTAACACACTGTGTGCCCTGATAACCCCAATGCCCGCGACCACCAGCCATTGCCAGAGCAAGTGTCTCTGGAATGAGTGACTTTTGTTTTGCTCTCCTTTTCATCCATTTCATCCGATCTTGTGTGATCCTCAAATCGATCACCTGATTCACGGGGTGTTTGCAAGAATATTGAGAATTTGGGAAGAACCCCAATGGCCAGAGAATGTCCCATTTCCTTGGAGTTTGTGCCATGCTTGGCTGCAGGAATGTTTGTGACTGGCCTTACTTCTCTGGGCAGCTCTGGGAACTCTGAGGGGAAACTTGTGCATAGGAAGTGCTCCCCAGACCCCACTGAAACAACAACAGAGATATGGCAGTGGCAAACACACTTCAGAGAGAATTATTAAAATTGTGGCTCTTCCAATACAGTAGAAATATCTGTTTGCTTTGGCATGTCCAGGCCTGCTCGCCACAGCAATCAGCACAGTCAGAAATGACTGATAGCTAAAAATGTCTGCTTTGAAGAGAAAAAAGGATGATTAAACCCCATAAATCAGGGGAAAAAAGGTGTTTAAAACCTTTGTATGAGCCCAACCCGCAAAGGTTTATCCGGACCAAGCAGCCATGAAAGCCAACCTCCTCATTAACAAACTCTTAGAGCTGCTGATTCTGGTTGGTCTCTTCATCTGCTGCTCCAGTGATGGGACCTGTTTGATGTGGCAAAGCTGCCCCAGCAGCCCTGAGCCTGCAGGCACAGCACCAAAGGCAGGAACCAGCTGCCTCCCTCTGCTCGAGCAAGACACCAAAATCAAAGCCCCAGAGCCACTCTGGCTTCTAACCCAGCTGTGTTTGGGTGCTCGGCAGGAACACAACACCTCCGAGATGATGACGCCTCGTAGGAAACACAGCCAGGAAGAGCCTTCTGCAGGGTGAGCTGCCCACAAATCAACCCCAGCTCAGGCTTGGCCAACAGCACCAGGAAAAGGACAGAACTTCTGAACTGGTACTGGTGCTGACACGGTAATAGGGGAAAGTTTCAATGGGTTAAAACGCAGCCCCTGTATCTTCATCCTGCTCCCAAGGCTGCCGGTGCTTCCCTGGGGTGCCCTGTCTGGCACACACCACTCTCGGTGTCAAGGAAGTCTCTTTATCCATGGTTTTATTGGGATAAACCAAAGATAAGTGGAATTCCAGCCAGGCTCTGCAACCACCCCTGATTCCCATCCTTTTTACTGGCTGAGCACCATCCTGTCCTGTCCCATTCAGCCCATCTGCACTGAGCCCACCAAGGCCTACAATCTTCACCATTTTCATCTTCGAATTAAATATATCTGAATGGAACCACCTTTAAAATTTGTTAGAATCCTCTTTATGCAGCTGCTTAGAGCATGAACAGACTTTTTACCCACAAAACAAAATCTTCTGCTACAAGTTTGCAGACAACTCCCCCGAAGATTTTATTTTCTTGGTTTTTATGGAAATCATAACTAGCAACAGGGCTCCTTTTCCTTGGAAATCACATTTAAAAGATTCTGTTCTGAAGACATTGTAGATTCATGAAACCTGCATCTTTTCTAAATCAAGGAGAGTGAAATTCTGCCAGGCAAAGTGGGCGGAACAGTGCCAAAAACCCTGAAAAGGTCTCTCAGAAGGGGAAAAAAAAATAAGAGAACCAGAATAAAAGAAGCTGTGAAAGTTTATGAGGATAAACACTGATGACAGGTGGAGTAGAAGCTGAAATCTGAACTCCAAAGTAACTGCAAATAAAGATTTGTTACAGATGGTTTTAATATGACCTAACACTAGGATGCCAGCTACAGCATCACTTTTTCCTGTAGGCTGGACAAAACCAATAATGGAGTTATGGAAACAGGGCTGCAGCAGCACAGACAGCGAGGGCACAGAGCCTGCAGGACACATCCCCTGTCCCCTCGGAGGGTGAGAGATGGTCAGCAGGTAGGTGACACAGGGACACGAAGCTGGAACCAGAAACGTGTATTTTAAAGAGAGAAAACCACAAAATGCCCAAATCACTGAGGTTGGAAAAGCCTTCCAATATCATCGAATCCAAGCTGTGCCCGATGCCCACCTCGTCCCCAGCCCAGAGCACTCAGTGCCACCTCCAGGCCTTCCTTGGACACCTCCAGGGATGGAGACTCCAAACCTCCCTGGGCAGCCCCTGCCAAGGCCTGAGCACCCTTTCCATGGGGAAATTCCTCCTGATGTCCAACCTGAGCCTCCCTGGCACAGCCTGAGGCCGTTCCCTCTCCTCCTGTCCCTGTTCCCTGGGAGCAGAGCCCGACCCCCCTGGCTGCCCCCTCCTGTCAGGGAGTTGTGCAGAGCCACAAGGTCCCCCCTGAGCCTCCTTTGCTCCAGGCTGAGCCCCTTTCCCAGCTCCCTCAGCTGCTCCTGGGGCTCCAGCCCCTTCTCAGCTCCGTTCCCTTCCCTGGACACGCTCCAGCCCCTCAAGGTCTCTCTTGTCTTGGGGGACCCAGAACTGGCCACAGGCCCTGGGGTGCCTCACAAGCGCCGAGTCCAGGGGGACAGTCCCCGTCCTGGCCCTGCTGGACACTCAGCTTTTGGTGCCAGGTGCCGGTGGTCACTCACATCCCAGAGCCCTGTGCTGCTGGAACCGAGCTGGCACCCGGAGCAGCTCCTCTGAAACCTGCTGAGAGAGCTGGGACAGCACAGCCTGCTGAGCTCCTCCTGAGCCCCAGGTCCTGAGGATGCTGCTGGCACAGTGCAAAGAGCTCCCTCCCTCCCTCCCTCCCTCCTCCAAAGCCCAGCAGCATCACCCAGAGATGAAGGAGGAAGGCGGAGAAGCCCCTTCTCTCATTTCCCCCATAAATTCATTATTTTGGCAGCTGGGTCCTGTCAGATCAGAAAACAAAACCGGATCTTCTTCTGGAGAGCTATGAAGTTTGTGTGTCTGAGCGCTGACCTCCACCCCCATTTCTGGAATCCCTGCGTCATTCCAAAAGCAAAATCCAGCTGGAACACGCGTGGTTGCTACATCTCTGTCTAGACTTCAAGCATGTAACACACTTGGCAGGTTGGAGCATTCTTGCTGAGATCAATGGCCACTAACCTGCTGCACCACAGTTCCAGGAGGATTTGGGGTTTGCTTTTTTTTCATTGCATGGTAAATCTGAAATGCAAGTCCGGGTAAGAAATGCTGCGCTGCTGCTGTTACTTCCAGTGTCAGCTGGTTAATTAAATTGTCACTGTTGCTTCAGTCAGCTTTTAGAATGCAAAAAATATTAATGAGAGAAAGATTTAGGAAGATTTTCAGAGGTGCCAAATGCCCTGGTATTTTGAGCCATGTTTATCAGACAGAACTTAATGGGGAAAAAAAAGAACTTTAAACCATTACTGAACTGAAATAAATGTATGAACCATTAATGACCACAATATCCTATTAGCCACTCAAACCAATTAACGCAGCTAATGACAGGCCCAAAATGCAAGGAATTTATTCGCTTTGCACACTGCAGAGTGTGCAGATGTGCTGTTTTACTTTTCGTGGGTTTCTGTGTTCTTCTGATGGGACAGGATGAGTGCAGACCACACGAACACAGTGTCAAAAACAACTGAAAACTCTGTATGGAGAAGCTGGAACACCCTGAGCGCTGAGACAGGACCAGGGACTCTTCCCCCTCATCCCTCCCTCTCAGGATTGCTGCTCAGAATGCCCCAGGCGGGATATTTAGGTAAACTGGCTTGGGAAAAATCCGTGCGGGGCGAGAGGAGCCACCAGCCATGTGTGTGTGGCTGCCTTGTCCCGCTCCTGCTGCCACTCAGGGCACACATGGAGCCCTGGCCCGGCTGCAACAACCAGCAGCTCCTCCCATTTGCCAGTAAAACATCCCCCGTTTACCTAAGAGCATGGTAATTGGGAGCTGGAGAACTCTCCCCATAAATTCCTGGGGCACATGTGAGGGTGCCGAGCGCGTTCCCACGCGGAGGTGCCTGCGGAGCACAGGCTGCCACGGGCTGCCAGGGACGTCCCGTGGGCTTGGTGGGATGCCATAGCTCGTAACAGCGAGTGCAGTCATCAATAAACCCAACATCAGCAATCATAAAGTTTTACCACTCACCTTATGTAACTTTTATTTTACACTCGATTAACTTTTATTGCCAGCTCCGAAGAATAAAGGCATTCTTACAGGGGAGAATTAGAAACAGCTTTTTTGGGGGGAGGAAAAAAAAAAAAAAGAAAAAAGAAGTGTGTTCTAATATAAGGGGCTGCGTTCCTGGGCAGCTTAGGAATATCGGGGCAAATACAGTGTAAAACATGCACGTCTGATTCCCAGCTAACGGAGAGCCAGCCTTACCTTCCTCCAGCCTTGTGCAGTAACCCCATGCCTTCCCAGCACGCCGTGCCCTGCACTTCCCAGGATCAGATTCGAGGGAGACACCGAAGCAAGAGCTCCCCGGGCTCTGTCTGTGCAGTAACTCAGTGTGACAGCAGCTGATTTAGCAATTCCTGCTTGCTAAGGGCAGCCAGGGAAGACCCAGCTGCACAAACGTTTGTTCAGGTCACCAAGATGGGTGCATCCGAGCTGCACACACACACACAGAGCTATTTCCCAGGAATTTGGGGTAGCAAAAGCACGAGGAAGCCACGCCTTTCTGTATTTCCTTTAACTCATTATGCCCATTTTCTGGCACTTCCATGAGCGTCAATCACCAGCAGCCCGGGCTGAATACACCATTGTTTGTTACACTGGACAGTGCCTGGACCATCATGCCTGAGAAGTCAGGGGACTGTCTAATGTCTGCTTTTAATATGGGCCAAGTCCTTTTTCCCCTCCTGTTTAGTATAATTTTATACTGGGTGGACACATTTAGGGCCTGAATGGTTTGACAGTAATGATTAATACCCTGCATTAGGAGATTCCAGTGAAAGTATTCAGGAGCACGCTGTGCAGTTTGGTTCTCATCAGATGGTCAGGTCTACAGGCCTATTAAAAACAGCAGGAGAGCTGCAGACTTAATCACAGAGGCTGGGCCCGTGGAGGGAGGAAGAGTGAGACACAAAAAAAGGAGAGAATGAATAGAAGGACAGAGCAGAGGTGCAGCAGGGCAAGGACTAACTCATGCTCACAGCAGCCACGAAACCAGGTGAGGGTTTCTTTAAAAGCTCTGTCCAAAAATGTAAAATCTCTTTTCAAAACCAAAGCAGGCGAGGGTGGAAGACTTCATGAGGCAGTAACAGAGAGTGGGGAGTGAGAATTGCTTAAGGTTTAATGGCAAAAAATTCTAGAAAGACAAAATAAGACCCAAGGCAGAACAGGTAACACTGGCACTGCACACAGCAGCAGGCCCTGGAAAAATGAATCCAAGTAGTTTTAAGAGTGAAATCAGAGCAAACAAACCACCCAGAGAAAGGCATCACAAGTTGTTGCTGCTGTTTTGTGCCTGGTTATCAGTTCATGGAGCCAGAGTTGTCTCTGGATAACAGGAAACCTCAAACAAACGAGGGTCAAACAAACACCAGGGCCCAAACGAGGCCCCTGGGCTTTTACATTTTATGGGGAGAGCTCCAGGCTCAGAGGGCTGAGCTCTGCGTGGCCTCCTGACCCTGCACTGCTGAACAGCACCTGTCCTGTGCGGACAAAAACCTGCAGGTGACGTCCCCATCGAGGTGTTGTCACCTGAGTAATGACATATCGGGGCAGGGATGATGCCTTAGGTTTTCGCTTTTACATTTTTCAAAATCCTGTATTCCCAGAGTGTGAGTCTGAGCTGCCTTGCAGCCTGGCAGCTGCTGCTCTCTCATGCTCACACAGACATAACAAAGCCTCTCCAGGCCTGCTCTCCAAGGACACCCAGCCCGTCCCAGGCCCAAAATGTGTAACCCAGCACCTTGAGAAGGGGGGCGAGCTGAGGGGCAGTTCCATCATTAGCTAAAGTTTAATTGGGGAATTTATGCTGATCTGCAAATGGACCAAACCTATAACAGTGTGAAGAACTCGTGACTTGTCATCCATCCTGGGTGCAGCCTTTGGCCTGCCCAGGGTGTGCCCCTGAAGGTCTTTCCAATAAATATCCACCTTTATTCCCTTACTTCTGGCCAGTCTCTGTTTCCAGGTTGGCCTTTTAGGCATCAGGGACATTGAAGGACACCCTTGGCTCTGAAGAACCCCCAACAATGTGCTCAGCAAACACTGTGGCGTTTTCCTTTTGCCATTTCTCTCTTAGAATAAAAGCACAGAGGAAACCCAAAGGTGCTGAGGGGAGCACGACAGCTCACCTGAGGGAAGGTGCTCCGTGCAGAGGGTGAGGAGGGGAGGCTGCCACAGCTGTGCCTGGTTTTGCCCAGATGATGTTGTAAAACCTGGTTTTGCCCACATTATGTCCTGGGGCACTGGGGGCTGGCCAACAACACTTCCCAAGGTGCTGGAGCCCATCTGAGCCCTGGTTCCACCTGCACTTGTTGTCCTCTCACCCTTTCCTGCAGCGTTCAGAGGTTTCAAACATTCACAATCCCCGAAACATTCCCTTAAACCACCCTTTCCCAGTTCTCCCGATGGCTCTGAGCAGGGAATTACAGAACTTTCTCTCCACCACAGGAGAAACACCAACCCCACTCCATGGAGATGGTAAACCCACCTCAGTGGGAAGTCTGGAACTTCAGCAAGGTATTTATTCCCTCACCCAGCCAACAGCCCCATGGAGCACTGAGCAGCAGATTACATGCCTGTCTCACGAGAAACATAATGCTCCCAATAAAATAAAGCCATCAGCACCAACCAGAATCCCAGGACATTCCATCCTGTCTAATCCCACCCAAGCCATCGGTCTCTAATTTCCACGGATTTTCACAAAGTCAGTATTTGTTTGCAAGAGGTTTGCACGAAGCTGCTTTAAATGCTGGGAGAGGTACGTTGTGTTCTTGTTTTCCTGATGGCCGAGCGCAGCCCTCCTGCCACCATCACCTGCTCGTGGCACAAAAAGGGTTGGATTTTTTACTGAAGGAACGCAGCCAAGATCACATAAATGTGTTATCAATCGTGCCACGGATCCATATGAAAATCCCCCAGAAGTACCATCAGAAAATTGGATAGAGGAACTCCATGGCATGTTGATCAACTGGGAAAGGTTCTTTTTAGGAAGGTTGGAGCCCCCCAACCTGCAAACCCAGCTTTTTAAAATTGAAAATAACCAAAACCTTGAAAATGGGGTGACTTCAGCTGTTTTATAGCATTTGGTGGAAGTTCAGTTCCTAAAGCCCCAGCCCTGGGGGGATTTCTGGGGCCTTGTGGGGACCACGGCGCTGCTCCTGAGGTTGCAGTGGTTCCGTGGGTAACCCAGGGCTGCTCTGGGCAGGGCTGTCACCTTTCAACAGGGCTGAATTTATATTAAAACCCAAATCATCATTAAAACCCCAACAACACACGAGCGGCCTATAACAAAGCCCCTGAGGTGTTCAAAGTCTGTAAATCCCCTTTTTTTTGAATGTCTGAATAACAACAAACCCAAAACAATAATTAATTCTTCTCCAATGCACAGACCCAGTTCAGTAACAAGCGCTAAAAATACATCTGAACCTTAGAAACAAAAGAGGAGGCACGGAGCACTTTGAAAGTTTGCTCCAATGATTAAATAAATTAGACCTGAGCTGCTAAGAAGGGAAGGACAGAAAGTTCACCACCAGCATGACAAGACGTTGCCAGCTCTTGACTTGTTTACCAAGAGAAAAAAGGGCAAAACCCAGCGTATTTCAACAGATTTCCAAATTCCGGGCATTTTTGATATTTAAGTGACAATATGATTTTCAGCTCTGTGAGATCTCACTTGGTTTTTGACACAGTGCACAGGCACAGGGCTCTGACAGCTGCCACACCAGCACTGCTACAGAGGGAAGGGGCTCAGCCACGCAAGAGGGACAGTGACAACAGAGCTCTCATTCCCAGGTGTCCCAAAAACTTCTTTTCCCTGCTCCTCTCTGAGCACTCCAGGGCATCTCCTGTTCCACCACCTGGGGCTGGTGCTCCCACACCGTCACTGGGATGCACTGGGAACTCCTGGGCCAGCCCTTGCCATCTCCACAGGGGCTGCAGGGAAACTCCATCTCCTCCCCACTGAAAACACGGCTCTGGAAACCCAGCGCTGTTTTTGTGACACATGAGGAATGTTCCCTTCGTATTCAGAAGCATCGGTGCAAAAGGTCATTGTGTGAGGACAGCAACAGTTCCCAAACCCTTCTAGTGGCCACAAGGATTTCACTTTTCAGTTGGAGAACATTTATATCGAGTTTACCACTCTCCACAACCTGCACACAAAGCTCCAAAGCCCCACTTTTCCACCCTGGCCCAGAACTCTCCATTCAATATAAGAATTCTCATAGGCACCAAAAGAATGCAGGGCTGCCCGTGACAGCACTTCATGGAGCCCATCAGGAAATTTCTTGTATCTCACTGCTTTCCCACAGCTTGGATCAGCTCGGAGAGCTGCAGAAGGAATGAGTGTTCCCCTTCTGGGAGCATCATCTTTTTTTTTTTCCCCTTTGATTGGGCCCTCGCCTGTGATGGACAGCGAGAGAACGCAGGGACAGGACCGCTGCACACCCTGCTGCTATCTGCGCATTATTTGGATTCACAGGTTATCAGTGGGGCAGCAACTTCGGCTATGACCTCATTAACTAATGTGGCCACATCAGCACCTCTCCGCGGCCTTTATCACTCATCGTGTGTCATGAAGCAGCCCGCTGACACCTCCCGGGGAATGCCGCTTGTATCTTATCTCCCGCAGGGGGAGGACCCTCGCTGGGAGACAGAGAGCACGTCTAGGAATGCGGCGAGGAGACGCGGCCGCCAGCGGCAGCTGACAGGGGATGATTTCTCAAACAAACACCGAGGGGGAAATTAATGGGCTTTGGTTTGCCACTGACAATGCCGAGCAGAAATACATTAACTCCCGGCTGCTATAATTTAAGAATTATGAGTGTAATTTCAGCCCAAAGCTACTGGGACGCTTCCATCAGCATCCAGCGCGCAGCTGCTCTGCGCTCCCGTCATCACCGGCACATGAGCGAGAGCCAGGATCTTTCATTCGCAGCCTTATTCCTGGTGGCTGGGAGCTGGAATTCCCTTCCCACAGCTGAAAACCACAACAGTGTTTTCTCTTCATTTCTTCCCGTAAAAATCCTTCCCAGATTTGGGCACTGGGAGGAAAAGCAGCTCGCTCAGAACAGCGCCCAGCCATGGGGCAGAGATTGGGGCGATGCCAGGACACCTCACCCTGTTTTGCCTCGTTTCATTCTCTTAAAGATGGTTTATTAAAGGTGTGTTTTGCCAGGAAAGTGCCACCTCTCCCTGGCAGAAGCTGCGTGTTTTCCCCGATGCCCAAGGAGGATGGGCACAGCAGGGAGGGAATGGTTCCACATCCTCAGCAAACACCTTCGGGAGGGTCCCAGGGAACCCTCTTCACACTGCTCTGTTGTTCAATCCAACTGCACTGGGCGTGGGTATTTTAAAGTATGCAAAACCCCCTTTAAAAAAGTAAAAATGGTATTTTAAGTTTAAAAAAACAACAAACCCAACTCGCATGGAAAAATTCCTCGGGCTGAAATCGAGGTGAATAGAACACAACGCACACTGTGAGTTGCTCACTGCTGGCTGGATCGGGAGGGTTCTGGTGACTGAAAGAGGCGACGGGCAGAGCAAAGCTGGTGCCTCCTGCCCACCCTCCCCGGGAGCAATCCCTGCACGGGAACAATCCCCGCACAGGAACAATCCCCGCACAGGAACAATCCCTGCACGGGAACAATCCCTGCACGGGAACAATCCCCGCACAGGAACAATCCCCGCACGGGAACAATCCCTGCACGGGAACAATCCCCGCACAGGAACCATCCCCGCACAGGAACAATCCCCGCACGAGAACAATCCCTGCACGGGAACAATCCCTGCACGAGAACAATCCCTGCACAGGAACAATCCCTGCATGGGAACAATCCCTGCGTTCTTCTCCTCCCGGCTGGCAGCTGGCAATCCCGCTCTGCGGAGAGCCAGGAGTGGGGAGGAGGATCTGCTGCCCATGAGCGCAGGGATGGCAAAGCCCCCAGGCACGTGCCCTGGCGGGGAGCTGATGCTCTGCCCAACATCGAGAAAGTTCTGGAACTTTTTAACCTGTAGGGCTGAGTTAATCATCTCTCTGAGTGGACTGAGAGCCGTCAGGAGCAGGCAGTGAGGAATAAGCACAGGGGGTGGGTAAGAGCTGAAATTCCCATTCTGGAATGGGAAAACTGGAAAGGCAGTTCCGGTGTGTAACTGCACGGATAATTATTAATAATAATAACTGCATGGATCCCTCGCTGCAGCCCCAGGACACCCCCAGCCACAGCAGGCCCCACCCCGTGGCACCACTTTGCACCAGACAAATGCCACGTTTCCCTAAATTAATGCACTGCCTAGAATTCAAAACAAATGGACACACAAGGAAAACCACCCTCCCTGAGATCTGGAATCTTACTGCCAAACATCCATCTGATGCTGCCCATTCCCTGTGGGGAGTTAAAGGGAAGAGCTGATCACTGTCCTTGGATAGGGCTGCTGAGATCCACCTGGGAAGCATCTCCTGCCAGTGGATATCCTGCCAAAATATCATGGATGCTTCTCTTACCACTGTAAGATCTCTGGGGTATTCCAAAGTACTTTTCACCACGACCCAAATGTTCTCATTTTTTCTGATTGTCTTCTTTTTTTCTCTGCTTTTTAAAAGAGCCTCTTGTTCTCAGCGGCATTTTCCCTTTTGTAAATGATCTGATGGAGTAACTTGGAAAGATCAGCCTGTGGGACCTGGGAAAGGCACAACTCTGACAACCCGGTCCCACCAGCTAAACTCTGAAAAATCACTGTGCCTTCCCTTCCACTTCCTCGTATCCCCAACCCGTTAGTGAGCCTGGAGACTAACAGAGCCCTCCCCATCAACACTGGGATGGAGACTCTTCTCTATGCCTTTTCCAGACTTAAAACCAGATCTTTTATTAAACCACATTAACCTAAACATCCTCCCTTTATTCCTCCCCTGCTGGGTAACGCCGTGTCAGAACACGAGCTGCCAGCAACACGCCGGGTGCTGCTGGAAGCTGAAAGAGAGGCCGAAGAAAGGCACGGAGCAGAACACATAAATACACCGGGCTGACGTGTTCTGTGTGGGTTAAACTGACCAGGGACACCATAATGACTTTTCTCAATTGTTATAAACAAAAGCAGAGCCCGATAAACATTTTCCGTGCCCTGGCGCACCAGGAGAAGTCGGTTTTGAAAGTGAAAATGAAATTGCGGCGCTCTGAGGAGGTTCCACTTGGGCAGGAACAGCTCAGCGTGTCACAAAGCCCAGATTGTTTCAGTCTGCACGTGCTCGATGCTCTGCTGGGCTCTAGAGGCAGCATTGGCTCATGGATGGGACAGGCAGCAGGACAGGCCCCAGCTGTCCCAGCACCTCCGATGCTTCACGTCTCAGCTGCTCGTGGTTTCTGGAAGTGGCCACAGATCCCCGGCCCTTGGCAGTGTCACCATTTCTGGAAGTGGCCACAGATCCCCGGCCCTTGGCAGTGTCACCATTTCTGGAAGTGGCCACAGATCCCCGGCCCTTGGCAGTGTCACCATTTCTGGAAGTGGCCACAGATCCCTGTCCTTTGTGTCACCATCAACTGCTCCTCCTTGGGAAGTGCTCTGGAACCCCAAGTGATGACGGCCACACACGTGAAGGTCTCTGAGAGGTCTCTGCTGTGACCCTGAGGTGACATCTCCAGGACACCTGGGTGTCACACACTTGTCCTGCTGAGCTGTGACAGCTTTGAGGGTTTATCTGCCCTGGCCCACCCCTGGCAGTGACTCTCCAAGGAGGAATCAGTGGGAAAGGCAACTCTCACTCCTGGCCATGTCTCCACCATGAAAACCCGAGCCCCAAACCACTCTGCGCTTCAGAACAAACTCAAATTTGTGTTCCAGCTCCTTTTAACTTGGGCTTTTCTTCCCAGAAAAAAACCAAAAAGGACCAAAAGAAGGATATCTGATAATTGGTGGTGTGGCCCCAGAATTCCAAGTATTGTGCAGGCACCGCCTCGATGTGGAACCTTTTCCCTTTCTCTCGTTCCCTGCATTGCCACTGAAGGCGCCTGGCTCTTGAAAAACTCGGGGAATTTTTTTACATCGTATTTTTCAAATGATGCAAAACATCTCCAGGGCCTGACACAGCCTTTGTTAGAGTCAAAATGCATCATTTCCTGAGAACCAAGTGCGGGGTTGTGAGTCAGAGCAAGGGGACAGCTCAGCAAACTCCCAGCTGGTTGTGCCATGAGGCTTTGCCCTCACCCCAAATTCAGTGTGACCCCCAGGGACAGGCCTGACCACGCCCCTGCCCTTCCCACCCACAGACACAGACACTGCCCCTCACATCCCCCCTTTTCCCATACAATTATCTGGAATTTAATACCCATTCCCACTTGTTTCCATGGCTGGAGTTCTCCGCATCAGAGGATCATTTCGTCTTTCCGAGGGCCACCCAAAAGCACAGGTCCCCCGCGAGTGATGACGCGGAGTTAATAACTCATCACAGTGCTGCCTGCTGAATTCTCTGAATCAAAATATGATCAATGAAAACCAGCTGGTTTATTGAGCTTCCTGTCAGTTTTATTTCCTGAAGACATGAGAGAAGAGTGCAGGGGATGCCTGCTGTGCAGAGAATGCTGCTGCAAAGTTACACTGGATCGATGCGAGTTTGCCCAAAATAATTATTCTCTTAGGGAATGTTCAGGACACTCTGTGACACACCAGCCTCTTACAGCTGAAGCTTGGGAGGTTCAAAGCCTTTTGCCTGTGTCACTGTTTTCTTAGAATTTTTAGAGACTTTGGAAACAAATACCTGTGCTTTAAAAGCCTGCTTTTAATTTTTATGTTATCTGTTTAATTTTTGTATTATCTCCATGAAATGGATGTGGCTGGAAGGCAGAATATGGAAAAAAGAAGTCAGCAAGCACGCTGCTGGTGGAGGCAGAGTGTTCCAGCACCTCTCCTCCTCTCTGGAAAATAAATTCAAAGCATTTACTCCCCGCTGCATCTGCTTTCAGATAAACTCTGCAACAAGAGCAGGACCCCTCTGCGCCAAGTGCCTCTCAGTGCCACACAAGGAACCCAGACTGAGTCAATGCTCCAAAGAAGGTGAAGGTTCCAACAAAAATAAAGGGGAAAACAAATGAAAAGGAGGGTTCAGATGGGCTGCTAGAAGAAATTCTTTACTATGAGGGTGGGGAGGCCCTGGCACAGGGTGCCCAGAGAAGCTGTGGCTGCCTCTGCATCCCTGGAAGTGTCCAAGGCCAGGCTGGAGCAACCTGGGATAGTGGAAGGTGTCCCTGCCACGGCAGGGGGTGGGATGGGATGATATTTAAGGTCCGTTCCAACCCAAACCAGTCTGGGGTTCTGGAGTTCTCTGAGTGTTCAGCACTCAGGTGAGCTTGGCACGGCCCCAGGGACTGGGAAGCAGGGTGGGTGTGATAGCCAGGAAAACAGGGCAGGTGTGGTGCTCATCCACCTCCCAAAGCACTGATAAGGGATTCTGGCCACACGGACACCTCCCCTGGAGGTCAAAGCCCTTCCCCACAAAGCCTCAAACACAACAACATTTGGGTCCCCCCAGGGTGCTGGTTCTGGGCCCGTAATGGCCTCGGTCCCGAGCGGAGCGGCCGGGTCATGCGCAGTTCTTTGAGTGGGACCCAGCAAACCCCACCCTCCAGCCCCAGCAGCAAAACCTGCCCAGGAAAAGGGCCTGGACAGGCGGGTTGGGTCGTGTTCCCTCACATACGGAGAGCTGTGGCCTGAGCTCAGCACAGAAAGCCCCCAGTGTTTGCCTAAGATGGGATCTGACTTTCTCCAGCCCTTTCAAGTGGCCGGACCCTCGCAGGTGTGCGCTGCTTCGTTTTCCCTCTTTTTCTTTCTTCCTTTTTTTTTTCAGGGGGGGAAAGATTGATTACAGGCTAAGCAGGGCTCCTTTAGCCAGCACTCCCATCTCTAATTATTAGCACTGCCAACTTTTCCAGCACAATGCTCAGTGTCAGATAAACGAAATCTGTTCCTGTCTGTTCTGTAACTGATATCAGCTCCATAGTGACCGTCCCTGACCTCGGGACCCCGGGCTTTGTTTGCTGCTACATCTTTACTCTGCTGAGAATGGAGTCCCCACACATCAAAAAAATCACCAATATTAATTAAACCCCAGATACTGTTATCAACTTCAGTGAATAATGGGCTTTGTCAAGCTGCACGGAGTGGCCTCAGCCAGACTTTGCTACTGACAACATTCAAAATATTAGATTTCCAATACTTCTTTCATCTTGCCCACAACCTCTTTGAGTTAGTGGTTGTTGCACTGCAACAGTCAGAAATCTGTTAAAAATCGATCTGGACGTGGCACGACACGCTACAGACACACGTTTAGGTCCTAAATCACCCTTTTTCTTATGGAAAAAAAAATTAATCTCGTTATTAAATATGTAAATACCCCCACTCTGCTGCAGAATGGATATTCTGGCAGTGTGGATATTGGGGTGATGTCCGGCACAACAGGCTCAAAGTAGCAGAATTTGGGATTTATAAGTGCATATGATGGGAATAAAAGCATCACCTGGCACCAGCGTCAGTTTTTGTGGATCCCTCAGCACAGCAGAAATACGCAGCCCTGGCATTTACCAAAACTCTGTGAGAAAAGGGACTGAGGTAAGGGATTCACACAGGGGCTGCAGGGCAGGGCAGGATCCACACCGGAATCCAGGGATCCTGCTTTATTCCCGAGTGACTTTTTTAGGCTTTATATCAGAATTAGGCACCTGCAAGAGCCATTTGGGGCACTCCTAAGCCACTAGAGCTGAGGGAGAACACGTTTACAAGGGGAGTTTTTAAAGCCTGCTGCACGAACGCTTCCTTTCCAATGTTCAAACCCAGAGAATATTCAGAATGCAGACATTCTCCTGTAAAACTTCACAGCCAAGCCTGGCTGTCACAACAGCAAGCTGGCTCCCTTTCCACTGCTGACTGCAATGGGAATTATGTCATTGTGCCTACTCCAGATACTTCTGTCAGACACAGAGAGAGAGGCTGGGAGACAAATCAACAGCAAATGGGTCATTAATAATAATAATACTAATAATACCAATACTACTAATACTGATAACAACAACAACAACACCAATAAGGATGCTGCTAAAGAAGTGTGGCTGCCTTTCCTACCTGAGCTCTAAAACCAAAAGCAGTAAAAAGGAATTTTTTAAAATTGCAAAATTTAAGGCCTGACCAACATGTGAGTGAATCCAGCCCCAGTCTGACACTTCTCCAACACATCCCAAATAACAACAACCCCTGCTTTGGAGGAAATTTAACCCATTTTTCCTCTGCAGCCACGAGGGCACTGCTGGTTCCATGAGCTGTGACACCCCTTGCAGCACCAGCTCCTCACAGCTGGGATCCCGTGGTTTTCCTGAGCAAGGAATGCTCTGCTCCAGCCTGGACCAACATTCCCAGGCCTCCCTGGAACACTGAGAGTTGCAGCTGCTGCTGTAGCTGAGAATCAATTTTTAAATACTCATTACAAACTCACGTCTCTACTGATGAAAATATCCACTGTAATAATTTCAATATTCCTCCTGTTAATTGTTTCATTAGCTTTATTGGCTTGATGAGTTTCTGATTTTCCAGTCCTTCGGATTTCTGTATGGATTGGAGGCAAGGGCAAAGCTGAGATGTTTCCTATCTGGGGAGGGATGCCTGGCTGTGCTTTGGTACCATTTATTGGAGTCCAATAAATTTGATATTAAGAAGAAATCCTTCCCTGGGAGGGAGGGGAGGCCCCAGAATGGATTTCCCAGGGAAGCTGAGGCTGCCCCTGGATCCCTGGCAGTGTCCAAGGCCAGGCTGGACGGGGCTTGGAGCACCCTGGGACAGTGGAAGGTGTCCCTGCCATGGCAGGGGGTGGCACTGGATGGGCTTTAAGGTCCCTTCCAACCCAAACCAAATAATTATGTGATTTTCTGGTTGTTTTCTTGCAGGCTGCAAAGACACCTCACAAGAAACTGGGAACTTGCGTTTCCTATGAAATAAATATAATCCCCCTTCACGGGCGGTGAGAGAATGCATTTTATGTTAATTACTGGTCACTAACTGGATTTGTTTTCACACCCCCAGTCCTTTTCCTCCTCTCCATACCTGCCCTGCTCAGCTTGGTTGATTTCCCCATCTCTAAAATCCAGCTGAATGATAAAGCAGCACAACTGGCACTTTCTGACATCCTCGATGTTGTCCTTCCTCCCTAAACTCTTTTTCCCCAATTTCTTTCCGTGCCTGTTTCTAAAGGCCCGTTGATTACCTGGATAATTGACTGGCACTGCTGTAACAGCACCACGGACTAATTGAAATGTATGAGAAACAATTACGGCTAATTGGAATCAATTAATTGACGATTTTCTGAGGAACCGCTGCTTTATGCAGGCAAATCCTAATTACATTTCCACAGGCTGGGAAAAACCCGAAAAAGCTGAAATTGTGGGGTGGATTTTGAAGTGAAACTGTGCTGTTTTCATCGGGGCAGTTTCTGTTGGAGCAAAGGTTTTTGGCTGGGGGAGGGAGGAGAGGAGGGAAGGGGAAAGGAGGGAGGGAGGGAGGGAGAGGGAAAAGAAAGGAGGGAAGGAGAAAAGGGGGA
>VXBT01002712.1:940463-954514 GCA_013400235.1 Oriolus oriolus
GGAAGGAAGGAAGGAAGGAAGGAAGGAAGGAAGGAAGGAAGGAAGGAAGGAAGGAAGGACTGTGGGCACCCACAGTGGACACCTGGATACCTTTGAGATGTCAGCAGCTGCAGTTTCTCCTCACGCTCCCCGAAGCAGGATGGGTTTGACACCCAGAGCACCACTTTGGGTGGCTCTTCCCGAGTTCTGCTGGCATTCACAGGTTATTCCTCAGGGATAACTAAAGCCCCCAAACCTCCCTCTCGTAATTCCGCCTGCAGCACCAGGAGCTTTGCCTCCTTTCAGACTCAAAATGTTCCCTAGAAAGGGAAAAACATGGCGAGAGGGAGGCCGGGAAGTGCCCTCGCACGCGAGGAGGCCGGAGAGGGACAGCACTGGGGGGACAGGGGTGGGCAATGTCCCTGTCCCCAAACACCCCCTGATGGCACCTCTGGGGCTGTCAGTGCCCTGAACAGCCCCTGGGGCTGCCTGGCACCGTGGGCTGCGAGCAGAGTCGCCCGTCAGGGTTAAGTTTAGTGTCTGTCCCTTATCTGATGAGAGCAGGCTGGAGTTTCAGCGTCCTGACTCCTGCCATTCTCCCGCTTTCATTCCCGCTTCCTGCTCGCTGAAAGTCAAGCTCCCATTCACAAAAGAGGGGCCTTATCTCCTTACCTCTTGACCCTGAATCAGGGCTGCAAACACAGGGTTTTCTTTCTGACAGCACCAAACAGGTGGCAAAGTCCTTTGGCTCTGGGTCTCGAGGGAATAAAAGAAAACACCGGTTTCTGGTTCGTTGTTGGGGTGCTGAAGATGGCAAATCTCAAGCGGCAAAACCCCTTTAAAATGTACCCCTCATAAAGCAATCTGCCCTTTGTAAACAGATCGGAGAAATTAGGGGCTTATCTGCACTCAAACCAGAATTACCTCGAATTATGAGGAATTTCAGCAATAAAAATGGGTGGGTTTGGTGAATGTTCTCTGTCGCTGAAGCCCAAAATCCAGCTGGCTCCTTCCCTGAGGATGCCCTGCACAGCAGCTCTTATCAGAGCTCCCTCTCAGCCCCAGGCTGGCTTTGGAGGGGCTTTATCACATCTCACAGCCAGAGCACTTGAGCTGAGGAGCTGCGGTGGGGAAAGGACTCGAGACAATTAAGGGAACGACAACACGAGTGCCCCTGAAAACTTCAAGTGGCAGAAATAGATGTGCCTTGGTAAGGGTTTGGGAGAAAAAACATTCATTGGGGAGACAATATTTAAGCTTCTTCCCCTCAAAATTAACAGTCAGCCTTCAGAAACCTGAGGATTTTTGAGTCTGGGGTTTTTTCTACAAAACCATGTTTAAAGAATGTGTTATCCCTGTGGGCTGAGACTCTGCTCAGTGGCTGGGCACTGTCCTGATGTGTGAGCAGACCCCCAGCCTGCAGTTTTCCATCATAATTTGCAAATTAAAATCACACAAAAACTCCAAGCCTGATGAAAAAGCCATGCTTTTTACATTTATGGCTATTGGAATTTTTGCCACGATTTCTTCTAAGCTGTATTTTAATGCTGAAGTGCTGGAACACCTCGATGTTCGTCCTTCCAGGAGGAAGAGGCTGATCCCGATACCTGTGCAGCACCTGGCTGGTGTCTGTGGGAGGTGTCCTTAAATCCCCATCCTGCCCTCCCCAGAGGCTCTGGATAGCGGGAGGAGAACATTCCTCGAGGGAATCATCCCCCAGGCTGGGATGGGGCAGCCCCCGAGGAAAACCCTCCAGCATCCCACAAAGTATTTATTAAAAAGAACCCAGTGCTACCTCTGTCCCCTTGGCTCGGGCGTCCAGGCTCAGATAAAAGTGACATGAAAGCATTTCTGCTGCCTGCATCCCGGGGACAGTGCGAGGTGACAGTGCACAGTTGTCCCCAAATTGTTGGGCGAGCTATGTCATGTCCCAGATAGAAGCCAGAGCCTGCCCTGAGCAACAACGTGTCTGGGGCCCTTTGAACTCGTGATGAGCTCTGGGTGTTCTCTCCTCTTTATTTTTGTCACCGCTCCAGGCCCCGGGGCAGGTGGTGAGGAAGGATCAGGACAGGCATGGGAGGAGCGGCAAAGCCTCGGTGTGAGGGGCAGGGGATGGGCAGCAAAAATCCCAGGACACCGGGGTTTTCAGGATGCACAGCAGTTTTCTTTGATATGAAAACAGAAAAACATAAATATTACCCCAAAATTTCTCCCCTTCCCTGGGAATCCCATAGAAATCCACACACATCCCCCAGAGAACAGGGGAAACCTCCTTGCCCTCCTGCAAGAGCCAGGCTCCTCCTTCCAAAGGAACTGAGAATTGCCATCCCTTTCACATCAAATATTTGGCAAGAAACCTCTGAAGGAAGATCTTAGGATGATGTTTCTGCTGAGATTTCCCATTCTCCAAAATGCTGCTGTAATTAAAGCATCCCAGCTCAACTTCTGAATGTTCAGCTGCATCAACAGGTGATAAGAGGAACTTCGAGCTTCACTTTCATCCCCTCTTAACTGGTTTGTCACCTTTCCTGAACAAACAGGTTGATCTGGAATGAATCATTCAGGAGACCATTGTCCCCAGCCAGGAGAATGAAAAATGTCCTCATTTCACAACATTTTTATTAGAGGACATAAAGGTGAGAAATCCTTCCTCGACGTTCTTTCCTTGCCTTTAAATATTCCAACTGCAGCATCCCAGGTGTCGTGCAACAGATTTCACACCATCAGCAGGTGAGGGAGCTGGAATATTCCATATCAGAAAGGTGAACAGCCTGAAGGTCAAATAAATAACTTACTGTCAGCATAAACAGAATCACTGCAAAAGCCCATCTAACTCTGCCCTAATTGTGGATGGATCTGTGGAAAATGATTCCTGGTGCACCAAAGGGTGGCCGGGGAAGGACTCTGTGAAATGGGGGCAGCAGCTGAGTCCTTTTGTGCGGGAAACAGAGGAGTAGAAACTTCCACAGGCACTGATGAGTTTCATTTACAGCCCTGGAAAGAGCTTGGGTTGATGTAATGATAAAAGTATACAGATCTTCAGCAGAAGAATTATAAACCTATGTTCCTACAGTTATAAGTAAAAATATGTATTGGGTGATATGAAGAAGGGGTTTTAAGTATAGTAATGTGATTTTATAGTTTAAGTTAAGAATTTAGAGGTTATAATAGAAGTATATGTGCATGTGTGAGCCAGCAAGTTACTGGTTAAAAACAGACGCAATGCAGTAAAAAATACCAAAGGTGATGGGTTATAAAGTCCAAACAAAGTTTCGTGTTAATTGCTTATTGGGCCAAAAAGTTATAAATTGCCGTGTAACTTTGAAACTCGTGACTGTCTTCAGTTATGGCAACTTGTTACTAAATCTACGGTCTCTGAGAGTGATGCCTTGTTTGAGTTTTCAAGTAATAAATCGTGGGTAACCGTGATGGTCCCGTCTCTTTGGATTGGGCTCTGACACATTCGCACCAGGTGCACGGGTTAAAAAACCTTGGATTGATCCTAGAGGATCCTGGAGCAAACATAGGAAGAGCTGGCCCAAAGTTGTCCCTCACAAGCTACTGCTGCGCTCAGCACCGATCCTGCGGAAGGCACGGAAAGTTTTCCTTTCTGTGCTTTGGTTTGGGGGCTTTTCCAGAATGTTTGGATATTTTGCAAGCCTGAGGTGAAACGTGGAAGGATGAGGTTGTCAGTGGGGCTGTGCACCCCATGTGTGAGAAGGGAGAGATGGAAATGTCCCTGTGCAGTGCCCAGGGCTCAAGATTTACAGGACAGAAACCCCATGGAATTAAGGTACCTCTGAAAGGGTGTCCCTGCCTTGTCCTGTCTCTGTCACCCATCAATTCTCATCCCAGAGCAGTGCTGTGAGGGCTAAGCCACTGCTTTAGAGAGCACTGAGCCACTGGGCCTAGAATCACAGAGAATCATGGAATCACTGAGGTCACAAAAGCTCTCCAAGATCACCGAGTCCAACCTGTGCCCAGAGCCCTGAGTGCCACCTCCAGGCTTTCCTTGGACACCTCCAGGGATGGGCACTCCAAACCTCCCTGGGCAGCCCCTGCCAAGGCCTGACCCCCCTTTCCATGGAGAAATTCCTATTCTAATCATGTTACAACCAGAAAAGTGTCCAGCTCCAAATATCCACAAAGCTCATCCCAAGGCAGCAATTCCCATTCCAGTAACCTCGGAACGCACAAGATCAGCTCTGTCCCAGCCACACCAAGGGGCAGACAGACCCTGAGCCATGGGCAGGCTCTGGTGCTCCATGCACCCACCCAGGGCACTGCCTTCCTTCAACCTCCACCTTTCACAGAATCACAGAATCGCCGGGTTGGAAGAGACCTTCAAGATCATCGAGTCCAACCCATGCCCCAACACCTCAGCTACACCATGTCACTGAGTGCCACATCCAGTCTCTTTTTTAAACAAATCCAGGGGTGGTGACTCCACCACCTCCCTGGGTAGACCATTCCAGTACTTTATCACTCTTTATNCATTCCACTACTTTATCCCGCTTTATGTAAAAAACTTTTTCCTAATATCCAACCTATATTTTCCCTGGCGCAGCTTAAGACTGTGTCCTCTTGTTCTGTCAGTTGTTGCCTGGAGAAAGAGACCAAGCCCCAAGGTGGCACCACCCCAAGGTGGTGACTATGACCACCTTTCAGGAAGCTGCAGAGAGTGATAAGGTCACCTCTGAGTCTCCTTTTCTCCAGGCTAAACAACCCCAGTTCCCTCAGTCGTTCCTTGCAGGGCTTGTGTTCCAAGCCCTTCCCCAGCCTTGCTGCCCTCTGGACATGCTCAAGCATCTCCACGTCCTTCCTGAGCTGAGGAGCCCAGAACTGGATGCAGTACTCAAGGTGTGGCCTCACCAGTGCCGAGTACAGGGGAAGAATCCCTGCCCTGGTCCTGCTGGTCACTTGGACAAATCCCCCCAAGGATGATATTTTCGATTTCCCTCCCCACCCTGGCACCTGCAGCAGCGCGCAGCGATGGCGCTGCACCTTCAGCCCGCCCTGATAACGGGTTACCTCCATCACAGCTTATCTCATCACAGCTTATCTTATCACAGGTTATCTCCATCGCAGCCTGCAGCCTGGGCCTCCCAGCAGGACAGATGCCTGGCAGTTGACTGAAAGCTGATTCCTGTCAGGAGCTATTTTCTCCCCGAGACAGAGGCGACATTGTGCCCCTTGGTGCTCGAGTGTGGCCTTGGCTACTGCCAAAAGACCACCTTTTTGTTTTTTTTCCTTTCCTTCGCTGAGACAAAACAGAATCCCCCTGCTGTCAGCTCTATCTGGAGCTGCTGAAAGGGGATGTATAAGCCCAGTAATGCTGCTGGGGAGATAACTGTCAAACGGCATGAAAACCCCTGCCTGTCTGCCCACGGAGGGGCTGGAGCTCCATGGAGGCTACAACTCAATGCTCAACAGCTCCTGGCATCTGTGAGGTCTCTTTCTTCATTGCTTTTTAATGCCCTGGTGAAAGAAAACACTGTGGGATTCAGAACCTGCTCCTGCTCGCCCAACTGGGCCACTGGGTGGTTGCTGGAGATGTGGAAATGGGCATTGTTCCCCTTGGAAGGGGAAATGGGGAGAAATCAGGCAGCGAAATGCTCACAGCAGGGATGTGAACCAGATTTTCAACCTGTTGTACAGTGCTGGGCCAGGAAAACAGATAAAAATAACAGTAAATGTGTACCAGAGGCAGAACAACACTGAGCTGCTGAGAGTCACCAAAGGCTTTTGCCACTGGAGTCACGCACAAAACCACCCACAAGGCAGTTTGCACCCACATCAGAATAGAAACTGTGATGGGAGTATATAAAAAAGTTATAGAAGTACTTAAAAAAGGATTAAATATGGGATTGATGAACATAGCCCCCCCAAATTACCCTATTTGTAGTTTTACACTAGAAACAGGCAAACTAAAGTTTTGCTCTGAAAACCGCAGTGGTCAGGAGCCAATCCCCACATTATTCCACCCAAAAGCACCTTCTGGGCAGTAGCTCATTGGGATGAGCTCCCAAAGCTCCTTGAAGTGGTGTCAGGAGCTCAGAGCCCCTCTGTGATGCCCATCTCTGCTTCAGAGATTTCAGCTGTCACTCAGGGGGTTCAGTCACCACCACGTCTGGCAAACCCTACAGACTTCAATTTGCAAGACACAAAACAATCCCTTGCACAAACAAGCATGTTTGGAACAGCAGGCAATGCAAAAGAAGTTTAAAAAAAAGGCAAAAAAAGTCAATTCCAATTAAAAAAACCCTAAAGCCCCATCAATTTCACAACACTGAAAATACAAAGTTGATGAAGCCACATAATACACATGGAGAATGCTCCTCATTTTTATGTAGTGTTTGGGAATGAAGAGAAAGCAAATTTCATCATCCAGCCCTTAAACTCCTGAATATCAGAGTCAGCTGGGCTAGTCCACATCTGATGATGTTTGCCCTCCTAAAAATCTCTCTGCAAAATCAAAGCCGTTAGGGCAGCACAAAGCCAAGTTCAGCATTATTGGTTGGCAGCAAATTCCACAAACCATCCATATATATCCCTGTAAATACAGGTACTTTATTTATGTGTGTGTATACATATACACATAAATTCAATGTGAATTCTGGCTAAGCATGTCTCAGTGTCTGCAGGCATCCTCCTGGAATAAGAAGAGTTTCATCAGGCTGGAAGGTCTGGGGAGGGAAACATCTCCCAGCTGTTTTAACCCACAGGTTCTTTGGAAACTCCTAAAGGGAAGTGCAAATTGGAATCAGGACCCAGTACACGATAAAACTGCTGCTGCAACCATCCCCGTGCAGCCCTCAATCCACCCAGTGATTCATCAGATACCTTCTTTTTGTTTTCATAAATGATAAGCAAATCCACTTCGTTTGTGTGAGTTGTGCCTGCAGGGATTCCCTCTCCCTCACCCCTGTGCTGGGGTGGCAGGGAGCCAGCACGAGCCAGGCTGCATTTCCCAGCTTGTGTCAGCTTGTCTGTTTATTTCTTTTCTTTGGGGGGCGAAAAAAAAAGAAAATCAGTCTGGAAGGAATTGCTGGTTTCATTGTTTAGTTCTGCTTTTCCTGCACTTAACCACAATATCAGCATCAAAGCATCCCCTGATAGGGAAATACAAACTCCCATCTCCACTTCAGCCAGGAACAGCACAGCCAAGAGCAGCAAGCACCACTCTCCCGGAATGAAAAGAACAATCTTCACTCACATTTCATGCCTAAGAAAGTAGTTTAAATTACAGATTTTTATATATTTACAGACCTAATAAAATATGGAAGCCACTTTAGAGTTTATCAGCTACAACAACAAAAGCAGAACCTTGGAGATTTGGTGTGAAAATTTGGATTTGGCCACTGGAAAGCTGGGATTGGGCTGAGAAATGCCTCATGAACATCACTGGACGCCACATTGCTACACAGCTGGCAAGGGGCTGCAAACACACTGGGAAAAGCCCCTGATGTTTCCTCAAGGTTCCCGGGCACTCTGAAACTGGGTTTTCACTGTCACTGCTTAAGGCACGAGGCCCACTCAGCTTTAGAACTCCAGCCCTTGCTCCACAAACTCCACATCCCCATAGAACAATGAGAAAAATTATCCTGGAGACTCGGTGCTGAGACCAGCAGAGAGAAATCCCAGCTCCCAGCCAGTCCCAAGTTCAGAGGGCAGAAGTGGCAGGAGGCCCCTCACCTGGGGCACTGCCGCCTTCAGATATTCACTGATCCATTGTTTGAACCCCCAGACACTGACCCCACCCCAGAATGTGAACCCAGGATGCTGCAGCTCCCCGTGTCACACCAGCCATGAAAAAACCACCAAAACACAAATCCCTGCTGAATTTAAAAATCTCTTCAGCCGCGAGACTGAAAGCAAAACTAACGAGCACCGCAGCCACCTCGACAACCCATCATTTTTCTTAAAACACAAACCCTCAGGGCCAAGGGGACATAAATTGTGCAATAATCAGAAGAACCCACTTTTTAATAGAGGCACCTCTGCCAGCCTGGGTGCCTTTGATCAGAAACATTCGTGGGGAGAGGAGAAACCCCAACGTGTGAATTAATGACTCGGCGCTCCGTGGCCAGGCCAGGAAGCTGCTATTTGGCTCCAGCCCGGGCCTGTGTATGGGGAGAGTGTTATCTAAACCACTAGGACGACTATAAAATATCTTAACAGCTTCTGCTGCTTAGCTGGGAGCAGGGCTCCCAGTATCTAATATGAAACAAGTGGGCCAGGCTGTGAAAGGCAGCTCTATATTCGGAGGCCTCAGCGGCTGGAAGCTATGGGGTCGTCTCAGAAGCTCTCAATTGTTTTTAAATTCTGTTTTTACAAGGAGCGTGAGATTTATAGGCTCTTGAGGGGAAGAAAATGATGTAACTTGAGTAAATCAACAGGCCATTTATTCCTGGCCCTGTTTCCTCTCTGTCACTGAGCTCTGGAACGAGCCCCCAAGCACTCCCTCTTCAAAACAAGAGCAGCCCAGGCTGCGGAGACCTTGCAGGGACAGTTAAAGGCACAGCTCCTTCCTTCCCTCTCCCGCTGAGCGGGGCCAGCCCAGGCACCCTCAGGGTGAGGGCACCCCGGGGCAGGATGTGCTCCCACCCCCCAAAGAAACCGGGAAACTGCAGCAGCTCCCGGTGCCCGGAGCTGGCACGAGCAGGGGCAGGGCTGCTCCCCCCGGGGAAGGGGTCTGAGACAGGGCCAAACCCCGACATTTGGGGTGTTTGATGGGAGCATTCCCCAACGCAGAGCGTGGGGAACAGGACGAGCCCAGCAATGGGGAGGGAAGCCCTGGAAGGGGAGGTGGATTTTTTCCCCCTGTTTTTCCCTCTCCCGTCCTGGTTCGTGGTTGGTGATGGATTTGTTCATTATCAGCATTTTCCAAACCGCTCCTAAAGCTTCACTGCTGCTCGGTGAGCCCCAGCTCATGAGGTGAGATCCACTCACCAGCAACACAACACTGGAAGCAGAGGGCAGAGAGGGATGATTTTCCTTACCAAGAGGTGATTCCCACCCAAGGGCCTGCTCTGATTTCCTCAGGATGCATCTCAGATGAAAATGTGACTTAAAAAGTGAGAAGCCTGGGCACCCAGGAATTCCCACTGGAAGCAGTTCCAGTAGCCACTGCTGGGCTGGGGCTGGCCCAGCTTGGTGCTAAGGGGCCTTGGGGTGTCTGAGCATCCTCACTCGAGGGGGAATGGCTTCAAACTGCCAGAGAGCAGGGTTAGGTGGGATATTGGGAGGAAATTCCTCCCTGTGAGGGTGGGGAGGCCCTGGCACAGGGTGCCCAGAGCAGCTGTGGCTGCCCCTGGATCCCTGGAAGTGTCCAAGGCCAGGTTGGATGGGGCTTGGAGCAGCCTGGGACAGTGGAAGGTGTCCCTGCCCATGGGACATCCATGGCTGGATGGTTTTTAAGGTCTCTCCCAATCCAAATCACTCTTTGATTCTCTATTTTTAACCTTTGCACTCTGCAAATTTCAACCCTTGTTACCACCCCCTCACCTGTTCCCTTCCCCTTGATCAGAGAGGGAAATTTTGGGTTGAAAACCCCCCACTTGCTGCATCTCCAGTGCCAGTGGAGACCTTCACTCCCCCACCTCTCCTTTCCCAGTGCTCTGCCTATTCACAGAGACCCAAACTTTTGTTTCCTGCTGACACCCAGCTGCCTCTGAGGCTCTGCTGCAGCAAGCAGGGCAATTTCAGCGCTCAGGTCAGGCAGCCGGGCTGACCCCTCACCTTTGACAGTGATCTTTATCTAGACTCCATCTTAATTATTTATCTCAGGAAGGTCAGAAAGAAAATGCCTCTCTCAGGACCCCCACTGCTCCCAGCCTGCAGAACTTGTTAAAATGCAAGTTCTTTGAGGACGGTAATTCAAGCAAGCAGCGGAGAAACTGCTGCATCACTTTTATACCCGTTCGGAAATGTTTAGGAAATTGCTCTCAGCTCACAATTATCATTTTCAAACCCAGCAATTGAGGAGCTTTCCTCATAAAACCGAGGCTCAGAAGGGCCACAAGAGCTTTGCTAACGAGACGTGAAAGATTTTACATCGTTAACGTGGTTTTGCCTGGGAGTTTAGCAAGCACAAAAAAACCTCAGAGACAATAAAATTTAAAACCTTTTTGGAAAACACAGGTAACATCTACATAGAGAATTCTTCAGGATTTCAGCAGTGTTAAAGCTTCAAGCATTCTAAGAAAAGTTCTAATAAAGTTATTAAAAATGCAACACTTTGTCCCCCCTGCAATGGTGTTTCCCAGCATAATTTCAGAAAAGCCACACACACAATAAAAGGAAGAAAAAGGGGGGAAAAAAGCTTGTAGTAAAAAACTGGGGTATAATTTTCTTCAATCAACTCCAGCTCATGACTGCAATTACCCCAAATCTTTCCGAACCTTGCTGTGATACACCAGGGACAGGTCTTGGAGCCTCTGTGGGTGGCAACCTTTCATCTGCCTCTCAAACTGTTCTTTATTGTAAGGTTTCAAATTAGTGCTAGCAGCAATGAGCAAATTTGATAATTCGATCTCAAATTAGTTAATGTAATGTGCCAGGAACCACTAACTAAGGCTCTGCAAAGATGAAAATCTATCTCTGCCGGCTCGGGATGCAAAGTTAACCAGCCTGACAGTTCGGATTTGAAAAGTTGCTTTTTATTTTAATTAAAACAAAATTCTGCTTTAAACGCCGCCCCCCTGCCCCTTTTCTCTCCCCGCGGTGTGTTTGCCTCATTCTGCATGGGGAAACACGCCATAAACACACGAGGCACACATCCTTCTGTGGTCCAGAAACTGTGCCTGACCCAGAGAGCCGTGAGTTGGGTGGAAATCATTGGGATCGTGTGTTCTGATGGAGCCTTTGTAGACAGCGGAGTTAACCGGGGATCTGTTTCCATGGCAGCTCTCAACGCAACGAGCCCGTGATTCCCACTGCAGATCCGCATCTCCAGTTCAGCCAAACTCATTTGTTCTGGGAATCACGCTGAAATATTTAACTAAAAAAAAAAAAACCAACCCCAAAACCCAGACACTGAGTTTTCCAGTGATTTGGGGGTTTGGAAGGTTGGGACTGTGAGGGAATTTCACTACAGCTCGGTGGTTTTGTTTGTGTTTAAAATGAAGCCAAAAAACCCCAAGTTGGGTCTTTAAGTAATTTTGTCTTGGGGGAACTTCTTCTCTTCCACCTCTGCACCCACTTTTTCCTTTCAGGGCAATTAAAGGAGCCCCAGGGCTCACAGCAGTCCTGCAGCATTTGCCCCCTGCTTCAACGCCCTTTTCTGCTGATCCCTTTTGGCTTTCCATTCCCTGGAAAAGCTGTTATCCCCCTTCACCAAATAAAAACGTCATTAGTCAGACAAAGTGAGATATTAAACAAGGCAGTCTGTGGGAGCCCCAGGTGGGAGTGTCTCAAAGCCACTGGGAAGTAAAAGTACAGCAGAATCATGTTCTAGACCCTTCTCTGAAAAGGATTTCTGACATTTTTAAATGCAATTTTCATTCAGTTAAAAACATTTCATTAAAATTTAGCAAATTTGTGATCAGCTTCAGCCTCCTGAACAGAACTTTTTGGTGAATAAACAGCTTTTTAAAAAAGGCATCATCACCTGCAGGACCAGCCAGTCTGTACGGACTGGTTGAGCACAAGTGGGATAAAAATGGTGCAAAACTTTCCAGAGTCACAGACACTGTGGTTGGGCTGACACGTGGAGGTTTGGCTCTTCCCCAGGGGTTATTCTGAATTAGAGCACAGGTCCCTGCACTGGACTGGTACGAACTGGCACATTTACTCCATTACACTTATCCTAACAGTAAAAATTACGTCTGAACCCCGATAAAATTCGAAATAACACAGATGAGTGAGGATTCACCCCAAGGAACGAACTCCCCATGCAAAATCTCCTTCATTTTGGGGTTTGGTCAGGATAGAAGGACCCTTGATGGAGGGAAAAAAGTGTAGGGACATTAAATCGCTAACCCAGCAGTCCTGCGGGGCTCAGGGGTGACCCAGCCCAGCCTTCCCCAGGGAATTGTTGCCCGCAGTGGAATTCCTGCAGTTTTCCTTTGCTGGGCACTCTGCTTTAAACTGCAAGGAGCAAATTCTGGAAGTTCCAACGGAATGAAGGGCTGGGAAGGGTTTGAAAAGCGTCCCTGTTGCGGCGGCCTCTGCACCTCAGAGGGAGCCGAGAGGCCTCAGCCCGGAGCCAAGTGACAGATGATTCTCCCCTGAAATGTTTTCAGACGGAACAGAAGACGTTCTTTATCTGTGTGGTCTGAGCTCATTTACTCCAGGAGAAATCTCCAGCTCCTGCCCGACTGAAAGCCAGGTCTTGTTCTCCCATCTGATGGATGAATGGAATTCAGAAGTTTGATACTGTCCCCTGAGATGTCATTTAAATCCACAGATACATTCAGCCAGCAGGTAAAGTTAGAATGTCATTCCACGGGCTCATCTCTCCCTCCCCGCCCCCTCCCCTCACACAGGAGCCTGTCTTCACTTTTTCTTGCTGCCATGAATCCCAGCACCTCTAAAATGGGATGCCAGGAGCAGGGGGAATGGCTCCAAACTGACAGAGAGCAGGGTTAGATCAGATATTACGGACAAATTCTTCTCCATCAGGCTGGTGAGGCCCTGGCACAGATTGCCCAGAGAAGTTGGGCAGAATGGTTTGGGTTGGGAGGGACCTTAAAGATCATCTCATGCCAACCCCTGCCACGGGCAGGGACACCTTCCACTGTCCCAGGCTGCTCCAAGCCCCGTCCAGCCTGGCCTTGGGCACTGCCAGGGATCCAGGGGCAGCCACAGCTTCTCTGGGCACCCTGTGCCAGGGCCTCCCCACCCTCACAGGCAAGGATTTCCTCCTAACATCCAACCTGAATTCCCTCTCTTTCAGTCTGACAGACAAACTCACCCCCTTCCTGATAAACTCACCCATCTCCTTGAGATCCAAACACAAATCCCAAGATCCGTCCTAATCTTTTGCAAAGTATTTCTGGCAGTTTGATTTATTTTGCCTGTTCTGCTGCTGCTGCTGCTGCAGATCCAAAACTTTGAAACCAGAAGAATGTAGCGAAGCAGCAGCACAACAGAAGGAAGTTTCCTCTTTTATTTTCAAGCAAATGACTCATTTGCTGTATTGACAACCCCACAGATTCTTCCCCAGAACAGATTGTGCTCTGGAGTAGCTGCTGAACTTGATATAAAAGAAATTCTTCCCAGTACAGCAACACAGAGACCATGAGAGGCTTTTGCATCTGATTACCCGCCAAAACTGTGCCCATTCAGCCCAGCCCCAGCCTGCACATTTCCCTGTGTCTCTGAGGTTACCTCTGTTTATCACAAAAAGGGCTCCAAGACAGTTGGAGCTGCTACTGTTGTAATCCATCCAAGATGGATCGTGGAAAAGGCTGAAACAAAACCCAAGCTTCCTGCCCCATGTGTCTGCCAGACTGCTGCAGAAAGGTCAGGGGCATCCTCACTGCAGACTGGTAATTGCGAAAAATGAAGGAGGTGAACCCTAACCAGGAGATCAAAGGAGGAGAGGGAAGGAGAGGGTTTTACAGGGACCAGACTGACTACAGGGGCAAGGCATTAGGGGGAAAGAAATATCTTGTACCAGAAAAAAAGGCAGTGTAATTAGCATTGCCTCCATGAATCAGCCAGACCCCGAGTAAAACTCAGCAGATAACGAGACACAGTGGTCACGGGGCAGCTGCTGGCTCCCACTGGAGTAGAACATGTCTGTGCTTTATTTAAGTAAACATTTTCTCTGAGTTGCAAGAGGCAAGTGCTGGAAAACTGGAGCTTCATTTGTGGGGAGAAAAGAGAACTGCAGCAAGGTCAGGATCCTCAGAGTCCTCAGAATGTTTTGGGCACAAATATTGGAGGCACCAGCATTGTGCTGGGACACCCCGGCTGATGGTGGCAGCACCGACCCTAAACCAGCCCTGCCTGAGCCCAGCCCTGCCTGATCCCAGCCCTGCCTGAGCCCAGCCCTGCCTGATCCCAGCCCTGCCTGAGCCCAGCCCTGCCTGATCCCAGCCCTGCCTGAGCCCAACCTTGCCTGA
>VXBT01002712.1:959463-977883 GCA_013400235.1 Oriolus oriolus
CTCCAGGGACAATGGGAACCCTCCAGGGACAATGGGATTGCTCCAGGGACAATGGGATCCCTCCAGGCCGGGCAGAGCACCATGGAATTCCTGCAGGTACTGCTGGCAGCCAAGCTGAGCGGAGAGGGAACCTTTTGTCTTCGGTCTTCAGGTTGAAAGGAACTCAGAAATTGTCTATTGGGGTGGAGAGGGTGTTTCACCCATAAAAACCCCAAACCCTGTATTTATACACCTATAAATTGGCTAAAAGCTCGATATACAAATGAATACCTGCAGGACCAGGTGTCCCCCCAGCACAGCCAGGAGGGGACATGAGGGAGGTGGCCTGTGCTGCCTCCACATCCCAAAAACCTCACACACTCCGTGGCAGGGAGACACCTACTCCAAGCCAGCAATGAAAACTCGTGCGTTGTTAACTTCTATTTGAACACAGTAATTTAAATTATTCATTTGCTGATTTTATATGAACACAATATTTGTATTATTTGTCTGTTTATACATCAGTAAACTGTTATTCTGTGTTCAGTCCAAGCCTCACGCTCTCCAGAAACAATAAAATCCCACAGTTACACAATGGCAATGAACCACTGGATTAGTTTCACTCATTTTTCTTTTTATTCCCAGGTTTCTGTGTATTACCTGGTAAACTCTGGAATGTGTGCACTGCTCAGAGCTACTGGCTTCATTTGGGAATATTTCTGGATTTACAGATGCTTTGCTCTTAGCAAGGGAAGATCTCTCTTATCCACCCCAAGCACTGCCCAAGCTCTTGGATTTCTAAGGCAAAAAGGGGTTTTTAGGCATTGCAGGACATGGAATGAAATTTTCTGCTGCTGTTCTTGATTCCTTAAAAGCCAGTGAGCCAATGACCCCCTCAGCATGGCCTGGAAAATCCATCCTGAACAGGCCAAGGAGATGCTGCACCCACCAGGCCCTGGAGGGAGGGATAAAATCTCATTAAAAATGGTCATTTGCCACCAGCACACTTCCAGCCTATGGATTTTTCAAATGCATCCACCCTGCAGAAGCAGCCAAAGTGATTATGAATATATTTGGCCACGTTTCCATGTGCTTTTGGGCTTCCAGGATAATGTCAGCAAGGCAGATCACCCAGAGCTGGGTACAAAGCCCAGAAAGTTTCCTCATGGGAGGTTTATAAGTAACATCCCACCTTTCCCCAGCCCTGCTCACACCAAGCCCCACCAGGCCAGGGCAAAATTGGTGTTTTGAAACACGAAACGCGTGGATTCATTTCCATCAGAGGCCTCGGGTCCAGTGCCAGTCACTGGGAGGTGTGGGAGCTCTGAGGGCAGTGAGGAAAGTGAATCCCAGGGATGATTCCTACAGCTCCTCACTGTGCCTGGGCAGCTCCTGGCACAAACTCCACTGCCCTGGGCACAAACCCCACTGCTCCGGGCACAAACCCCACTGCCCTGGGCACAAACCCCACTGCCCTGGGCACAAACCCCACTGCCCTGGGCACTCTGCACAGACAAAGCAGGTCCAGGCTCTGCCAAGGGGAATTGTGAGTCCAATCCCTTTTTCTGCAGGAAATTCACTGCACACCCACTGCAAGGGGAGGGAAATTGTGGATGGGCTGCATGGAGCTGTTGGAGAAAGTCCAGAGCAGGCACCAAGGTGATGAGAGGGATGGATCAGCTCTGCTGCGAGGAAAAGCTGAGACATTTGGGATTGTTGAGGCTGGAGAGGAGAAACTTTGGGGTGACCTAATTGTGGCCTTCCAGTGCCTGAAGGAGCCAACAAGAAATATGGAGAGAGACTGTTCACAAGGGCCTGGAGGGACAGGACAAGGGAGAATGCATTCAAGCTGAAAGAGGGGAAGTTTAGGTTGGATATTGGGAAGAATTCTTCCCTGTGAGGGTGGGGAGGCCCTGGCACAGGTTGCGGAGAAACCATGGCTGCCCCTGGATACCTGGAAGTGTCCAAGGCCAGGTTGGACGGGGCTTGGAGCAGCCTGGGATGGTGGAAGGTGTCCCTGCCCCTGGCAGGGGATGGCACTGGATGGGCTTTAAGGTTCCTTCCACCCCAAACCCTTCTGGGATTCTGTGATTCCATGAAATAAGGAAAGCAGGTGAGGTCATCACTGGCAGCCTGAAGGGATGGCACAGATTTTAGGTCCATAATGTGAGCGACCCAAAAGAAAACTGCAGTTGGTGTCTGGCCCGAAGTACCAGAACTGGACACAACCTGTACGTACTGCCCAGGCTTTAGTTAGGTTTGATCCACCTCCAGAATGCACTGGGATAAAAGGTTTGCCTGACATGAGATTTCCTGGCTTCTCCTCTTCTCAGGCCACCTCTTCTGCCAATCCCAACACCCTAAACTGGGAAGGCATCATGGAGCAAACCCCTCTCAAAGCAGATTTGAGATTTAAACTGGCAGTCTCACCCAGTTCAACATCTCCCCTTACCCCCAACCTGCTCTGAGCAGATCTGCCCCTTTGCATTGCCCTTGACTCTATTCCTGATCAGGAAAACCAGAGGAAACCCCTCCAAGGCCCTGACCCCTCTGGTGGCACCACCATCACATCCCCAGAGCACAGATAAATAGATGGAAAAATGACACTGTCAGAAGGCTTCCTGGTTAGATGAAGCCCCAGATATTGTTAGTCAGCCACTAGACTGAGACATCAGAACATAAAGGAGATTAAAAGAAACTGTCACCACCTATTGCTAAAATTGTCTTCCACCTCCTGTTTCAGGCAGTCTGCACGTCACTGCTTCTTTGGAGGGAATTATCTCAGAAAGAAAATCCTGCTCTTCCTTTTATTGGAGGGAAACCTCTCAGACACCCCCCCGTTTTTATGGAGCACATTCTTGCAGACATTCGCCACAAAAGAGCACCGAGAGCACAGCAGCAAAAGGGACTTTATTTGTGTCCTTGCCCTCAGCCCCATGCCTGGCTTGTGTTGAGCACAACCACACATGTCAGGGTGTAAAGAATTCCTGGTGGCACCTCTGAGGTGGCATTTCCCCCGCTCTGCCCCGTGCCAGCACTTTCCAGCCTCTCCTGAGCCGTGCATGAAACGCCTTTTTCTGTTCGGATAATTCCTCGTTTTACCCCAAAGACCTCGCGCTGCACCCTATACATTTATTATAAACTCGGTGTCTTAAGCCAAAACATTAATTGCATCTCCTAGCAAGGAAAAAAACCAACCTCGTTTAGGAATGTATTCATTAAGGGCCTGATTGACACGGCCAGAACCAGGGGGCTAAATTGAAGCCGGAGCGGAGGCCGGAGCGCTGGGAGCCGCGAGCATTGAGCTGCAGCAATCTCACCTCTCTGTGGTTTATCTCCGCCAGTCGGATAATTTATCCTCCTCACGGCAAGACAAAAAGGGAACTTGGCAGAGGGGGCAAGACAAAAGTAGACATTTTGTAACTGCTAAGTGCTAACGTTTCTGAAGATAATTTTTGCGAAAGGTTTCTAAACAGCCCCTGTCAGCCAAGTTGTATTTTGTTATTTCAAAGTGACTGTGGGAGTCTAATCCAGTTCAAGCCCTTTGTAAATTTTAATGGAAATGCTCATACACAAAGGACAAAAAAATGTTTAGCTGCTGTTAGATATTCAGGAAATCTAAATCTAATTTGCCCTCTTAATCAGCGCTTCGATCTCAGCAGCGCCTGTTGTTTCTCTGTTTCCTTATTGCAATTTCAACTGCAGCATCTATTTTCCATCAAAATACATACAATTGTATAGACAATTCTATATAGAGCTCAAAATACAGCTTTAACCACAGGGAATAAAAGGGGATTTTCTGGAAAAACAAACCCGTGGTAATATTGCTTTGACTTAGAAGCGTGTGGAAGCGTGGAATAATGAAAAAAAAAGGATTATATCCATCAACAACAAAGTGGCCTTTTGTTTCTACACTTAGGGGGGATGATAAACATCTGCAGATCGAGCCACAGCCTCCCTGAAACAGGTGTGCAAAGGACCTTTTTTCAGTGGAAAAGGAGGAATGAGAGCTGATGGCTTCTGCCCAGGAAAGACAAGGACGCGAGACCTGGGACAGAGCTCCCATCACTGTCCCATCCATGGAACAGTAGCTAGCCAGGACCAGAAGAAATTCCAGGAAAGAAATGTGAATGTTTAAATGGAATAAATGCTCAGAGGTACAAACTAAACACAATTCCTGTGCCAAAAGCCAGGCAGAAGCTCCTGGGCCTACGGAGCTGAGGGGAAGGGAAGGACAGGGCCCGTCGGGGTCAGGAACAGAAGAGTCTCACCCTACAATCCTCTGCTCCCACTGCCCTAACTCGAGGCTGCCAAAATTTTGAGCCTCACTAATTATGGATAATCCTACAAAAAATGAAGCTCATCAGGAAAACAGACAGAGGACCTCCTTCATCGCCCAGCTTGGAGGGTTCAGCAGACTGCAGAGTGTATGAGGAGACACAGGACGAGGTGTTCTGTCCATCCCCTGCTTTAATCCAGAGCTTTAGTCAAACTTTCTAAAGCTTGCCAGCAACACAGCAAACTGAAATAGTAGCTGTAACGTTATTAAAATGATGAGTTATTAAAATAATCCCACAGCAGGAGAGCAAGCTGAGGGATGAGACCACAGCTGAAGATGTCTTTGGTTGGGTTTTAGTTTGGGTTAGGAGCTGAGATTTCACAGTAAAAAATCACAGCTCTTAAAGGAAGTAGATGAGGAAAAGCGATGGAGAACCTAAAGCCGTTGTACTCCGGATTGCCATACACAGAGAATTCCTCAAAAACCTGTGCAACAAACTCTGCAAAAAAGCCCACGATTTGGCTGGAGAGAAATTTTTCCCCTAACCAAACACTATCCATTTACCTAAAGTGCATTCCCAAGCAGTCACCAGCCCACAGACCTGAACTTATTTCCGAGGCAATAATGGAATTAGATTTGAATCAAAGTTCAGCGCCTTTGATAAGTCTGTGCTCTCACTTCGCCCCGGGCAATATTGTGCCTCTCATTAAAGCCTTGTCCTGGTTCTGAGCTGATGAATCACTGCACAGATAGCAGTGGGGTTTAGCCAGACTCTGTTATCAAACCCAGTGTCCACAGGAAGGTTTCATTCTAACCCCACGGGCAGCTGTGGGGCCGGATGCAAAGGTTGATGCTGATTATCCCAGTGATCCCTGCAGGTTTCAGCTCTGGCTGCCGGGATATGGAGGAGAAAGGACCTGCAGAGATCCTGGGGGTGCACCCAGAACTGAGCCCTGACACTGGGCACCCACTGTCCCAACTCCAGTCCTGATACTGGAGGAGGAATGAACCCCCAAAGTGTCCCCAGAAGCTCCCTGGATACATCAGGGCTTCCGTGTTAAAGATTATGCCAAGCTCGTGGTGGTACTGCTGCTTTTTTGATGCAAGTTTTTGCAATTTTCTAATCATCCTTAAAAAAAGAAATCTTAAAAATGCATTTACAAAAGTCTGGAAAATTCCCTCAAAAGCTCTGCAATAGGAGTGCACCAGAAGAAAATCCCCTGAGCTTGTTCACAGCACAAACACAGCCACATGCTGGGGGTTGCTGCAATGAAACAGAAAATGTTTAAAGGAGTGAAAAAACCTTAGAAAATCTTTTGAATGTATCTAAAAATATTACAGAATCACAGAATGGTTTGGGTTGGAAGGGACCTTAAAGCTCATCCCATTCCATGCAGGGACACCTTCCACTGTCCCAGGCTGCTCCAAGCCCCGTCCAGCCTGGCCTTGGACACTTCCAGGGATCCAGGGGCAGCCACAGCTTCTCTGGGCACCCTGTGCCAGGGCCTCCCCACCCTCACAGGCAAGAATTCCTTCCCAATATCCAATCCAAATTTCCCCCTTTTCAGCCTGAAAAATGGTGGAACTGTTTCTAAGAATACATAACTGATAAATTTAATTAATATCTTTCAGCTGCTTATGTTAAACTATTTCGATGTACTGCTGTGTAGGATCTTTCTTACTGTGAAATTCTACATGATACATTTACCCTCAAGAGAAAACACTTCATTTTAAAAATTGAAAAACACTTTCTTAGAAAAAAATGATTCTTTCGAGCTGCCTCATGACAAGAAAACTCTCCCCTGCCTTCAGCTGAGGGCACAGGATCAGATAATTAAATACTGGGATTCCCACACGGCCCTTTGGGAAGGGTCAGGGCTGCCCAGAGCCACGTCCTTGCTGGAGGAAGGACAGCTCGGGGGGGTGACAAAAGTCAGGAAAAGGGACCCCACGGCACAGAAAACAACCCCCCCACGGGCCGCTCAATGTTGCACAGAACTGCTGGGCCATAAACCCGCCTGTGTGACAAACAACCCCAGGACAAGCGAGGAGGGAACACTCCTTTGCTTCCCCATCCCTGCTATCATGAGAAAATGTCATATAAAGTAACTCTTGTTCGTGTCCTTTATCCTCAAATTTATAACTGTCTCCGACAGTGCAGTCAAGGGTGAAGGTTATTTGTGTCATACTTGCCAAGAAAGTGCCCCTTTCAACACTTAAGGAACACAGTCAAACTACAGATAAAGGAGCAGACAAAAAAGATTCTGTCTTTCCCAAGTATTATTTATCTCCTCTATGTTCTTTGTTTCCCTAATGGTGGAGATACCAGCCAGAGTGGGATTCACAGACGTAAATCCTTGAACCCAAGTGTGTAATTTAATTTTCTTTCATTTGGAGCTAACATCAGATGGGGATCCCGAGGGTCAGAGTTGAAGCTCACCCTTCTGAAACGCTCTGGTGTTCTTTTTTCTAAGAAATGGGTCTCAAATTGATACTCAGAAAATAAAATCAAAATAAAATCAAATTAGGGGCGAAGTTTATGGTAAAATTCTCTATGGGAAGGTCAGCTGGACCAAATATTATTGGGGTTTTTCTTATTCAGGTAAAGTTTGTCAATAAGAAAGAGTTGTTTTAACTCCCAGTGTGTTAAATACAATATTTAGAGACACTGACTCTACTTCCAAGGCACTTCCCGTTTCCAGCCATGGCCATTCAAAACCAGGCACTGAAATGGCTTCAGCCCCTGGCACAGTCACCCCAGACCCTCTCCTGGTTGTCTCCCTTTTGTTATTCCCATGCCAGCCCTGCCTGGGTGGAGGGATGGGCAGGAGCCCTGCGGTGCTCACGGAGGAGCAGCAGGAGCTCAGAGTCACAGCTCACCTCTTTCAGGGAATCGCGGAATGGTTTGGGTGGGAAGGGACCTTAAAAATCATCCAGTGCCACCCCCTGCCATGGCAGGGACACCTTCCACTGTCCCAGGGTGCTCCAAGCCCCGTCCAGCCTGGCCTGGGACACTGCCAGAGATCCAGGGGCAGCCACAGCTGCTCTGGGCACCCTGTGCCAGGGCCTGCCCACCCTCACAGGGAGGAATTCCTTCCCAATATCCCATCTAACCCTGCCCTCTGGCAGTGGGAAGCCATGCCCTGTGTCCTGTCCCTCCATCCCTTGTCCTAAGTCCCTCTCCAGCTCTCCTGGAGCCCCTTTAGGCCCTGCAAGGAGCTCTAAGATCACCCCAGAGCCTTCTCTTCTCCAGGTGAGCACCCCCAGCTCTCCCAGCCTGGCTCTGTGGCAGAGCTGTTCCAGAGGTGTTTCACTGTGCAGCAGATTGTCTGGCACAACGAGGCAGTTACATGAAGATTAGATCATTTTTTCCCTCGTGCCACGGCTGTTTATGAAGCGATTCCCGGTGTTTGTGAGGGCCGGGCCGCGGGAGGGCCGGGATGCAGGGAGCCATCCCTGTGCCCGCGCGGGGGCCGGGCCCTCCGCTAATAACACGGCTAAGACAGTTAATAAGGCTCCCGATGAATGATTAGGATGGATTTCTGCACTGCTAATTTCCGTAACTATCACTCTCTGAAAGACAGCTCCAGGGATTTCGGGCCCGGGGTGCCTCTGTTTCTGCGAACACAGAGCCGCTTTATCCGCCCGCGCTTCAAATTGGCGGATCCCCTTTCACTGACCTAATGTGCACCGCACTTTAAAATGATACAATATTTTGAAACATGCAACTGCTTTGCTGATACCGTCTGTGCCTAAAAGCCTCGGTGCAGCTCCAACAATGCCTCGGGTCTCCTGCTTTGGGAGGTAACACAAAGCCTCGGCATGTGCTCCACGGGCTGGTTTTTGGCCGTCGTTTTGGGCCATCAAGCGGGGATCTGCTTCCACGGGGAGAGCAGGGCCTTGCTCCCACCCCAGAGACTCATTCCCACAGCCCCTAGAGTGGGATCTATCATTGCCATGTGGCTGTCACAGCTGGGTTGTGTCCCCATGTCACGCTGTGACAATGCCAACCCCTTTTCTGCCACTCTTTGCACAAGGGGCTCCTGGCCTGTTGGCTCTGAGATGGCACAGGGAGGTCCTGAGCTGTGCTCAGCATCACCCACACACCTGAACAAGGAGCAAAGCAGGTCTGGCTGTGGAAATTATTCTGCACAAAGCAGAGGGATGTGGGGTGACAAACTCCACACACGTTGGCCAGGCAGGGAGCAGAGGCTGTGTCGGTGCAGAGCAGGAGAGAGAGATCCGTGTTCCCTCACACACATACTCGTTACAGGCCCCCTCCTCACTAAAAAGGCTCCTTTTAGGCCAAAACAGACGTTTTGACCCAGTCCAACTTTGTGAACAACTTGTTGGACAGGTTTGTTGCTCACTCCACTGTAAGCCAAAAAAACTGTATTAATTTTTCCCCATCTCCATTCAACCCACACGTGCAGACACCTTCACTCAGCCCTGATTTTTGGAGAACCTAAAGCTGAACCTGTCCCATAAATTTTCCTCTTTGGACGTCTTTCCTACATTACTGACCTCTTTGAAGCAGAATTCTCTGTAGTGGTCATCAACCCCCAAATTATTATTAGGAATTTAACCTGGGATTCTGGAGGCAAATCAAGGAAAAACCACCCCAAAGCCAAATGACTGTCTGAATTATTCCAAGTGCTGCTGCTGGGTTTAAGCAGCCCTCATGAACCCCAGGAAGAATTCAAGATTAAAACACCCAGGTCATACTTGAAGGGGTGTTTATACACACAGATGACACTACGTGCAAGCTACTGATGTATTATATTAAACAAAGTGTATTTTCATAAATTACTTATTGCCATTTTCCCACTCTGAGTTGGGACACGGCAGAGAAAATACCTGAGAGCTTGAGACAATGTCCAAGTTTCTGTCAGAACGGAATGTAATTAGTGCAAATTAAGCAGCATCCTGAGAAGGAGGAGGTCAGGGAGAACTGGCAGGGTCGAACTGGGTCATTACAAAGCATTTTTATAGCCAGGCAAGCAGGAGGGATCCCAAGCACCTATTGCTGCTGTGTCTGAACTCCCCCTGCATCCCAGACCTGCTTCTCCACACAGATCAGGAGCAGGATCCATCAATTTTATTGGCAGCAGCCAAAGAGCTGTGAATTAAAACTGTAAAAAGTCAGCACAGTTGCTCTTTTCTTCTCTTTTAAATTTGAGGCTGGAAAATTTGAGGGGAAGCAAAGTGGGCTCATCAAAACTCCATGGGCTGTTCCATTTCTGTGCTGGGTTTTATGGCACTTGAAGGCTCAGGAGAAAAAGCCTTAAAGCTTATTTATCCACAAATGGGAATGTCCAAGTGAGGCACCACAAATTTACCCCGAAACCTCCACTCTTTGCCTTGTCTGCAGGCTTGGAAATGATGAACACTCATGGGGACACCTTGGTCAGCCTTCAGAGAGTTCCAAAACTTCGCTTCACAGGTGACATCTGAATATTTTGGGTACAATTACTGATTTTACAGATGTGCATGTGCACACACACGTGTCTGTCGGTCACACGTGTGTCTGGGGACACGGGTGTACAGGGGTGACACTGCTGTTGGCCATCCCGGTTTTCTGGGTTAGGATTTCCACGAGAACAGGCTCTGTCCTGCTGCTTTCCTGTTATTTCCCAACACACTTTGCAGCCACGTGAATTGTTTGGCACCCCAAACAACCTCCTTTGCAATAATCCAGTCCTTAATGAGTTACAGCCACAACGTGGTGGGTTTGTAGGATCATCCTCCTGAACATTTCCCACCATGCTGAGGTCTAAGGAAACCACTGCAAATTTCTGTCAGTGCAGCGAAACTCAGAGTTTGGTGTGTTCAGTGAACAGGGACCTTCTGTGTTCAGTGAACAGGGACCTTCTCACCTGCAGAGAAGCACCTCCCACACCCTCCCTGCAGATGAAATGGTGCTGGACCTCCTGTGGAACAACTGCCCCAGAGAAAAGCTCCACAGTGCATCAGGCATCCAGCCCATGGAATCACAGAGCCACTGAGGCTGGAAAAGTGGTTCCAAAAGACCATTCCAAACTCAACAGAATCATAGAATCGTAAAATCATTTAGGCTGGAAAAGACCTCCAAGACTGTCAAGTCCAACCTTTGACTGATCTCCAGTACCTGGAACACACAACCTGTGCCCGCTGCCCACCTTGTCACCAGCCCAGAGCACTGAGTACCACATCCAGTCATTCCCTGAACTTCTCCAATGATGGGGACTCCAGCACCTCCCTGGACAGCCCCTTCCAAAGCCTGACCACCTTTCCCATGAAGAAATTTCTCCTGAAAATCTCGGTCAATGGGATCTGGAGAGCATCATTCTCCCAGGCCCATGTGAAATCTCTGGAAGTGGAAGCTGCACTGGTTGGACTGGAAGCTGTTTTGAAGGCAACTGAAAGAATTTTGGTGTGTGATGCTGGAAAGGCCCTTCATGGTGGGTCACGGCCCTGTCTGTTTTCCATAGAAGAGCACAAGCACCAGGCTCTTCTCACAGGCCAATGACAGCTCCTGCACATTATTCCTTTCTGTCTTACTGGGATTTTACATCTTGGAAAAGTTCCAGGTGGGAGGGATGGAGATGAGGAAGAGAACTCTGAGCAACTCATGCTTCCCATGCCTTCCTCCCTAGCAGCTGCTCAGCCCAGGATCTCTGTGCTATAGACTTTTTCCTGCCTCTGACAAAACACTAAAAACCCCTCCAGCATGACAACAAAAAATAAATATCAAAAGAACATTTGAAGAGCTCAATAAATTGATCATATTCTGCTGAACCTTCACCCTTGTAACGATAGTACCATTTAAATGCTAATGTCATTTTTAAAAAAGTCAATTACAGGAGTTTTAAAGTAATGGAGTCAGCAGTCTCGATGTAAATCTGTTATATTAATCTGCTCCGTACACTGTATCCATGGGCACTGATGCATTCACCCCCTTTTCCCTGGAGGGAATGTTCCCTCGCAGTGGTACCAGTAATTGAATCAAGTTGATACAGACACCAAAAATATTGTAAGTCTTGTAGGTAATGAAAAGCATATGTTGATAAAGCCAGTTGCTGTAATTTTGGATAGAAGAGCACTGACATTTGGGAAGTTCAAAATTAGAATTAACCCTTTGATGATGAAGTGACCTGAAATTGTCTTTACAAACTCTGCTAATTTCACAAAGAAAAACTGCTTGAAATCCACCATGAGACAGCTGAGATCCTCTACCTCCCATTTTCCCTACTTACCCCAATCAAATTCACTTCCACAAAGACTTGCAAAATTTTTTTCAAACTGGTTCAGACAAAACATAACAGGATCAGAAAATAAATATTGCTCAGGTCCAAACTCATTTCTGCACCTTTCACAGGCCTAAAGAAGCTGGAATGTCACAGCAAAAGAGATGTTTGGGTTGTGCTTCTCAGGGAGGTGAATGGATGCAGCAGAAATGTCCAGGTGCCAGTCCCTACTCGGCAGATTTTGGGTGCAGTTTTAAACTGAACAGAATGAGAGAATCATAAAATCATTTTGGTTGGAAAAGACCTCCAAGATTATCAAGTCCAACCTTTGATTGATCTCCAATATCCAGTACACACAAATGGCGTTTAGAAGCATCAAATAAAGCCAAACCAGAACAAATTATCATTTGAGGAGGGACTTTTAGCTGTGAACAAACTTGGATAAACCCCAGCGTTTTCCAGTTCCTATGATCATGTTGGCCCATAATGAACCACTCAAGTTCTTGTTGCAGTGGGGTTCAAACAGATCCACAGCCTCCCTTCTCCCATAGCTCATGAAATGTTTCTCACATTAAACAGGATGCATTTTGGTTCAGGGAAACAGGGGATAATGAACCCTAGGAGAGAGGCTGAACTCCCTGCCTGAGGTAAAATCACAGATATCTGCACCTACCTGTGCATTCACCCACATACAAAGAAGTGCCATCATTTATGACAGAAGATAAAACCTGCTGAGAACTTCCAGACAGTCAGAGCTATCAGAAATAAAAGACTAAACAAACATATTTTTCTAAGTAGTAATAACAAGAGAATTGCATTCAGCACTGCTCTGAGGCAGAAAGAGAACTTCCAGATAAAATTGTCATGGAATCCATTCCACTTGTCACATAAACACTGTGCTGGGTTTGCTGGTAAGAAGGCGCTGATTAATGGTTCACCAAGATTTTCCTGCTTCTGCCTTTTGTGAACTGATTCTCAAGTGCAGGGCTAATAAAATTTCAGCCAGTGTCACACACAGGCCATAGAAATATTTCCAGTGCCATCATAAATCCAAACGGTTTGGAACAGGGAGCTCTCAGGGATTTTGTTAACTCAGGGCCTTCCTCCGCCACAGTTCAGGGGTTAAAGGGACCCACAAATATTAGAACAAAGTTGGAGTTAAGCACAGAACTCAGGACATGTCTGACAGCATTTCCACATTCTCCAAGCCTGGAACTTCTCCCAAAGTGCTGCAGGCTGGAGTCTCCGGAGAAATCAATCCAGAACTTCAGAGAAGTTTTGTTGCTACCAAAGCAGCCAATATCCCTTTCCTCGGCATTCCCATTCCTCATGGAATGGAGAGGAGGGCTGGAATCCCCCGGCCTGGCTCCCACTGCACCAAGGTCTCGGTGCCATCCCTCCTCTGGGGGACACTCCCAGATATAACCAGGAATATGGGATCACCCAACAAGGCAAAACCTCCCCGTTAGCGACGCTGCCAAATTCCCCGTGCTGGTATGAGAAAAGTGATGTTTTTTCAACAGAGTTTGGGGTAATTGAGTAAACTGACTCACAAGGCAACATTTCACTACTTCCAGAGAAATCTTCCTGTTAAATCTTCTGCTGTTGGGGCAAAATTGAAAATCTCCATTCTGGCACAAAACTGAGCTGTTTGAGTCCTAAAAACATCGCAAGACTTTTTTTTTTTGGGGGAGGGGGGTGGTATTTGCATGGGTTTTTTTTAAACAAATGAACTCTGAAGCTGGATCTCGTTCCTACAAAATCTTCCAGCACAATTCCACTCACAACGCCCTGGAAGTCATGCATCCAGGCACAGTTTATTCCATTGGAATAATAATATCCAGAAAAGCACTGCCATTTTTGATGTGGACCCACTATGGGGAACAGAACCACAGCCCCTAAGGACTCGATAGAGACATAAAACCCTACATGGCTCCTCTGAAACCAAACCCTCCCAGAAGCTGAGACTTTGGAAGAACAAGGAAAGGAAGGAAACTCTTCCAAGAGTGATGTGAAAGGGAATGACTCTCCCAAAAAAAAGAAATACCTGAAAGAAATCCTGGATTCAGGGAAACGTCTCAGAAGAGAGATGAAAAATGGAAGTTTGAAAATGGGATTTTCCCCATTCCAGAGGCAGGAGCGGGGCGGGGGGATTGAGCCTTAAGGCAGTTCCGCGGCAGCGCCGAGAGGGGGAACCCTCGCCCAGGCCGAGCACCCGGGGTGGACGGGGGATAACGGGAATAACGGGGGGATAATGGGAATAACGGGAATAACGGGGATAACGGGGATAACGGGGATAACGGGGATAACGGGAGTAACCGGGGGATAACGGGGATAACGGGGATAATGGGAATAACAGGGATAACGGGAATAACGGGAATAACCTGGGGANTAATGGGAATAATGGGAATAACGGGGCATAACGGAGGGTAACAGGGAATAATGGGGGGATAACGAGGGATTACAGGGAATAACGGGGGGGTAACAGGAATAACAGGAGTAACTGGGGATAGTGGGAATAATGAGAATACCAGTGGGGTAAGGGGGAATAACGGGAATAATGGGGGGTAACGGGAATAATGGGAATAATGGGGGATAACAAGAATAATGGGGGAATAATGGGAATAACAAGGGGATAATGGAGCATAACAGGAATAATGGGGGCATAACAGGGGATAACAGGGAATAACAGGAATAACGGGGAATAACGGAGGGTAACAGGAAAAACAGGGGATAATGGGGGGTAATGGGGCTCTTCCAGCCCCGCTAGCCCTGGGCACAGGGATGGGGAAAACCGGGAGTGGGGGATGCCCCTTGGCAGCATGGCCCCGGCCCGTCCATCACAGCCGCCGGCAGTTCCTTGGCCAGCGGTGTTCCAGGAGGAGCAATGGGCACATGGGAGCAGGACAGGGGGATTTAACTTGGGAAATTATGGGGAATTATGGAAATTATTCTATGGTTGGGTAATATTTGATATTATTCCATTTTGTAGGAAGATGCTCCCTGTATCCCACATCCATAGGAATTCCACTCCAGACACCACACTGATCCCCTTGGGTTGTCACAGCACGAGGGTCACCCGGGTTTAGGAAAACTTTTGGTTAAGCCTGGAATAAAGCTTCTGTATCCTGAGTGGTTCCTCCAGGAATGCCAAAGGCCAGGCTGGTTCACTGCCCATCGGCCAGAGCAGCACTGGGAACAGGGACACTCCCTGAGGATGCTCTCCAAAGGATGCTCTCTCAAAGAATGCTCTCCCAAGGGATGCTCTTCCAAGGGTTTTCCCTCCTGAGGGGTGGGGCAGGTGGGGACAGGGCTGAGGGGTGACACCAAAATGCCCCAGGCCCGCAGGACACCTCACCCTGCCCTGTCACTGACCTCCCCTGATCTCTCCTCAAACAGCCATTAAGGAAACCTCCTCCTGGAGCAGGAATCCTCCACAAGGACAGCTCAGACCAAACAAAACCGATTTCAAACAAGGTTAAAAGACAACGAACTCTGAAGTATCCCTGAAGAAACGAGGTGCAGTGGGCTGGAGGGGGGACAACCCCACAGCCTCCCCCAGCCCGTGGTTCCAGCAACACCCTGCACACAAACAGCAGCCAAAGTGAGGCACCAGCTGAGGAAAGAGTGGAAGGAGCAGCCTGGAACCAGGAAAACACAAACAAACTGAGAGTGGAGACTTTTTGTTTGTTTATAATCTCTTTTTTTCTCCTTTTCAATTTGTAAAGCAACAAGGAAAAGCAAATGCAGCCCGAGCATTCCTGCAGCTTGGTGTATCTCAATGGACTAGATGAGCTTGGAGGTCTTTTCCAAAATAAATGATTCCATGATCTTCTGCCCCAGGTCTGCGCATTCCCAGCTGGGAATGGTTTTCCAGCCATTCCAACTGTTTTGCCTGGCACAGCAATGTTCATCTTTCAGCAGCAGAAACCAACATTAAACTGGGGGTTAAGAAATCAGGAAGTTAGACACGGGCAAGGGGGTGACGACTTAAACCCTTCTGACTCAAAGAAACCCAAAACTCAGAGGAGTCGCCCTGAATTCCTGCCATAGCCCCAAACCAATTTAACATTTAAAAAGTTGAGTTTTGCACCTTTTATTTCCTCATTTTGCTATGAAAGCGAGGGCACTAAAATATTCCTGGAATACCTGCGAAGGTCAGGGTAGAGAAAAGGTGGGAAGCAGGAGGAGCATCCCTGAGCCAGCCCAGCCTCTCACACAGACATGGCCACCCCAGGGCTCACCTGAACCTGCTGATGCTCTGGGGTTTCACAGCTCTTCGCTGAGTAATTTACAACTAAACTGCAATTACTCTGCTCTCAGTTAGTATTTTTAGTTGTTTTCAGTGGTTCCACATGCAAACAGCCAAAGAAATGTGGGAAGAACACCCTGTCCTGTGGTTGTTTTGTCAGCACTGTGTGTGCTTGGGCAAACGCTTCCCCATGAGACGGGTGCTGGATTAACAATCCCAATCCCACTGATATCCATGGGAAAACTCCTCCTTGCTCTGCTTGGGCCACAATTCTGCACCTGAATTTTTGGATCCAAGGACAGCAAGTCCTTTAGCTCTGTGTTCCTAATGCAGGTGCAGCAACAGGGATTGGTGGTTCCTTAAAATTAATCTGTAGCTGTTTCTAGAGGACCAAGTGCTCTGAGTTTCCTTACAAACGTGAAGATTTTTTAACTCCTCTCATCCAAAAATCGAACTCCTCTCATCTTCCAATTGAAACTTGGACATATTTGCTCGTAGGAGCACGTTTCCCAGTTAGACAATTCTAAAAACAAATGGTTCAGACATTTTTATAGGCATAAAAACTCAAGCCAAGTTGGTTAGTGGTTTCAGATGCTTTTTATTTGCAAATCAGAAAGGGCTTCATTTATAAATTGAAATTGTACTGGCTGCTAATCCTGAAGGCAGACTCAGGCCTTTGGCTCTGCTTGGAGAAGGAGGAATAATGCAGTTTAAAGACAAATTATTTCATTTGGACCAACGAGTGCTGTGGTTGGACGGGACGTTTATTTTATAGAAAAACTCATAGAAGAAGTCCTTTGGATTGAGAGTTCCGCTGTTTTAAGGGGCCTGCACTGTGGAGACACTGCCCTCCACTGTGGGTCTGCACCACAGCCTTGCTCCCAAATGTGAAACTTGGGAATTTCAGGGGTAATTCCTGCTCCTCCGTGGAGTACAGACTCTCTATGCAAGGTGCTGCACCACCACACTGCTGAGGAGCTCCCAGTCCACCCCATCCACAGACAAAATTGAGTTTCCCATGTGTGGAAGATGGAACTGATGAACTGAGATGCTGAAGGTGCTCAAGTGTCCCCACAAGTCTGTGCTGGGACACACTTATCCCAAATCCCTGAGTCCACAGGCTGCCTCTCTCAAATTTCTACTCAAATTTCAGAAACACTCCCCTTCCTGAAGCACAGCAGGAACTTTTTGATTACAGAATCACAGGATCACTGAGGCTGGAAAAGACCTCCAAGACCAACCTGTGACCAATCCCCACCTTGTCCCCAGCCCAGAGCACTGAGTGCCACCTCCAGCTCTTCCTTGGACACCTCCAGCGATGGGGACTCCAAACCTCCCTTTCCAAAGCCTGACCACCCTTTCCATGGAGAAATTCCTCCTGATGTCCAACCTGCCCCTCCCCTGGCACAGCTTGGGGCTGTTTCCTCTCACCCCGTCACTAATTGTTGGGAGAAGAGAATAGTAAGTCAAGGTGATTATTCTTCTCATTGAGTAACGCACTCAGGATTGGAGAGTTGTGTCTGAGCTGTGAGCCTGCACCAAAATTTAATATTGGGGCTTCAGAAATGGCCACGTTTTGGTGCCTTGTTTCTGGACAAGATGCTCAAAGCAGGAAATATTTTTAAAAGCTACTTTCAGAAGGCAGCGATCAATGCACCACAGCTGGATTATCTTTCCACACCTAAGGCAAGGCTGGGCAGGAGTTTCTCCATTTCTTCCTGTCCTCGTTTCCCTCGTCCTGCTGCGCTCAGTGCAAGACAAGTCTGCGACGCTCGCTGAGCTCAGCTCACCCATTTCTCATCCTGCAGAGAGTGTGAAAACCAGCGGCCACGGTGGCAGCTCTGCCCCTAGCTGCTCACAGCCCTGAAAGGCTTCCACAAAAACCACTGGAACCCCTTCACAGCCCCAGAACAACTTGTCTCTTCACACCTCAACACTTCACACCTGCCTCGTGCAAAAGAACGGTGAGCAGCTCCTCCAGCATCCCTGAGGACACTGTCAGAGCACCCAGGGAGCTCCGACAGGCGTTGGTACCTTGGAGGAAGTGCCAAGTGACAAAGAAAACAGGTCCTGTTTCAAGGAATTTGTAAGTCAAGAGTGAAGCAAGACATGAAAGAAAGGGGATATCATGAGAAGGGCTGGAGGAGAGCTGAGCCAGGCTTGCTGTTTGCTTCCCGAGCTCCTCACGTGCAGTTCCACGGTTGGGGATCACACCTGGGGGATTCCCAGGGATCTCAAGGTGAACCCACAGCCCGAATAGAGAGCAGAGAAAATTCCAGTGGCTGCAAGGACAAAGGTGGCACAAAACCAACAGCAGTGGGGAACAATGGGCAAAACTTAAACCTCCTGTAGGAACAGTTCCATAGTTACATGAAACGGGTACAAAACAGTTTCTGGTGGGTCCCCAGCCCAGCCCAGAATGAGTCCTTAAATTAATCCCATTAATTCCCTGAAATAATTCCTGGTGCTCTCTCTGGTCTGTGGCCTCTACAGTCCAATCCCACCCTCTCGGGCCTTCTGTTAATTTTTTTTCTCCCTGATGGAAAGGAAAATCCCTGGGGCTGGGGGGCTGCTGCCCCTCCACTTCCCCGGCCGAGCTCAGGGCTCGTTATCGCGCCCAGGCAGCCCCTGCGCTGTCTCCTGCAATTGTTCCTGCTCAAGCCACTTTTCTTTTTTTTTTTTTT
>VXBT01002712.1:977912-1001123 GCA_013400235.1 Oriolus oriolus
AAGGGTGGTGGTGGTGTTTTGTAATTTATAGCAAAATAAGAAATGATTCCTTATAACAGAAACCATTCTGTTACTGCAGAGTCCTTATTTAGCTGCGTTTGAAGAGCTGAGGAAAAGCTGTTCCGTCGCTCGCGATCGAACCACGCAGCTTCTTCTTCCTAACACCTCCCACAGGCCACACATCAACCCTGCACTTCCTACAAATGATAAGCAGCATTCATTTCGATCATTCACAGTTGTTTTGGGGGTTGGTAGGTGATAGGCTTCTCTCTCAGTCTCTCACCTCCTCCCCAAACTGTCTGCGGCTCCCCCGTGCCAGCCCTGCCAGCGGAACCAGGGGGTTTCCTGCTCAGGGGAGAGGACAAACACAAAGCTGGGGCGCTCCAAGCCCTCCCTGCCACAGTCCCCACCCCCAGGGATTACAGACAGCGCCCTGCCCGACTCCTTGGAGATCCACCTCAGAGGCTGGGAGCGACAGCTCCACCAGGCAGGGCAGCAGGCGGTGGGAGCATCCCCTGTGCCAGCACTGCGGAGCCTGACCTGGCTTTTTAACTCCTCAGAAATTACCCCTGAAATGTCATTTCCATGCTTGCAGAGGATTCCCTTTGCCACTCCATTCCCTTTCAGAAACAGATGAGGTTTCTGCCACACTCCTCCAGCACCAGGTGCCCTCTCCCTGCTCCCTCCCAGGAACAGGCTGATGCTTCGCTTTGCTTTTCTCCTCCTCTACTGGGAAAAATCTCCGCTTGGGCCTCACTTCTTTTGGACAATCCTGGCATCCCCCAGGAGGGGCTGGGCTGGCTGTGTCAGAGCACAGAGCACCCCAATGTTCCCCATGGGAGTCCTGGACCTTGGGAGCAAACCTGGGGGACACTGTCCCTGTTCTTCCCCACATGCCCCAGCTGAATATTCCTGTTCCTTCCAACCGCTTTGATCTGGCCACAGTTAGCCAAAAAACAACCACTTCTTGGGGGGCCCTGACCTCAGGCTGCGTCAGGATCCCAGAACCGTGGTTTATCTGCTTCCATATCCCATAAAAGCGTGGATTTCAGTGTCCATACTCCAGGAGAAGGGCTTTAGGCACCTCAGCAGGACCAGCACCACCCAGTGCAGCCCATCCCTGCCTGTGGATCCATGGAAAGCTTCCCTCTCACGCCAATCCTCTCATAAAGCTGCCAAGCAGAAGTTCCCAGAGTGGCTCATGTTTTTAAAACACTTCCCAGTCCATGAGAAGCCACACTCCATGAAAATTGTATTTTCAGGGCTTAAAAGCAGATTCCCTGAGAGTTTTCCAGCTTATAACCACCCCCAAGGATGTTTTTAACATCCCAGTAAATAAGAGACTGAAGAAGACCTCTTGATTAAACAGAAGAAAACCTGGACTGTTTTAAATTCACAAAACCTGAACATTTTTTAAATCCCTGGAAGTGCGTTCATGGCCTCAGTGGTCTGTTAATGATTTCACTTTTACGCTGTTGTCTTAGAACCACACGTTTGTTTTCCACAGATATCGAAGTGCCAAGGAAACCTTAAAAACCTGCTCGGGAGGTACTTTGTGTTCACTTCTGACTACGAGGGACGAGCACTTGAACAAGTCTGGAGTGTTTGCAGCCTCTTCAGTGTTTCAAAACCACCTCGGAGTCCTCAGCACTGCCCGGGAGGATCTTGGCCCGAAAGCTGGTGGGATTGGATTTATTTTTAGGGACATTTCAGATGTGAACACTGCCCTGGCGGAAGCCTCCACTGCCTGTTGCATTTAACAAAACATTTTAAAACACAAAACCTATCCCTTCACGAATACCTGGGCAATGCTTTATTCCAGGGGCTGCTTCCCACACGTGCCGTGTTTGCTCCCTCACAGCTGAGTGTCCCAAGCCACAGAACAATCCATGAATCTCACAGGATTCTTGTAATGGCTTTTAAACCCTGCATTGTGGGCTGTTTATGGCGCAGTTGCATTTGCTTTAGAGATTTGTTTTAATGCTGTTGGTGTTATTTAGAGAGATATTAAATTCAAACAGCTTTATGGTTGCTAATAAACATCTACTACCATTACAGACATTCTGATATAAAAGCCTCATACAGGTGCTTTCTCTCAACTATGCAGATTTGATTGATTAGGCCACAGTAGTTTATTTTACACTTCAGTGGTCACTAAATCTATCATTAAGATTAAAAATTGCAGTTTGTGCAGTCTGGGAATAACTACGCATTTAAGCTGTAAAATAAAACTCGCTTTACCAAAATTCAGGGGAAAGGTGGGGAAGGGTGGCGGGGGAACACAACACAGAGGAGGTTAAAAGAAAAAAAAGTTTTGTAACACCTTATTCAGTTCTTCAGAAGATGAATTTCATGGAATCACAGGCTGGTCTGATTTGGAAGGGACCTTAAAGCCCATCCAGTTCCACCCCCTGCCATGGGCAGGGACACCTTCCACTGTCCCAGGCTGCTCCAAGCCCCATCCAGCCTGGCCTTGGACACTCCCAGGGATCCAGGGGCAGCCACAGCTTCTCTGGGCACCCTGTGCCAGGGCCTCCCCACCCTCACAGGGAAGGATTTTTTCCATATATCCACCCTGAACTTTCCCTGTGTGAGAGCAAAGCCGTTCCCCCTTGTCCTGTCACTTCAGGCCCTTGTAAAAATTCCATCTCCATGTTTCTTGTCGGCTCCTTCTGGCACTGGACGGCCACATTTAGGTCACCCCGAACCTTCTCTTGTCCGTGCTGAGCATTCCCAACTCCTCACAGGAGATGCTCTCCAGCCTCCCCACGATCACAGACTCTGTGAAGCTGTGATGAAGATGACTCTGCTCCATCCCTATTTCGGACGGCGCTGAGCCCCTTCCCCCCGGGGCACAGGAAAAGCCTGCGGCGTTCCCCGTGGAGCAGTCCCGTGGCAGTTTTGCCCCGCTGCCACGCCAGAGCCGCGCTCCGAGGAGGGACTCGGCCTACTCCAGGCGTGACATTTGCACTCCCAATTCCGCCTGCCGCGCGGCGTCATTTGTTACTGTCTCCTGCATGAGCTGCAGCACCGTGCCCACCAGCCCCGGCTCCGTTCCCCCGTAGCTCCGTGGAAGCCCAGGCTGCCGAGCCGTGCTCCGACAGTGACCACCTGGGAGCAGCTTGATAAATGGCCGGTTTATAATGCTGTCATGCCAGCTTTGTCCTGGGGGAAATGTGTGTCTCTCTCAAAACAGCTTATTACCAACCTGTGGCTGGGGCCATGATCAATCACGCTGATCAGATATGGCAAACATGGTAACTGATATAAAGAAGATTTCTTGCTACACAGTTTGAGGTTAACGTGACAAATGATGGAGTGAGAAAGAATAACTTAGGGGGAAAAGCCAGCCCATTAAAGGCTGAACTTAGAAGTGGTTTTGGGAAGCAGAGTTCACAACACGTCCTTTTAACATGAATTCCCTGCTCACTGAGGTAACCCTGAATACATTCCCTCGCAAATTCCTCGTATAATCCAGAAGGAATGGTTTTTTAAACACACAATCTGATTGTAAAGAGAAATTTAACCCCCCTACACCCATTCTTGGTACTTGGCTATGATGGGTTACGGTGCAGGAAATGCAAGATTCCAGGTGAAAAGCCCAGGGCAGAGATGCACCTCATCTCACCAAAATCCCAAAATATTTTGAGGGATTCTATTGTCAGCCAGAGCAGAGCCATCTGAGAATGACACTCCTCCCAGAATTCAATCTGTTTGCCTTCAAATCCACAGAGGAAGAACAGTGGAACCCTGCACATGCACAACCCACCCGTGACACTTTCCTAAAACATGCCTGTGGAAATCCTCTCTGTAAAACAAGACCCAAGGACGGCTCCATTTGGACCCTTTTCCACTCCCAGGATTTCTCTGAATGCTCTGACCATTAAAGCCCTTTAATTTCCCTGCTCACACAGTTCTGAGCCCATGTCTGGTAGAACTGGCACCGAATCTGTCCCGTTATCCTCTCGGTCTGGAGCAGGGAGCATCCCTCCAGGATCAGCACACGGAGCTGTGGCTCTTGAAGACCCTCTGGCAAACATCTGATATTATTCACTTGACTGAGTTTGTGAAAACAAAGCCTTATTTGCTGGCAAAATTAATGAGAAAAGAATCTTCAATGAGACAATAATTTATGGCTTCCGCCCAACAGGGAAACTCGTCCGACTCAATTCCTCACAGGAAAGGCAGATATTTTGGGGGGAAAAGTGTGGATTTCTTTCCAGAAACATGGTCTGTCATTTCAAAATCGGGTTCTTAGCTGGGTATTTTTATTTTATGAAAGCCTTCCAGAACTGATGAAGGTTGGAATAAATGGCCCTTTGTTCCCCTTCCCGTACCAGTGCGTTTAATGACGACGAAATAAAATTCTGCTCTGTGGCTGCCCGCCAGAGATCCGATGATACAACCAACTCGCAACATATTTCAAATTTTGTGTTGCACTGAAAATCGAGACACATTCAGATAGGCTTGGGGCTGCACACATCCAGCGTTATCTCCTGTTACTGCACGGAAAAACGAGAGCTGCAAATCGTATCCTTTTCCCCGAGACTCCCATCTCTAATCCGGCCATAAACACCAACTCTCTGCCTTTCAAATGCAGCAAACCACCACGAGAAAAGCCAGAAATGCGTCAGACAATAAAAAGAGGGATAATGGCCACCAAACTCCACTCTTCTCCCCCCTCTTCTTTGAACAGATAGGTTTTAGACTCTATAATAATCATGCAGCTAAGATACAAGGTCTCTTGTTGGCAATAACCTACATGACATGACTTAGAAGGCAGGTGTTACTGTAATTAGCTATTGTTTGACTATCAAAAGTCAGAGCTGATTAAAGCCACTAAGTACAAGTGCACTATTTTATTTCAAAGAATATTATGAACTGCATGCTGGGACTCTTTCACTGCGGCCCTACCTTCCGGAGTCTGCTAAGAGCCCATGCCAGCAGTAATCAAAACTAAAATCTGCATAAACCTTCAGGGTTTTAATTCAAGCAGAGCCCTTTCATTAGAAATATGTTACTTTATGAAATCTGGTCGCCAGCAAGGGGAGAAAAATGTGACTTCTTAAGAAAAGTGAATGGCATCTCTTTAGTGATTAACCCAAGATTAATGGAGGCTCCTACTGCTCGGCCTAAGTCCATTTTATTGCTAATTCATTTAGGTACTATTTCAGATGTACTTGATGAAAGTCACCTGCTAAGAAGTCATGTTTTGGCAAGCAAGGATAGCCATTATGGTCAAATCCCAAATAGAATTTTTATTAAAGAAGCTTTGAAAAGTGTCTTGTATTAGTCTTTCACAGACATACCATTTAATGTGCTCAATTAGTTAAAAATTTGGGGCCCAAGTCACTAATCAAACATTCATAATGCTTTTTTTTATATTTTTTTAAGTCCACATGCATCTCTTAATGTCCCAGGTAGGATGAACACTGCACTGAACAGGGACATTTATATTCAGACAAAAGCAGCAGTGCTGAGACTCACCGAGAAGTGGGTGGGATTTGGGTAAGTGCTCGGTGGGATCCCTGAAATGTTGGCTTGGCAGAGCATCTCTTTGTTCCCCGGGATGCTGTGCGGAGTGGGGACTTATGCAAATCACATGTTCCTCAAACTGCACCTAATCATCCAGCTTTGGCTTGTGTGCACGTTTGGAGCGTGAGGTCTGATCCCTTCAACACAAATCATTTCGGTTTTCGACTTTCCTGCAGTTTGTTCTTCTGATAAACGCTAGTTTGGGGGATTTCATGGTTAGAGAGCCCAGGACCCTGGCACTGTGTGCACCCTGAGATCTTTTCTACCCAGACAAAGCACCTCCATAGCCCACCCAGAGTTCCTCCCCAGTTTGGGCAAGAATTAGCTTGATCTGCGGGCAATTCCATGAGCGTGGACATCCCTGTGAGGTGTTTCTACCCTTCCCAAGACACTGAGCAACCCATGAGAGACTCTGATGGTGTGAGTTTTGCTTCCCTGCGCTGCTGAGTGGGGAAATCCTGACAGCCAGCCCAGGAACGCTCACTCTGCAGAGATAAAAATCCTACTGCAGAGGTGGGTTTGGGGATCACAGAGCTTTGATTGTGCCCTTCTCTTTCAAAAACGGAAAAAAAACCCCAAAGGTGGTGGTGGGCAATGATTGCAGGTGAGGAAGATGCCGGGATGCTGCTGCTCTGCTCAGGCACCCAAAGCCTGTATCAGTGAATTATTGATAACATTGCTGATAACCATCGCTCAGCCAAGTGCTCACACTGGTCTGGGTGCTTGTGCACAAAGCCAGAGCCTGAGAACCGCCCCTCACAACCTGCCCCACCTTGTACCTGGCAAGGATGAGACAGTTTTGGTGACAAAAAGTGGCAAATCAATCAAAAAATGTCTGCTTTGGGTCTTCTGGCTTGTTTGGAGCTCTCTCCACAGTGGGGGGTGAAGGCTGACTGTAACCCAACAGCACACATGACCCAAACTCTGCTCTGAGAAGGGAAACAATCTGGTTCCTAAATTTATTTATTATTTTCAATTTGTTAATGACTGATCCAGTTTCCAAATTCCTGACTGGAGTTGTCAGGATTAGTGAGAGCCTCAAAACAAGGAGTGCACGTGCAGGGTGCCGCGGAACGCACAAACAGCTCCGTGATGGGCGTCAGCGTCCCCGTCAAGGAGAGCCGAGTTTCCAGCGCCCCTCTTGCAAAACCCAGAATTATCAGCAATGGCAACACATCCTGTGGCGGAATTCTGCTCCTGGGAGACTCCACACAAGCCAGGCTGGACTTTCAGCCCTTGGCTGGGGGAATGTGGCCCTAAAGGAGCCGCCAGGGTGTGATAACAAAGTTATCCTAATCTGTCCCGCTTGTGCGCCGGGGCACTCACACATGCAAATCTTGTCTTGTTCCACCGTGTTTGTTCACCTCCAGAGTCCTTCGGTGATTCAAATCTGTGTCTTACTATCCTATAATACCCTTGTCTAACAGTTCTTTTTAAATGCATGTGTTAATTATCTTGCCACCGCTGTAATTTCTCCCTGTAGTCCATTAATTAAGAGGTCACAATCTAAGAGCATGTTTACCCAATAAGCTTTCTTTTTTAATTATCCTAATTGCTTGGATACTGACAAAGACTCCATCCCTCCCCTTCCTCTGAGTGGATTAGAAAACGACATTTCAAAGCCCCACACAATGATGGGTCTGTAAAACACACATATATTTATATCTGTTTTTTATAACTCCATGATGTTCAAACATCAAAGGTCAACAAGACGCAAGGCAGTGCATTTGCACGGCTGTATAAAATGTACAGACAAACTGCTCTCCACTAATTGATCCATTAGCCTGGAATGTTCTCTCAGTCAGGAAAAATATAAGCAAAATCTTCGGAATAGGAACGAGATGGTTGTTCACAGCTTGGTGCGTCCTGGAGACAACCAGAGCCTCCTATCCCTGCCTGCAGGGATGGCTTTGGATAAAAGCAGGCAGAAATAGAAATGAATGAAGAAAAAGGCACTCAGCTTTCACTGCAGCAAAGATCAGCTTTATTCTCCCTGTCCCAGATATTCCCTTCCCAAGGGTCCCAAATACCCTTTTTACTGACTTTGCAAAACTCGATAGACAAAATCTCTACCACTTAAAAAATTTTAAACCCCGCCTTTTGTCAAGTTTTTAAAAGGGAAAAGCAGCTATTTGAATTCCAGATAGGATTTTAACAAAAACATTAGCAGAAATCATGTCCAGAAAAATTACTACTGTGACAGAATGTGAAACAACATTTGATATGTCAAGAAAAGTGAATTTCTTTTTTTTTGTTTTAATAAAGCAAACATCTCATTCAGACCAGTCATCTCAGGAACTATATAACAGAAGTATAATTACTTAGAAATTGCTTAGGTAAGCGTGATTGATGCATGGTAAATAGATGTTTCCAGCACTTATTGTTTCTTCCTGATGGATTAGGAAGAGTTGTTTAACAGTTCATTTGACCAGTCTCTCCTGGTGTTTCTCGAGTCTGGCTGTGCCAGTCAGCACCAGCAGTTCCTGGTAGTTTAAGTCTCTTTAATAAAGATTAAGATGTCAGAGGTCCTGCATTGCACAAAATCCCAATTTTATTAACTTCTCATTATCAGCTGAAATATGAAGTGCATTTCTTTTCATCTGGAGAGCGGCACTTTCTCAAGGGAAAGGACAGATACATCAGATACGTTTAGGGTGGTTTAGAGTTGGGTTTGCCCCAACCTTGGCTGATGCTGGGGAGCATTTTCTCACCCAAGGGCATCCCATACGCGGATGTTTCTCCTCAGAAAGTGTTTGAATCTTATGACTGTGGACACGTTACTGAGCTGGCAGTGCTGAGGGTGGGGCTGAGAGCTCACACTCCAGCACTTAAGTCAATACAGCCTCCATGAAGGAGCAGCAAGAAGTGCTGGGCAGGAAGACTGAAACCTCAAAAGTCAGGGCTCAACCAACATTTCTCTCCTCACACCCAGCAGATCTCGAGGAGTCACAGCAGCAAGACCACACAAAACTCATTTAAAGAGATCCCAGCCGTGTCCAAAGTGCACCCTGAGCAGCTGCAGATAAACTCTGATGCCATCGAGGTGAACTCAGGCAGCACCTGATAAAGTGAAACCGCAGCAGCCCCGTGCAGCTCCTGTTCAATGCTGTGGGTTTGGTCACGTCTCACTCCAAAACCCTGCAGGTCACTGGTACACAAACAGATACTGCAGCAGGATCACACTTCCCCCGCGTGATACTCTCAGCCACGCTCTCAAGGGATTTCTGAAAGCTCACAAATTGATGCATTTTGCATATTTTAAAAGCAATTCTTTGTCGAACTTCTTGTTTTCCAGCCTGCTGATTGCAGGGAGGGCAGAGCTGGCACTGTGTGTGTTCGAACAGGCTGGCTCTCGCTGGGAATCTCTCCACGGAAAGAGTTAAGAGGGAAAAACAGTTGTTGTGGTGTAAGCCTGGTCCTGCAGCCCGGGATCCCAGCCCCAGCAGCCTCCCGGGAGGGTTAAGCTCTATTACTTCTGGTCCCTGACACTGCTAATGGCACTCTCTAACTAATTGCATTTCTATACCTCCACATACGGCTGGGCAACAAATAAGCCCTTTAATCAAACAGCTTCATCTACTTCCAATTAATTCCATTTCTATGCCTTTTTAAGGGCACAGGAACATACAAAGATAGAGATGATGGAGCGCATTCCGTGCCCGGCTGACGACAACCACTCTGCTCAAAATGTGTCCCCACCTCACACCTTCCGCTTCCCAGCTGCCTGGGCCTGGCTGGATTCACACCAAAGCCCACAGGTGGCCGTGTGGAATCCTCTGTGATTCCCTCAGTGAGCTGCTTTCGCGTTTGCCACGGGGTTTAATCACTTTTTGTCTCCATCAGAACCAGCGCCGGCCTTGCCCTGCCGGCGCTGAGGGACGACTGTGGCATCAGCTGAGCAAACAGAGGGGGTTGTTTGCACACCCAGACCCAACGCAAAGCCTTCCATCCGAGGGCCACCAGCTTTGAAGGAAATGCTGATTCCTCCCCGACATTTACTCCTCTGATAAAACAGATCTATGTAGCAGGAGGAAAAAAAAAAAAAAAAATCCTCCCCCCGCCTCTCGGTATTTAGGACAGAGAACCACATCTGCCGGGAGCTGCCTGTTGCACAGGTATGTGCGCACAAAAGGCGCGCCGAGTGGGTGCTGAGCGTGAGGAGTGGCAATTATCAGTTGCACATATCACTGGAGCCTCTCAGCTTCTCAATGGCACGGAGCTCCTGACGCCGTGTTTGCAGGGCCAGGTAAAAGGGGACCCTTAATGCTGTGCAAATATGACTTACCAAAGGACTTTGCTTTCTCACCTATTCTCGGGCTTTTCAAATCAACATTATTAATTGGTGGCTTATCGGTGAGTGCTGTCTGGCAGTTAAAGGATGTTTCCACCCAGTGCAACGATACATAGAAACTCAGCAATGTCAGCCGCAAGGACAAAGGGCTGCCATGTTGAAGCAGCAAAATGCTTCGACACCTTTAAATCTTCTTTATAAAAGCACTGAGCATTCCAGCATTCACTTGCAGCTGTTAGTCCATATTCTGTCATCCTTGTTTTAACTTCATATATTAATTCAAAAGTCTGGCTTACAGTTGCAAGTATTAGGACTTCTACTCTTTCTTTCTTTTCTTCTTTCTTTCTTTCTTACTTTCTTTCTTTCTTTCTCTTCTTTCTCTCTTTCTTTCTTTTTTTTCTTTCTTTCTTTCTCTTCTTTCTCTCTTTCTTTCTTTTTTTTCTTTCTTTCTTTCTCTTCTTTCTCTCTTTCTTTCTTTTTTTTCTTTCTTTCTTTCTCTTCTTTCTCTCTTTCTTTCTTTTTTTTCTTTCTTTCTTTCTCTTCTTTCTCTCTTTCTTTCTTTTTTTTCTTTCTTTCTTTCTTTCTTTCTTTCCCCTCCTTCTCTCTTTCTCACTTTCTCTCTTCCTTTCTCCCTTCTTTCCTTTCTTCCTTGCCTTCCTTTCCTTTCTTTCCTTCCTTTCCTTCCTTTCCTTTCCTTCCTTTCCTTCCTTTCCTTCCTTTCTTTCCTTTCCTTCCTTTCCCTTCTTTCTTTCCTTTCCTTCCTTTCCCTCCTTTCTTTCCTTTCCTTCCTTTCCCTCCTTTCTTTCCTTTCCTTCCTTTCCTTCCTTTTCCTCTGCCCTCCTGTTACCCAGGTGTGTATAAACACACGTTTTAGAATCTGGATCAACTGGTTTCCATGCTGGAAAACGCAGCTAACGTGGGACTTCAGGACTTTCAGCCCCTCAGATCACCTTGCTCTCCACCTGCCAGCTCTTCTGAGCACCACATCCACTTGAGAACGGAGAAAAATGTTCGTCTGATAAGGAAAACTGAACACAAAGAGCACGACACTTCCCAGGCACCATTAAAGGGAAGCAAAAGGCGCCTCAAATGAGAAGAAAAGCTCTCAGTGCCCCCAGCTCGCATTTTTTCCCCGTGTGCTGTGGGCTGCACGTGCGGAATGAAAGGACAGTCGGGCTCCTGCCTCCTTCCCCGCCTTTCACGCTGATCAACAAGATAAACTCCTGAGCACCATGAAAACCCGTGGGGCAGGGAGGGAGCTGGGGAAGCGATCCCGGCTCCCCCTCATTCTCATGCAGGGCCGTGGATATCCAGGCCGGCCTGGCAGGGGTTTGTCTAAACCCCTCAGGAGCCTGCAGTGGCAGGTATTTTATCTCCTCCCCGAGCCCGCTCGGGTACTCAGCTATTCCACGCTCTCGTTTTTCTCAGCATCCAACCCAAACCTTTCTTGCTCCAAGGCTGGTTCCTCCCGGGCTCGTTCTGATGGAGGTGTGACACGGACCAGCGACCCTTAATGCACAATATGAATTTCAGCTGCTTCTTTTACAGCATGACATCTGCTTATCCTAGAGAAATTTTCCCGTACAAGCACAAAATCAGATGGAATTCATTTTTTTAAAGGATTTCTGTGCCTCTGAAAGAGGGTTTCCCTTGCAGTTTTACAACAGCACAACTGTGAATTGAGATGCTCAGCAGTTTTTTTTCTTCTTCCCTTTTTTTTTTTAAAAAAAAGGGAAATGGTTATTCACTGCTATTTAAAGAAAAAGCAAACAAATATTTGATGTTAGCCTGAAAGGGGGGAGCCCTGTGCAAGCACAGAAAACGCAGGTGAGCTGGTTTATGGGACTGAAAACAGCCTGAGGGGGGAAACGGGGCTGCTACAAAGGTAAATCCTGGCTGTGTAAATACAGAGAGAGAGCTTTGGTTCTCCTCAGACAGGAGAGAGAGGCACCAAACCCACGGCTGTTCAGAGTTTGTTCACAATTCAGAGTGTGACATATTTAAGCATCGCAGAAAAGGAGCACAAAAAGCACAAGATGGAGGGAACAGCAGAGGTACAGGAGGTCAGTGAGATCAGCAGAGTTCGTGTCCTACCCAGAGAGAGTCCAGCAGGTTTTCTGACTGACACTAAATAATAATTTAACCACAGAGCTGAGAAACATGGCTGGAAAATCCCTTCTCCCTCTTTAAAGCCTAAAATCTGCTCATTATGCCAATCAGTTTGTGGTTCTGCTTTGCAGACACCCAATCCATGTAGATATATTTTTTAAAAGTCTTTTCTCTTGAATTCTACTCCTCTGCAAGAAGCAAAGCACACTCAAAGCCTTGTCCAGCTCTGAAGGGTTTCTGAACTTTCAAATAAAAACTCCATTAGTTTCTTTTCTCATCATTTATGTGCACAAGCTTCCAACACTTCCAGGCTTTCCCTGGCATTCCAAACAGAACAGAGAAAATGCAACAAGAAAATCTATTCCTTGGGTATTTCCAGCCCAGTTAGTTTGAGGAATTAGAAGAAATCTATGAAAGAAAAAGAAAAAAAAGTCATCTGCAAGGTTTTCATGGATGTTTTTCAGACCAAAGGGGCTCTGATGGATTTCAGAGATGCATCCAAACTTCAGAGCGAGTTTCCAAACCAAACACGGCTGCAAACCCTGACATCCATCAGCTGCTCGTTTGCCAACCTTCCTATCATGGAGCAAAAAGGACCATTTAAAATCATCTCAGAATACTCTGCTTTCATGGCCATTTCACCCTGTAACACTCTGAAGTCACCAAAACACAAATATTCATCTTGCAAACGGTTAAAGCCTTGCTCTGGGCTCGGCAGTAACGTGCACACGCACCAGGGTTTAACAATAAATCTCATTTTTCCGACTTCATTACTCTGAGAAAACCGTGCTATCAGGATAGCAATAATTAAAATGTCCACAACTGGCCATTACGGTGTCTTTTCTTGGAATTAAACACTTTAAATAGCAGAATGGATCACTGGGCTGTGTGAACAGCAGCTGGACGTGAAGTGTTTTGCTTAAAGCCAGCCCAGTTCCTGGATGAGGATGAGATTTGCTGGATGGCTGGACACCTCTGAGACAGCAGAAAAATGAGCATGATTTAAATCCCACATTTCCTACTCCAGGAGTGCCCAGTTTGTACCCATTTATAGCAGGAGATGTGCTCGGGTCTGCAGGAAAGGCCATCAGAGCAAAGAGCAAACGAGCATATGGCGAACAGAGACCTGGAATGGAGGGAGGGACACCACTCCAACTCCGAGTTTTTGTTGGCAAAAGGACTGGCAAATACAAACTGCCAGGAATAAATGGACGCTGGAACCCAGAGGACATGCTCCAGTCATCAGCAGCCACAAAGCTGAGAGGAAGGATCTTACTCAGGGACAGCACAGCCTCCTCAGGACAAATTGCACATCCTTCCTGCTTGGGATCGCAGGAAACCAGGAAAATCACCCTCCAGGATTGCTCCAGAGCTCTGTTGCCAACAGGAATTTAGGTGGAAAAGAGACACCCAGCCAGAAAAAAGGAATGAGGTCAGTGTAAGGAGCATCCCAAGCCCAGACTGAGCTGAGTGTGCAGCTGGTGGTGTTTTCCTGTGGATGGATTCATGTGGCAACCCCGGCCCCAGCACAGAAGTTTTCCAGGATTCACCTTTTTTAAGACTCCCGTGACAAGGAAAGTGATTCATCTCCATTTCGTGGCAGCAGGAGCTGAGCAAGAGACTGCTCGGATTTGCCAAGATAACCAGGAGAAAAGTCCAGCTTATTTCTGGGCAGCACTACAGAAAGAGGGAAGAAGCTGAACCAGGTATTAAGGGAAGAGATGAACAATGAAAGTCAAGACTTTCCTGGTTTTACATATAAATATAAGTAATTGGAAGGGCAAACACTCAAGAAATTAAAATTCCTCTTGATTCATTTTTAAATTGAATACTTAAGTAAAGAAGAATTTAGCACTGTCCTAAAAACTGCCTCAGGACAGCAGCACTGATACAAATTTCCAGAGTTTTCCCAGACTTTCCGTGAGGAAGAACCAACATTCTGGGGGAGAGGAGCTGAAGCTGAAGGCTGTAATTCCAGTGGAAATTCAGGGAAGCAGTTCCTTCGGGCCTTGTGATTTATTCTTCTGGAACAGGAGGAATTATTGCAGCGAGCAGGGTCTGAGACGTCCTGACAGCAGCAGCGCACAACTATCTCTGCAGCAGTTATTAATGAGCTGGAAAAACGCTGGGTAGCAAACTCGCCTCCCCTCCCCGAGGCCAGAATTCATGGCAACAAATCCCTAAAATAATCAGCTAACTCCGGAAGATTAGGAGAGAGGATGCCTCCATATGACAGAAGATTTCTTAATTTTAGTTACTTGTAAGGCCACACTGAGCAAGAGGAAAACTTCCTCTGAAGTTTATAAATTGGTTTCTAATCTATTCCCCAGCTTTCGGTATTTCTGGTCTATATTCTGTGTTGCAGTCTAAAATAAGGAGAGGAAAAAAGTAATAAAATAAATGAATCACTTGGGTTAGCCAAGAAAGGATTTAAGCACTTCGTTTAGACTCGTCCTGCTGCTACTATTATTATTTTATATATATATATTTATATATATATATATTTATATACATGTTCACAGAGCGTTTTCAGCATGGAAATTTCAGTATGGAAAAAAGAGGGAAGGCACCACTGAACATCACAGAGGAGCTGACTTCTGGTGGTTACCTTTCTATATGTTTCTTCCCAAACTGTCCCGAGAAAAATAAATTTCGTTGTTTTTATTTTTTTTTCAGAGCATGTATTTTATCACCTCATAAAAATCTTGCCTAATCTAAAACCCTATCATCAAAATACATCAAAATACATCAAAATACATCAAAATACATCAAAATACATCAAAATACATCAAAATACATCAAAATACATCAAAATACACTGTGGTCCTGCAATGCCTGTGGGACAACACTCCCACCTTCACTGCTCAGAAGAACCTTGATTTATTTCTAGAGCAAAAATAAAAGGAAAAAACCCCAACATGAAGCATTTTTTTGTTTTGTTATGTTCTGTATATTGATATTGAATTATCGTTCACTGGCACCCAGTTCTCTGCATTCTGGCTTTCATTTTTTCAGCACCACCATTGGGGCTGGACCCAGGTTTAGGTCACTCTGGTGGTTACTCGGCCCCACACTCCCCCTTCCTCCCTCCCCAGCTGCTGTCCAGGTTTTCCTGTTTATCCAGGGAGCTCCAAGAGGCTCCTGCCTGATCCCAGTTCTCCTTGCAGTGGGATGAACCCAATCCTGCACACCTGTCAGGATCCCAGGGTACAGGCATGGAACATCCTGGCCTCTCTAAGGTATGGGACCGTACAAGAAATCCCGATTCCAGACTCCTCCCCGGGACAGGAGCCTGTCCTGGGAGCGATCCCTCCTCCCACGCTGAGGGACATTCCCTGCTCCATGTGAACACCCGGAGCTGGTGCAGGGCAGGTCCCTCCTCCGCTGCTCTATCAGCTCCCACCCCACCCCAGGGCTGGCTCCAAATCCAGACCTGATTCCAGGACCTAATTCCAGCGAAACCTCGTGGCACACCCGGCTCAGCATCCGAGGAGGAATTGCAGAGCAGAGGGAGGGGAGGGGGGGTGTGTTACCTTCCCTGTTACCACACGGCCCCGAAATCCCACAGGTCATCATTCCAAAATTTGTGATGTTTTGTCTACTCTGGTGATTTAAGGTTTGTCAGAAAATGTCAGAAAGGCCACGGGGCCAAGGGCTTCCTGATGACTGAGGATTTTCTTTCACATGACCTTCCTGAAGTTGATTTTGGGCTCCAGACAGTGCTGCCTTCAGCTCTGACAGGGGCTGGCTGGCAGCAGATTCATGGCGATCTCTGGGGCATTCTGGCATGTTCAAACTGAGCCGGGGCTGTAATGCCTCCTAATCATCCAGAAGATTGTTTCACTGGCGGGGTGGAAATGCCAGCCCTGCACTTGGGCTAGCAGGGGAAAGGAGCCTGTGCTCCAAGGGATGCAAGCAATTAAAAACACATCTGATGTGAGTGGATAAACACCGATGTAGAGGATCGGCGGTTCATGTGTGACAGGGTGTGTGGCTTTTAACAGGGGAGCACTGAAGGGAATTTTATGCACACAGAGAGAAAAGGAGGATTGGGAGAGAAGTGCTAAAACTGTTAATTTGTGTTCAATCTCTTCATTTGTGTCGAAACTGTTCAGTGTGCGTTTGTGAGCGTTCCCACAAAGCCCAAGCAAAGGGAGCAGGGGCCAGCACGTGAGGGTTTCACACTGTTTAGGAAGCTCTTGGTTCTAAAAAGTTTATGAACCTTGAATTTGCACGTGTTATTAGCATAAATGGTTAATCAGCCAAAATGTCTTAATGAGTCTCTTTCGTGCCCTGATCAGAGAACCATGGAATGGTTTGGGTTGGACCTTAAAGCTCATCCCATCCCACCCCCTGCTAGAGGCAGGGACACCTTCCACCATCCCAGGCTGCTCCAAGCCCCGTCCAGCCTGGCCTTGGACACTGCCAGGGATCCAGGGGCAGCCACAGCTGCTCTGGGCACCCTGTGCCAGGGCCTCCCCACCTTCACAGGGAAGGATTCTAATCTCTTTTTTTTGCCTTCCTGCCTCCTCACCTCCACAAAAATGCAGTTTCCAACTCTGAGTCTGTGTGTCCATGCTTGAGGACATCACGAGGACAAGGTGACCTCTCCTAAGTCTGTGCCTGGAGTTCAGGGACACTTTTACCTGAGAATGCTGCTCGCTGGAGCCGTGTGTCATCCGAGCCATGCGTGTGAGCAGCTCGGCAGCGCATTTTGGACACCTCTCAGCCTCAGCAGCCCCGGGAAATCAGACAGCAGGTGATAAATCAGCGCTGGAGAACAGCTCGACATCGCAGCTCCGGGGTTTGCGTGGGAGGGAGGAGGAGAAGAACCAGCTAACTCACAAAAAGATCTTACTTAAAACTGTGTCAGGTGTTCACACCGTATCCAAAACCCACATTATTTGCCACGGAGAAATGGGAAATTGGCATTAACCAGTTCATAGCCTGGAGCTGTGGCAGCCCTGGGACAGCCGCTGTTCCACCTTGTGCCATGCGTGTGCCCGGGGCTGCCTCGGCGTTCTGGAGATATGGACAGAGCAAACTGAGCCACTGCAAGTCCTCTTAACTTGGCCTGATTTATGGGCTCGAAACCCGCCGAGATCTCTTCGTGGAGCCATTTCTCATACCCACACTCACTAAACAACCAAGCCCAAACATCTGTATCACAGAAATTCAACATGCGATGTTATTCCTGCAAAATAATTTAACCATCCGTTTCTTTGCCGACTTTTCCATGCCAGCTTTACACCTTTTTTTTTTACTTTACATGCTTCATTTCAGCAAAATCAAGGATGCAAACTTCTTAGAAGTACTTAGTTTCCATGGAAACCTAAGCTGACCGCAACATTATTGTTCTCAAGAGGGAACTGACTTTACTATATGTTCATTCACTGAATTAATGGACTCCTGGTTCTTTTATTAGCAGCCCTCTAACAATAGAAAGAGAGAAATGTTATAAAAAAGACTCTCAGACAACTGTCCACTCTTTTGTCCAGGGCTTATTGGAATGACGCAAGTCTATTCAGGAAAAGATTATAAAAATCAACTCAAAGCTGCCTCTGTTTGTGGCCGCTAAATATACCTTTATTTCATAAAGATACAACCTATAAAACAAGCAAATTAAAGCTCTTTCTGAAATGGTAACTGAGAGGCAGCAGCCCTGGAGAAACGGGGCTTTAGCTCCGATATCCGGGATTGTTCCCCCATCCCACGGGGCTGTGGAGCATCTTTAACCCCCAGCTCTGGGTACTTTCTCAGCCAGGGTGAGGATTGTGCTCAGACTGGAGGGGGGTGATTCTTCAGTGTGCAGAAAAGTGAAGAAAAATCACTGAAATCTGTGGGCTTAAATCTTCACTGAGAGTTTTAGGACACCTTCCGTGAGCTGGGGATAAAATATCCCTGTTAAGTGCAGAAATGCTCGTGGAATTTGTGCTGCAGAGGCAGCGACTCGGAGCAGGCCGGGTTCAGATCTGCAGTTTGCTCTCTCAGGGTGCACAATGTGCTGCCAGCCCCCGCTCGGGCCTGGGGGGGTTTGGCCTGCCCGGTAATTGCTGCACAAAAGACAGTGAACAGTTCCCTTGCTCGTCCCTAACTACCTTCCTGACTGCTTATTGAAGTCTGATTTCTTACTCCTCTGGGTCATCATTCATCAGCCCCGCAGATCCCGCCGGGAGAGCCCGGCCAGACCTCTCCACATCCCTCCTTGCCAGAGGCCATTCCTGACGGCCCCGTGATATAGAAAATGTCTTCACAGCGACCCGGCGGGACGAGCCGCGGCCGTAATACCCAAATAATCATTTTGCAAATTATCATAATTATCAATCAATCATCCCCGTGCGAACAATGTGCTCCCGAAGTATCAGATGGTTCCTGTGACCTGTAGCGTTTTGGATATAATAATAAACCCGCGGAGATTTATGGCCCCATCCCGCCTCGCATCTGCAGCACCAAAACACTCATTGGGGTTTTACTTTTGCTTCAGAGCTGAAAGCTTTCCTCATACCTGCGTTTCTTGATGCTTTTCTGAGAGGCCAGAATTTCTAATCACACCCAGTTTTCTAAAATTAACTTTATTTAAAAAAAAAAAAATTGGTGTGATTTGTGAGCACAAATAAACTGCTAAAATTGCTTTTATTTCACCGCCTCATCAGCATTATATTTACAGCTTCTAATATCTGACAATGTAGGAAGGAGGCCAGCCAAAGGAGGGGAGGGGGGGAAATTGGTTTTGTCTTCAGTTTCTGTTGTGTTTTGCACAATGCCAGATTGAATCCAACCCTTTTGAAGCCGATAGCATCTCCCGCTCCCCACGCAGCACATTCTTGTTAATGGATAAATTCAAGCTCTCCAGAAAGTCAAAGAATAAATTTAAAGCCTTTTGCCAAATGCCTGTCCTATTGGATTTTGATAAGACGGCTATTGAGCTTTAATAATGTCTTCTATCCTTTTTCAGCTGGCCCTTAACATGTCTCTTTATTTGTCCCTAAAGCCTCTTCAGCGATGCCTTTTTATTACAAGTCTCTCAGCTTGCTCTCAGGGGAGACAGGGTCGACAAGAGTGATAGATAGATAACTCTATAGATTATCTCCCACAGATGTTTTCTCTCCAGTAGCCCCTCAGGCTATTCCCTCTAAGTAAACAGAAACTAAATAGAGAGTCTACTGAAGAGAGAAGTCCCTGAGGTCCCTTGTCACCACGGTCAGAAAAACAGCCCGGCCCGGGGAGCTTGGCTGGGAGCTCTGCACACACAGAGAATCCTTGCCCAGCATTCTGGAGCCCTCATCCAAAGTGACCCTTGGAGGGGAGACAAATGCACTTACTTGGGGCAAAAAAAGGTGGTGTGTAATGGGCACAGGCCTCGCTTCCTGCTGGAGGAAGGGGAAATCTTTCAGCGCAGAGTTACAGCGAAATGACAGCGGGGACGGTGACAATGACAACGAGCTGTTTGTTCAGTTTATTAAATGCAGTGGGGAAGCTCGGGAAATTCAGAGGGAGAGGACACTGAGCTGGTCTCTAAGCAGAATAAACAGAGCGCAGGGGCATGGGCTGGGAAAAAGACATTTGGGAGCAGAGGGGACAATAAACCCACAGGTATAACTCACGTTTTTATCTCTGAGTGTCTGCATTCAGGTCACTAAAATAACCAAAAGAAGTGACCCTCCCGTTTTAATATTGCTTCCACCACTGGTGATTTAAAATTAAACAAACAGGATGAGGAGCTCGTGTGTATTTGTCTAAGTTAAACTAAATACCAGCAAGCAAAGGTGATACAAGGAAAGCTTGTCAGGAATACACCAATTTCAGTCCATGGAGCTGCACAGATATGGAAAATGATCCTGGATATGGCTCCTTCAACAACACTGAATTATTCCTGTCAGACAACCACTAACAAAGAAATCAGCTTTGTGGTGTGAGTGGTCCCAGCAGAAATAACAGTAACACGAACTGAAAAATACTGGATATAGTGGGAAATACTTATTCTTTGCGCTCCAAGCCAAAGAAGAGCCTGTTTTATTCTACCACATAACAGGCTCTGCTGTGCTGCATCTCCAGACTCTTCCCTGCCTTTCAGTTCATTAAAGTCACGTAAATGAGCATTTTTTTCCTCGGAGCTTAACAGCAGAGAGAGTTCTGGGGTCAGTTTTAAGCAGAGATTGCTTCCTGCACGTCTCCCTACACCTCTCACTGCCATCACCTTCCCTTCCCTGCTTCTTCCTGGTTTTACAGATTTTTCTCTGCATTCCAGATTTTTTTTTTTGCTCTTTTTAGCCCTTGTTAGTGCCCAATTCTGAACCTGTGATGCAGCAGTCAAAGGAGCCACTGAAATTATGGTCTCTGCAGCTCCGATTTCCTCCCCTCCCAGTTTAAATCAGGCCACCCACTACAGTTACATTTGTCTTCAGTCACCTTCTCACCACCAACTCATCTCTGAAGGAATAGGAATAAATTGGAGTCAAATCTCAACTATTGTGTCTTCAGGGATATGACAACTGAATGATTCAGAGAGGCTGGAAAAGGAAATCTGCTCCCAAGAGGGTTTTGTGCCACCGGAGCCAAATGCCAGAGTGCTACTTCCAAACAATTGAGAGATCCTACAAAAATTGTCCGGAGTGATTTCTCATTCTTTAGTTTTCATTTTCTCCTGACTGAAAAGCTGTCTCGCAGTAGTCTTTTCACAAGCCATAAAGTTTAGACTTGAACTCTTTACCTTACTGCTCTGACCTCCTTTACCCCAGCTGTAAAATCCTACTGCCCATCCTTCAATAAATTTATCACCTCATAAACTCCCACTAGTGCTTCTCTACAATGCATTTAAAAGACACAAGTGGAAGGCCAGGCCTTCCCCCCTTGTCAAATATCATAATTGTCCAGTTTTATACCCGCTGCACAGGGAAATATTTAAGGACACAGCATTTTTTCAAAGACCTGCAGTTTTTGTAACAGTCTCCCTTGAAATAAAAGCACAAAGTTTAAATATAAACCCATGGATTGAACATATAAAACTGCCAGTCTCGTGTTTCCCTGTTTCTCACAACTCCTTGCTCTCTTTGGGGTAATGCAGATCCTGGAGGTGGGGATGGAGGGTTCATTTGTGATGTCGCAATTAAAGACTGAATGAGGAATAGCTGGGCCCTGCAGAATTCCCTCCATCCTTGTGGGATAATGAGAACCTGCCACCTCGTCACCACGTCTGTCCGGACAAAAGGATCCCACAGAGGCAGGGACAGACACCCCGTGAGTTATGGAGGTGCCCAAGGTAAAAAGTTCAGCCCCGGTGCCGCAGGTCCCTGGCGAGGTCACGGCGCGCTCAGAGGGCGCTTCCTCTCGGGAGCCTCGAAAATAAAACCTGATTTTTCCTTTTTTAACACGGTAAGAACAGAACAGGCCACACTGGACAAGTGTCTAAATCCCTTTTCCCAGCCTGACTGTGGAGCCTGGCAAGGACTGCATTTCACTCTGTTTGGCAGTGGGAACCAAGGGATTCCTTCCCGTTTTAAGAGTGCAGAAGCAGCATCGGCGCTCACCCGAAGGATGAGCAGCAAGGACGGCTATGGCAAGGTCCAACCTCAGAGATTTCAAAAACTTCATGAACAGGACTGTGAACACCCTTTATAAGACAACTCCATATAAAAGGAGTCACAACCAGCTCCTTATTTCAGTGAGGACACACGAGCTCCAGCTGCTGAGAGGCTCTAATCAAACCCGACCTGTAACGCTTTAAATTAGCAAAGCTGTTAACCAACAAAATCTCATTTTAGTGCTTCTGAGAGCAACCCCAACCCAAACAGCAGCCTGGCTACCCAAATAAGTCGTGCTGAGGCTGCCTTCCAGCTCCAGTGAGGACACTGGTGCAGCTGGGCTGAGTGTGGAACACATTTTCTCTGGTCACTGTTACAGCTCGAGCCCCACAATGTGATGAAAAGCACCACTAACAAATCACACGGGCTGAACTTCATCCTTTCACAGGCCTATTCCTTTCCCCTTGGACTTCACATCAGCCACATTTACATGCTGAAGTGACCTCCAAAAATTTAGCACTTTTAACAAAGGACCAACATTTTCTTTTACTGGAAAAGAGGTAAATGAGGTTTCTCGCTTTGGCCCGGCAGCTGTTTGTGTTGTAGCGGAGTCAAGGAACACCTCAAACTATTATTTTCTCTTTCATAATGACTGGAATCACAAAAAGACAGAAAAACGCGCCAACAGAACCACAACACTTAATCCCAAAAAGCAACAGCAAACACTGGAAAACTTTTATGACGTTATTGCCATCGACGCCTTGGTTCAAAAGTGAGGGAAAAGTGTCCAAGCCGGGGAATAAAACAACTCCCAGAAGACTGAGCCATGTCCTACCTTTTTTATATTGCCCTCCTGGGAGGTCACCTCGGGATCAGTCAGTATTTGCTAAGGAAGAAACAGAATAGAAACAAAATTGAGTTGAGCTGCAACTAAGAATGTTATAAAACAATAGAGATTATTCTTGCTGTTGTTATGATGATGATGATGATGAGGAGGAGGATGAATAAATGTTATATTATTGATAATAATGGCCAAAACTCTCAACTGTACCCAGATGTTTGGGAGCTCGATGGGAGATTTTTACCACAACTGTTATATTTTAAGATTTTCTGTCGTTTCTGTGAATAACTCCCTTAGATGTGGCAGACAAGGACAGGTTTCTCTCCCACAGGGCAGGTATGGATGACACAGGCACCAAGGGACTGGGGACCCCCGGGCTGTGGGGAAGGGAGTCCCTCTGGAGCAGGGGATGCTCCGGCCTCCCAGCGCTCCCAGCAGCGGCGCTGGGAGCTCTTTAATTCCCCCTCCAGCCGAGGTGTGGTGGAACAAGTCATTAAATCGCTGCTGCGCTCCACCTCAGATTAGCTCCAGGTCAGCGGGCATTTGGGGAGGTCAAGTACCTCAACTTTGCATCACCCTGGATACCCCACCAGGGTAAACACACCACGAACGGACCTGATCGAGCGGCCCACGCCGCGAATTCCAGCAGCTCCTGGAGTCTGGGGGGATCTGGGATGGCTGAGGTCAAACAGACACCCAAGGGCAGGGTGGGGCAGGGGGCCCGGGGCTCCCGGGGGAGGTGTTCGGGCTGCCAAAGAGCAGGAAAAACCTCTGAGGGATGGAGATGAATATGCAGGGAAATCCAAGTTGGGAAGGGAAGGTGCGGCAAGGCAAGGCGAAAGGAAAGGAAAGGAAAGGAAAGGAAAGGAAAGGAAAGGAAAGGAAAGGAAAGGAAAGGAAAGGAAAGGAAAGGA
>VXBT01002712.1:1001195-1021888 GCA_013400235.1 Oriolus oriolus
GAAGGGAAGGAAAGGAAAGAAAGGGAAAAGAAGGAAAGGAAAGGAAAGGAAAGGAAAGGATAAAGGAAAGGATAAAGGAAAGGATAAAGGAAAGGATAAAGGAAAGGATAAAGGAAAGGATAAAGGAAAGGCTCTATTGCACTTTAGAAGCTGAGGGTTTGGCACGAAGCTCTTGGCCCCCTTTGGCCATGCCCAGGTGAGATCGACTGATTTACAAATTTCCAGCCTGTTGCCAAATCTCCGGCTCAGCTGCACTAACAAGGAGCTGTGTTTCCATGGGAAGAACCCCAAACCATTCCGTGCTTTACACCAGCTCTAATGGACATTGAAACTGTGGTTTCCAAAGTAGCTGAGAGCAAATAGGATCAAGAGGCAAATCCCGGAGCCATAAAATTCCGTGTTCCTACCCTGGAACACCCTGACATCCCCGTGAATGACTGGAGTTAAACACCCACCCTGCCTGGCCTGGATGCCCCCGAGCTTCCAGGGAATGCTGACTGCTCCCAGCGTGCTCACCAGGAACCAGCAACCCCCAAAACCTTTGGAGAATTAGGCCATGAAACTTTCAGAGCTGAAACAGAAACGCGAAACTACTCCAAAACATCCATGGGACGCAGCTGCCTCCAAATGAAGACTGTTCCCTGTAATTATTACATGCAAAAAGCCTTTGGATACAATCGGAGAAGTGTGTGCAGGCAGAGTGTGTAATCCACCCGTCCTGCAGCACCATAAACGTGGAGGGGAAAGAAAATGCCAATGAAGTGCAAATTGGGCTGTGGTGGAGCCCTGTATAAACAGGCTTAAGAGTCAGGAATTCCTGAGTCGGAATGGAGATGCCAACACAAGCTTCCTTTTGTTGGTTTGGACAGAGCTGTGCTCAAGGGGCAAGTTCCTTCTCTCAACCCTTTTTTTTTTTGCCTTTCAATTCATGGCAGATCCTGAATTTCGAAGTTCTTCGAGAACGCAATTTCTGTGAAAATATTTCATCCATATTCAAAAACGGCAATTTTGCAGAAAATCCCCAGCGGCTGCTGATCTCACTGCTCATTTGGAATATTTGAAAATGGCTGATTTTTGATATTTGGTGAAATCCTTTTTGAGTTTCCACCTATTACAGAACCTCTGGGTGAAAAAAACCTCAGTATCATGAAGAGTTTTAAATCCGATGGAGCCACCTCCACACTCAAACTGTCAGAACCTGGACAATTAATGGTGAACAAGGTGGTGCTGCTGCACTGACTTAAAGGTCTTTTCCAGCCTTAACAATTCTGTGATGTGTGAAAAGGTGTTTTAGCAGCAGGGGGAGAGTAGGAACTGGTTTAGATTAAATATTTCATCCTGATTTTAAGAAAAAAAGATGTCCAAGGTGTTACTGTGGGCCAAGCCCTACCACAGACCATCTGCATTGGCTTGGAAGCGTCCCACAGCCCAATGTCCCGAATGTCCCATTTCCCCACTCCAGCTGAGCAGCTTGGGGTGGTGTTGGCACCGGTGGGGTGTCTGTGTAGGAGCAGAGGCCAGAATTCCCAACCTCCCCTTGCCCAGCGGCTGCCAGGGCTCCGAATGAGCCTCCAGAAACCTTCCTGGGGGGTGGAGGGAACCCCAGAATCGTCCTGGTGCGTTCCCAGTGTGGAATAACACAGTCTGGCGACACCTGTCTCACCAGACAGTGACCCAACAGCCACACCAGGTGCCCTGGAGCAGAGCCCATCCCGGGATTCCGCTCTCCACGGCACATGGGAAGGGGGATGACGCAACACCGGGATGTCCACGGCACCTCCTCGTTAGAGGGGAGAGGGAGAACCAGGCAAAGCAAGCCCCAGATGCGATGTTTATCAAGAAGAATAACGAAAGATGCTTTGAAAATCTGCTCATTGGGTAATTTTAGCTCAGGCTGGGCTTCATCTCGTGCGACTGCCACAAGACTAAATATAGAGCTCGACGTGTGCAGTGGGCTGCGCTCCTGCACTTAGCACAGATGTTCCTAAATGTGCTCAAAATTTACACCACATGCTTTTCCTATCAACTGATCTGTTGATTTTAGCCAGGAGAAAGACAACATGTCAGCAGCAGCCACATCAGGAGAGCCCGTGCCTTAGGGCTGGGCTGGAGGTGGATGGCCCCCACCAGCGAGGGATTTCCCTGCCTTTCCTTCCCTGGGCTCAGGGAATTGGTGGCAGCAGGATCCTGTCTCAGTTCCACCAGTTAGGGATGTGCTAGAACTTTTGCAAAGCCCCCCGAGTGTCTACCAAACACGTCAGGGAACACCATGTGATTCTTTTTGAAAAACAGTTTACAAGCTGGCGTTCTCCAGCTGCAGTTAACCCTAATTTGATTACATTACCGAGACAGATCACAATGAGCTTATGTAAATAGTAACGTTATCCATTCATTCCCCCAGCTCAGATAAACTGTCATTTAGGGGGGGAAAATACCCCAACCCAAACTTCAGCAGGCATGGCTTGATGCATTCAGCAAGGCACGGTGCATTCAGCAAACTCTGAGGGCGGAGATGACAGACTGGAACCTGCCCCTGCTGGATCTCTGTGAATCCCTGGATTTTAAAGAGGCATTTCCACATCTGCGCTGAGTTGGAAGGAGAGGAGAATGCCCAGTAACTGCACAGAAGTCAGGAGGCAGATGACAGCGATTCTTTCAATAACTTGGTTTTTATTATCATCTGATTTTTCAGTAAGAGCTCCGTACACCACTGATGGCATCGGTGATGCTCAAAGCTGAGTGAGCACTTTGTGGTCTCACCCACTGCCTGGGCACCTGCCCTTGGCATTGGCCCTTCCCAAGCCCTCCTGCCTGGGTCAGCACACTGGGGACATCACTTCCAGCTGTGGAACCCGGCCTGTGCCACCTGCACCATCTCAAACCTGCCTCTTCTCCAGGGACCACCACGCAGCTGGTTCAGAACGAGAACTAGAAAACACTTCTGCCTTAAAATAGCTGAGGGCCCCTGATTCTTACTCACACACAAGTTCACATGAATACCTCAGATGAAAGCAGAGGCTCTGGCCCTGCTGTGCCTGGTTTTTCTGTTCAGAGCTGGGTTAGTGGCGGGGTTACTCTGCTTGGCTGTGACGTGATGGCCCCGCTGTCTGCACGGACACAGGAACAGCTCAACCTGCAGAGCAAACGGCTCCTTCCAGCCAGCTTGTTGTGGCTTTACAAAATGCCTCAGGTCGGAAAATCACAGAGTATCCTGAGCTGGAAGGACCCACAAAGGTCATCCAAGTCCAGCTGGTGGCCCTGCACAGGACACCCCAGCAGTCCCACCCTGTGCCCGGAGCTCTTACACACACACGGGTTTGGTACTGAGCAGCACCTGCAGCAGCACAGCACCCCTACAACCTGGCAGAGGTCATTCCAACCCCAACCAGCACCCACCACCTCCAGGACGTGGTTTCTGAGCAGGTAAAGGCGTTTGGACACCACTACAGGCACCTCTCGTGTCCAGCAGCTCGAGTGCTCACACGCTTCACCTCCTCCCTGCACCTCTGTTCCACCCCAGCTCGGGAGACAATGCTAATTACTAAGCTACAAATCCTGTTCTTCATAATTCCCATTAATTATTCCCTTAAAAGTTTTATCCTCCCAACTCCTGAGTGGGCTGGCCCCGGCCCAGTCAGGTATTTAGGCAAGAACTATCAGTGAAATGAATAGAACCAGGAATGTCTCCATGTGTAAGTGCTTTTCTGGCCATAGGCCAGGAGTACAAAGCACCTTTTGGGACCCAGCCCAGGCACAGAGCACCAAAACCCATGGCAGGTATTCCGTGGGGAGGAGATTCTTTACAACTTTATAGCCATTATCATACGATCCCACATGGGTTTGGGTTGGAAGGAACCTTAAAGATCACTTTGTTCTACCCCCTGCCATGGGCAGGGACACCTTCCACTGCCCCAGGCTGCTCCAAGCCCCGTCCAACCTGGCCTTGGACACTGCCAGGGATCCAGGGGCAGCCACAGCTTCTCTGGGCACCCTGTGCCAGGGCCTCCCCACCCCCACAGGGAGGAATTTCTTCCCAATATCCAGCCTAAACTTCCCCTCTTGCAGTTTGAAGCCATTCCCCCTTGTCCTGTCCCTCCAGGCCCTTTGAACAGTCTCCATCTTTCCTGTGGGATCCCTTCAGGTACTGCAAGACCCCAATTAGGTCACCCCAAAGCTTGTCTTCTCCAAGATCTTCATACATATATAAAAATATATATATATAAATATACACTCAAACACGGCAGCCAACAACCCACAGAGCCACATCACAGCACTGATGTGCATCCATAAGAAAACCAGACATGGAAGAAACCCACAGAAAACCATTTCAGCACTTAAAAATTTAGTCTTTCAGCCATATTGTTAAAATACAGGGATTTTATGGCATTTTCTGGCCAACAATTTACCAAAATCTTCAATTTTTCTGTAGTAAGCAAAGCTGTGAGCCCTATTAACTCGAGGAAATTTTCAATATCCTGCCTTGGGAATTTGAAGTGAATGTGCCTGGAATTAAGAGGGAAGGGAGGAAAGGGGAAGAATTTCCTCTCCTTGCTGGTGAGGGAAGGAGGAGGATGAAGAGCCCAGCTCTGACTGGCAAGGAACAAACCCCGGGCTGAAAAGAGTGGAAAGAATAAACCAACCATTCACTGCTAAGGGCAACCCCAGCACAATTGGGAACACTGGGGAGCAGCCAAGCTGTGGTTTGCGGCCCAGGAACAGCCTGCAGAGCCCTGCCACTCCACAGACCATTTCATAACCATTTATTTTTCAGCTAGAAGCCTGGGCAAAAAGGTGGGACGGTGCTGCAGGGAAAATGTGCAGAATTAGGAGGGATCCACGGCCCAAAAAGTCTGGAAATCTGCTGCAGGGAACACCTCTGCCCTTGCTCATGTCCTGCATGGCTTTACAGAGGAATCCTTCCTGTTCTCCACATCCCAGGACAACAAAATGCAGTTTGCAGAGGTGACTTAGGACAGGTCATCCCAAATGGGGTTGAAAAGAAAGGAACATCCTAAACCATCCTTTAGTGTGAAGTAATGTGTTTGTACCCACAGACCAAACTTCAGGGAAGTGTCAGGGGGAGATAATGCGAAGAAAAATGAATGTTTAAGAACAAAGACTTGGAGAGAGAACATAAACCTGTGGTTTCCATACACGGTATCACAACTTTTATCACTGATTTTTAAAGACATAACTCCTCTGTGCCATTGGGATCGAGTTAACTGCAGCCACCAGGAAGTCAAACAGGATCTAATGGAGAGAATTTGCAGTGACTTCAATGAGCTGAGGACTCGAGACTTCCAGCCAAGACAAATACGAGAGGGGACTGATTAGGAAATGTCACCGTTTCTCCTGCCAAGCACTCAGGGCCTGGTGATAGGAGGGTATTAAACATAATCGCGCAGTCTTTAGGGGCTCTTTGATTTTATATTGCATTCTTATCGGGTTCTTAAAGTCCAGTGTTAATGAGCATGAGAAACTCACTTGATAGTTTGGCAGTTTTGCTAAAAGCCAGTGGAGTTCATTCAGTCCTGGCCCGTGGATCCAGCTGGAGGTGCCTTTCCCTTTCCTATGGCTCCACATGGAAACTCTGGCTGTTCTTTTTCTCCATCCCAGCAATCCAGCATCACCTTTGCAACCATCTCTTCACGACCATCGTTCAAAAAAAAATAGGTTTTACCAATAATCAGAATTGCCCCATCCCTGGAAGTGTTGAAGGATGAAGCTCTGAGCAGCCTTGGCCTGTGGGAGGTGTCCCTGGCCATGGTGAGGGTGGAAAAAAAGGAGATTTAAGGTTCCCCCCAATGCAAACCATCCTGGGATTCTATGAATGACGTTTTTAAGGACCCAGGAGCGGAGATGAAACATTTACACAGTAAACACACCCCCACTGCACCCCCTTTGGCAACAGGCAGTGACCCCTGAAAGCAGAGCAAGCCCCAGTTAACAACACAAACCTCCAAGTCTGGTATTTTGCTCACTTTCTCCCAGGAAAGAAATGTGTAACAGCACACATGAGAAAAAAAATAAAATTAATGATGATTTTCTTTTTAAAATCCCCTTACAAATATTATCTCCAGCTTCCTTTTTCCTACAGAGAAATTCCATTATAAAACTGAATTCTGGAAAGATAAAAGAGACACTACCCGCACTGAGCAGCATGTGCAGTCTGAGGATTAAAACAGAAGTTGTATGCTTTAAATTGTACCTGATTTACTCAGTTAACAATCTGAAACTTGCCTGGCACAGACTGTTGTGCTAAACAAACTCAATAAAACACGAGATTCTTGGACGCAAGCAGCCACATCTTCACTGTAACCACAGAGAAAACAGCAGCAGAGTGGAAGTTTAAGGTCATCAGCTCTAAATTCTGTCTGCCACAGGCCCACATTGCACAATCACTTAATGCAGCCAGAGCTATTCATTATCCCAGCAAAAAATCATCTTGAGGAGTGAAGTGCAGTGTTTTGGTTAACAGATAAAGCCGGGCTGTTTGCGGGGATGTAAATGGATTGGATGGTTAAATTCATCCACGAGCCATCCATCTTTTGTCCTCGACCCTTTTTAGTTATAAAAATGACCTTGGTATTGACAGAATAATATAAACGAACTTCCCCTGCAGTTCATCTATTGATCCCCGGTTTGTTCAGATGATCAGTAATAATCATAAGTAAATGAAGAGGGGCCGTGCATCATCCCGCGCTGGCAGCGCTGCCGCGCGCGGGGGCTGACGGATGGGCACCTCTGGGCTCGGCTGAAGAGCTCATAGCTCATCTTAAATTGCAGCTTTTCCACCCAGGACAAGCAGTGACGGATAAATCCATGGACAGGCAGCCCGGTGCACTCGGACCTGGGTGTCCGGTCACACCTGGTGTGACCAGCGGGTCTTGGAACACGCTCAGAGGGAAGGAGGGGGATGGATTCAGCACAGACACCATCCAGTCCCTGGGATCATTCATGATTTGACCCCCAAGTCACTGATGCCTCCATTTGGGAGAGGTTCTGCTAATCACAGAAACATTTTGGTTGGAAAAGACCTCCAAGATCACCCAAGGTCTCATTCTTGGTGTCTCTGTGGGGGCTCTCAGTTCCAGTTCTGCTGGAATGGCCTTTCCAGAAACTCCCTTCTCCCTTCAGAGAGGCAGAGCTTCAGCACTTTCAACCCTTCATGGCATCAACGTTCTTGCTTTTTTTCTTACAGAATCCCCTTCGTCACAGAAAAGGTCTTGCCACTGATGCATTGATTGCCACCAATATCAAGGGAGGAGGAAACCTCAGCACTTCCATCCCTCCTGGCAAACAGGTGCCAAGGAGAAGGACTAGGATTAGATGTTCCAAGGGAAAATATTTTCTTCTTTAGGTCCCAAGACACAGAGCAGCTGGCTCTGGCTTCTCCCACCACCCTGTGCTGAACGACAGCCTCCATCCCTACTTAAATGCAACCATTAGGCAGCTAAAATTTGAGAAAGAACAGAGAAAAGTGACCTCATTTCATTCTCTTCCTCACAGCCTACAAAGACTGATAAGAATTATAAATTGTTTTACCACATCCAAAGGGTCAGTCAGGAGTATCTCGGTTCAGAAGCCAAGTCCTGCCTCTGCCCCAGCATTGCACAACTTCCCCGAGCTCACTCAGAGCGTTCCGGTGCCCCACATGTCAAATCACAAACACAAACATAAAAACCAGCTCGAAAATCTCCACGTTTCCACACAGAACTTGCCACCCCCCAGTAAACAGCAGCTCCAGGGCTGCCCCCCAGTTCCACCCCAGTAACAGCCCCCGGTGTAACCCCAGCCGAGCGCCGGAGCGCAATACCCGCGCTGGGACGCGGCGCTCGGGGTCATCAATCACACTTGGGGGGAAATGGAGCCAGCGTGCAGCATTCCCAGCAATTCCCAGAGTCCGGAGCGGGAAATGCGCTGTCTCGCTTGGCAGCCTGGCTCCCCTGCCCGAGCTGGGAGAGGCAGCAGTGGAAGGGCCTGGCTGAGGGCTGGTGCGGCCCAGGGGAGGCCGGGCTGGCGGGGAATGCGTCCCTGCCTGGCACCCCGACAGAAAGGATGGGAAATGTCAGCTTGATACCCATCAGCAGGATAACCTCGCCGTCACTTTAACATGACAAGGTCATCGCCAGGCAGGGCGAGGCGGGAAGAAAAATGGCCCATTAAAGCCGGGAGCTGGAAGGGAAGCGTGAGGCTGCCTCGGAGGTGCTTGAGGGCCATTTGTTTTGGGGAAAGGTGCGGGTATTCCGGGCTCCTTCGCAAGGATGAGCTTCCCTGAAGGGAAACGAAGGCAGTGACCGGCGCAGCCACCACAGAAGCCTCTCACAGGGGCCTTGAGGGAACTTTACATCACTTAACTCTCGTTTAATTCAGCAAAAAAACTAAAAAACTGCAGATCTGAAGAGCTCGGGCTCTGAGCAGGAGGGGAATTCCCTATGCCTGGGTGTTTCTTTTCCATGTTAACCACAAGGAACAGCTCTGCTGTTGTGTTTGCCACTCTCTGCCCCTCATCCTGAGGCTGCTCAGGGATGGAGTAAGGACTTACTCTGAGGTGGAAAGTGAACTCGGAGGGGAACTCCCTGCAGTAACACTCTGAGCAAGCAAAGGGAGCAAGAGAGGGACAGAAAAGGGCGCTTTGCCTCCCTTTATTCAGAAGTGGTATTGAGCAAGTGATGCTCTCTAGGAAGGAAAGTTCATCAGGAATTATTCCATGGCCCAGCTTCAGACACAATCAGCTTTTTATTGGGAAGGCACACAGAGCTGTTTTATCTGAATTGATAGGGCTGCCAGGTGAGCTCCCTTTTAAGAGCTGTAGAAACAATCTCAGACAGGACTGGATAATATTATGCTTGGAATGATAATATTGTGTTTGGAAAAGGTCAATATTTTATTTAATCAGACAGACAGAGAGTGGGTGGCAATTTCAAGGCATTTTCTTGAGACAGGAATTCAGGGACTCCAAATGGAAATAAGGTTTTGCTTTTTTTTTCTTAGGTTTTCTGGGTGACTGGAACCCTCTGATTAGAAGTGAAGGATGCCCTGAGCCTCTTGAGAAGCCCTGAGATGAGGGAATGTGGAGATTTTAGCTCATTATGATCCCTTACCCTGCAGATCCCATAGGCATCTCTTCCACCCCTTTCCAGGCAGTGTATTCATGATGAGGTGGGAGACATCCCCCTCAGAAACTCAAACCTTTCCTCTTCCAAAACAGCACCAGGGAAACACTAACCATGCACGCATCTTCCTCAGCTGTCCCCAGGGACACCTCAACAGCTCCTCTGTATCACCCACTGTCCTGGAGATAAACCAGTTCTGGTCCTGGAAGCCAGTTCTGGAATGTGCACAAGGTTTTCCTGAAGTGGTCTAAAAAGGCCAAGAGATTTTTTTTTTAAAATTCCATGATTATCCTTAGTAACTCCAGTTATTTGCTGTTGGAATTAAACCGGGCTCTACATTTGGAGCTTCTTCAGAACAGCACCAGAAGGAAAAAGGACTTTTTCTTTTCATGAAAGGTTTTGAAGAGCTCACACAGCCTGTATTGTTACCCAACACTGCAAGCAAGTTCTGAGCAAAATCTTGGGAGATCCAGCCCCGAGCATTGATTACAAGGAGTTTTTAATCTCGTGCCAAGAGGAACATTGAGGTTATAAGATGGCTCCACAACCATCTTGCCAAATAGCACAAATGTTTACATCTTCCAAACTACCACCAATAGATCATAGACAAAGAAATGTCCGTAATGTACCCAGCTGCTGGAAACAAAATGTATTTAAGCCACTGAAGAGGGTTTAATGAAGTAAAGCATTTTTGTAACTGCCAGCTCAAAGTAAATAATCACTGATGTGAGCGCAGTTAAGAGATCCTGACTCGCCGAATAATCTCGGTGTGCCATCGAGGAAGCTGCTGCTTTGTGGGAATAACATAACAGCCCTTGAACACTGTCATAAACTTGGGTCTTGTCTTCCTCAACACCCTGAGCCTCCTGGGATCGGGGAAGTGTACAGAGAACTTTACAGCATGTGCAGAATCCACTGCTTGGTGAAAGTACCAAAGGTTTCATTCACTCTGAAAGTCCAAGCTGCTGAAACCTCAAAACAACCAGAAATAGAAGGTGAAATACCTGCTTTGACTGATGCATAAAAAGCACCTGATTCAAACTAATACAGACAATTCTTCTGGGTTTCTTTGGAAGAACTTGCTCCATAACTCTCCACTTGAGGAGTCTGGGGTTTTCACACTCCTGGCAGCCTTCCAGGATGTGTGAGCACAGCCAGCAGCTTTCCCCACCCAGCACTCACCTTCACTGCTTTGTGTTATCCAGGCACTGCCCTGGACGTTGTCCTGCACGTATGGAAACATTTCTGCAGGTGAAAAGGAACTATTCCATCCACTTTTGGGCTCTCAGAGCCTCTGTCCAGACAATCTGTGTAACTTCCACACTGTTTTCCACCTCTGGGGATGCACAGTGACCTGAGCAGGTGAGCACAAACCGTAAGATACAGCCAAAGAAGGAGCAATCCAGCCTCACGTTTGGTTTTTGCTTGTGCACATGTGAAAAAAAAGAGCTGATAATCTGTAAATTCTGTATATCCTGTTTATTCTGTATATTCTGTAGAGGGAAACCTGGCCCTGTAGATTTTCTGTCCTAAATCACTTAAAAAGAACACACCAAGAAGCATTTGCAACATTATCTCACGAGCCATTAGCAGAATTCAGGTTCCAGGGATGAGAGTCCCACGCATTTATTTCTCACAGATTTCCTGCACTCTGCTTGAATATGAATTCGACTGCTTTGCTTTTTTTTTTTTTTGCAGAATATAAAACCCCTTTTCCTTGCGCCACATAATTGTGTTCCATGGCAGAACTGGCATCCATCATTGCCCCGCTGTCCCCTGCCTAAAAGATAAAACATCCACAGGGTAATAAATGTCAAACTATGATTATTGATGCTTTCAATTAAATTGATTATCTATTTGAGGTGCAGAGCAGGGTGATTTATTGCTGTCTCTTTACGTCGCACTTGGCACAACGGCTTCCCTGCGAGGTGGGTGAGCCTTTGGATTGTTTCCATGGATTTTCTATTAAATCTGATTTTCCAGAAGTGGCTCACGACCACTCCAGTGCTGGGTGAACCGAAATGGCACCAGATCCAGGTGGGAATATCCTGGATTTTTGTTGTGTCCTGGAGCGTGGAGCTTGGGAAGCAAGAGGGGAAAAAAGGAAATGAAAACTTAGAAGTGTGGAAAGACGGGAGACGCCCGTGATTTACATCCCTCATTCCCAAACTTGCACTTACAGACTGCATTAGGCAAAACCTGTGCATAATCTGGAGCTCTGCTGAGCACTCCCCACCTCAGCAGAGATGAGATGAGATGACCTTCGGCTCGTCACTGCATTGTGTTTTTATTAGTTTCAGATAACAGGAGCTATAAAATCCAAAGCCATTTGCTCCCCAATGATAATCAGCAGCTGCTTCACAAACAAGGCTTTTTTTGTGGTGCCACGGGGTGACCTTTATCTGATCATTCCCTCGGAGAAATGCCTTTTGTGGCCGGACAAGCCAGGAGCACCTTCCACTGGTTCTCCAAAGCACAGCACAGCTTGGCTCAGCCTGCTCCAAAAAGCAAATTTGGCTCAAACCCAGGAAAAGCCTCAGCAAACAATGCTTGTTTTGGGAAATGCCAGAAATTAGCACGAGAAAATGATAATTCTCTTCACGTGCTGCTCTTCCAGCAGGCAGATTCAGAGAACCTCAGTAACCAACCCCACCATTTCCATGGGGAAAAGAAATCATTGCTGATAAGCCACTGCCTTTGAATTTGAGACACTCCAATTTTCTCCATTACTGCCCACATCTGACATTTCCAAGTCCTGGGGAAGCTCCATGGCAGAAAACCTCGTGGCTGAACTTCCCAGGCAATGCCTGACCAAGTTTCCCAGCTATTTTTTATCAGGAGCACCAGGACAAAAGCCCCGCTGAGGCATCAAACAGGAAGATGATTCTGCCTGGGAGACCTTGTGAAATAAGTGAATGCAAGTGATAAACAGTGAGCACGAAAAAAGAGAAGGATTCCTATCCCAGTTTTACAGACCACACTGAGATGAGAAATCGAGGTGCCCAAATCACCCAGGCTCTGGCATTTAGAAACTGAGTTTCGAGCTTCTTAGACCTAAACTGAACCACAAGGCTGTCAGTCCTGCTCAGATGCAAACACCTTTCAAACTCCTTAGGCCTAAACTGAACCACAAGGCTGTCAGTCCTGCTCAGATGCAAACACCTTTGACCCCGGTAAGCTCAGAATTACACTCACATCAACTCAGACTTTGAAGCCTGGCTTATCTCGCCGCAGTGTAACTGTCCCCTCCACCAGAACAGGGCTAAAAACAAACGGTCGAGGGAGGAAAAAAAAGCAAAACAAAACTCTTGCAGCTCTGGCCAGAATTGACTAATTCACATTTCACAAAATCGCATAATTCCCTGAGCTGGGATGGACCCACAGGGATCATTGGAATCCAGCTCCGGGCCCTGCATTTGCTGTGTCCCACCTCCATCCTGATTTCTGAATGCGGGAGGGGTCTGGGAAACACTGAAAGGTGCCCAACTTCAGAGGGGAGCCCCAGCAAGTGTCCAACAGCCCCGAGCAGGAGCGGGAAGGGCAGATATTAAAGCAGAATTTGTCCTGGATAATGAACTTGAGGATGCAGAGCTCAATGAGCCGGGCTCAAACCTGGCCAAGCAGTTACAAGTTTTAAAAGTCAACTCTCAAACAGCTTGGGGTCATCACAACATCGTTTTGGGCCATCAGCTCAGGAGGAAAAGGGACAAAACCCCTCAAGCCCTTCTTCTATTTTATTGAATTTTCCCTTTGCGGTAAGGACAGAGCAGGTAAGGACAACGCTCCTCACAGGGACAGCACCTGCACTGCCTGCCAAAGGTGAGGCTCCAGAGGAGGAGCTTGGACGTTCCTGCTGCTGGAACATGTGGATCCCCACAAAAAGTGACACCTCAGGGCAGCCAGTGCTGGTTTATTCAACTGGGAAGCTCCCTGAGAAAAAAAAGAGTATGAGAAACACCACAAGCAACGGGGAATTAGGACAAACTCTTTTGTAAACTACACATCAAATGCTATTTGCTTTGGTGTTTCTGGACATCAGAGTGCTTTTTTTTTTTTTTCATGAAAAACCCATTTTTATTTCCGTAAAAAGATAAATATACGTGCTGTACGCTTTCTGTGGCCAGCCACTAGCCCTGCAGCAGGGGTTAGAAAATGGCACATCTGGTTTCCAAAGGATCCCTGCGCGGCCACACACAGCTGTAATTATGGCAACGACTTGGGGAGAACCCGAATGTAACTTTTTGGCTTGAAGGATGACACTGAAGGCCTGGAGGGAAAAAATAATCACCAAAAAAAACAAAGCAGGAAACCCCATAGGATGGAAAGCACTGACTTCCCTCCCTAGCCCACATCCCAGGCTTCCAGAGGCAGGAGACAAATTCCAAGTGACCCTCTGCGGTGGAGGTTACGGCGTCGGGGCCTGGCTGACAGAATGTGCCCATTGTGGAGGGAGCAGCGGCTCCAGGTGGAGGTGTTTGCTTATGTAAAGTGCCTGGACAGCTTCCAGCCCCACAGATCCTAGGAAAAAGCAGAGGGATGCAGGAGGAACACAGTGTTCAGGCTCCTGCCTGGCCCTGCTGTGGGCTGTGTCCATGTCTGCACCCCCACATCGCCCTCAGCTCCTGCCTGGAGCCTGACAAGGGAACAAAAAATGACCAAGTGACTCAAGGCAGCTTGGGGTTTATTTCAGTGGCTCGAGAAATAACCAAATTCCTTCACCCTGAACAACTCCTGAGCCACGAGTTCCCCTCCCTTCAGCACAAACTCTCCCCACCAAAGCCCTGCACACACCAGGCCAAGCTCAGCCCGCTCCTCACTCCTCTCTCCTTGGACAGCAGCAGAATGATCAGAAAAAAAAAAAAAGGAAAAACATTTCTTGCTGCTTCCCATCCAAGTTTCTGCATAAAACTCTTTTTCAAAATGCACAGGGCAAAGTTCTGCCCCAGAACAGGCAAAGAAAAGGGAAACTGAACTGGAGGCAGCTGCGGTCACTTACTCATTCAAGCACGATGGCTCACAGATCATCCCACCCAGCCCCAACAAAAACTTCCCAGATCATCCCAAAAGTCTGAATCACTCTCTCCTTTCCTTTCCTTTCCTTCCTGTACTAGAGGTTCGAATGTGCCTCTTCAAAGGAAACTCACTCCTGGATTCAGTGGTGGGCTGCAGCTCCCTGCCCTGGCAGTAGCATCGTGACAGGCCCGTCTCAAAAAGGAAACGTGTATTTGGCTTTCCACCCTCTAACATTCAAACCTGGAACCCAAAATAAACTGATTTTTTTCTCTCTCCCTTCCTTCACATCCACTGAGCAGCACTCATACTCATACGGGATCGTTCCCGTATCAGACCATGAATCCCTGCCTGCTGAGGTTTTCACACGAACGAAGGAGCCAGCGGCTGATTCTTTAGAGCAGCATCTTCGCTCCTGACAAAAACAAACCACCCCACTCGTACCTCGGAGTTATCTGACTCGAGACAAGCTCCTTTCCCCCCTTTTTAATAGGGACACGTTGGAAATGTCACTGTGTTATCAGGGCAGCTGCTCAGCTATCAGCAGGGGCCGTGGCTGTGCCACAGAGGAGCCCAGCAGGCATCTGCTCTGTTTAACGCTCAGGAAGCGCGGGGCAGGTTTTAAGAAGGATGCAGAGGATGTAATGGAGCCTCTAATGTGTTTGGGTTTCTCCAGTGGAATCCAGTTTTATCAGGAAACGAAGGTCCTGGTGGGATTATCAGCAGAAAGAAACCCAGGACCTGTCTGGTTGGGAGAGGGGCTGCGGGAGCTGTTGTGCCAAGGTGCTTCCTCCCGGCAAAACCAACAGCACTGGGCTCCTCCAGCAAATCGTGTGGAATTCTGTGAGACTTTCAGCACAAGTAAGTGCTTGCCTGGTGCTGATTTCTTGGAGAAAGGAAAGAAGAATCACAAGCACACTGAAATTACAAGAAGAACCAGCAAAATTAAATGTTATTTGCAAGTAGCTCATCAAGAAGCCAGCAAAGCTCATCCCTGTTCCCCACCCAGTGCTGCCACATGCTGCCCATCCCAAGGAATCAGTGTCCAAAGCTTTCACAGGCATTTCCCACCTTCAGTGCACCCGCTCCACCTCCAGCTCATCACTCCTCACAACACACACACGAGAGCAAGAGGAGCTGAAAGTGCCAGAAACTTTGTCACAGGGAGATCAGAAGGTTGTAATTAAGAAAGCAGTAATTATTTGTGAGCTTGATCCTTATCTTGTTGATTTTGGGGTTTTTTTTTAATACTTGATTAATAAAACAATTATAATATTTACTTAAATTCAAATACCAGCCTATCTGCTCATCCAGACATCCTGGTCAAGGTGTTCCAGTCCACTCAAAACAGTGCTTGGGTTCAAGGGCTCTGGATGAGGCCATGAAATAAACACAACCCAGACCTCACAATCAGGGAGCAACAACAATGCTGAAAACCACAGATTTTTCCTTTGCCTTCCAGGCCATTGGCATCCTCCAGGTCTCGGGGGTTGCACCCTTCCGTGGTCAGAGGTGTCACACAAACCTGTGCCTGTCACAGCAACCATGCACAGGGTGCCACTGCTGCTGCTGGGGGTGACACTGCTGCCTTCGGGGTGAGGAGGGGCTACACGGGAAAGATGGGCAGGGATTATTTACAGGGACGGGGGGAATGGGTTCAACCTGACGGAGAGTAGGGTTAGATGGGATATTGGGAAGGAATTGTTCCCTGTGAGGGCGGGGAGGCCCTGGCACAGGGTGCCCAGAGCAGCTGTGCCTGCCCCTGGATCCCTGGAAGTGTCCCAGGCCAGGCTGGATGGTGCTGGGACAACCTGGGACAGTGGAAGGTGTCCCTGCCATGGCAGGGGATGGCACTGGATGATTTTTAAGGTCCCTTCCAACCCCAGCCATTCTGGGATTCTGATTCATCCTCAGCCTGAGCCTTCATCCCCAGCACAAGGTTCCCCTGAGCCCAGCCAACACCTGAGTGGTGCAGGGGGCTCTGGGTGCCTCAGTGGGGTCTGGGTGTGTCAGCGGGTTCCCCAGACAATCCCAGATGGCTCAGGGGGCGTTTCACCCCCGTGTGCAGCTCTGAGGGCTCCGTGTGCTCTGAGAGGAGCCGAGGATGAGCCCAGGCCCCTCCTGAGCGAAGCCCTCCGCCCCTTCCTCTTCCGTGCCCCCCTCCCGCCGTCCCTGCCACCCCCTCACCTCCTCCACAAGCACCAACTAAAAAAGGGAAAGAATGAGAAAGTGAGTACTGCGGGGCTGGCACTGCAGACAATGTCTGTCTTGTGTGAGTAATTTAGCACTATGGCCAGTCAATCTGGTTTCTGGGCCCGATGCCCTGACCCTCTTTAGAGCCGCTCTCTCTCTCCAGCACAGTGTGAAACATTTCCTTTCACAGCACTGACACTTTGCAGATTGAGACATCAGGCCTGTCCAACTGCAGCAAATTAGCAATTTTTCTTTTACTAATTGGAAATAAAAATGTTTGCTAAGGGAATAATTTGTAGGAATGCAGTGTTAGGTTTCCGGCTTTTTATAAGGATGCTTTAAACTTTATCCATGTGCACTTTCTTTCTGTTTTGATGCCTTGCACTGTAAATTTTAATAGCTTACTTGACTGTTAACTTTACAGTCTCAGCCTTCCAAAGGATTAAATGAAGTTTTTAATTTATCTTCCTCTCCAAAGCAGCAGGATCTTCTTAAAGCCGTGCCCAGCACTGCTCACCCACTTCTCGGCGAGCAGAGAAAGGGGACACAGCTTCAAAGGGTTAAAACCCTACGCGGGGACGTGGCATCTGGATGAACCTCGGGCAGGCGATTTGTTTGCGGAGCCTTCAGCTCACAGCTCCCAAAGTTCCCTCGGAGAGTGGTGCAGAGAGATGGGCAGCAGATTCAGGAAGGCTTTCCAGCTTTAAATCTGCCAGGAATGGGCAATTTTGCAATTGTGAATCTGTGTTTTAGAGATGTGCCGGGCTCGGGCAGGGATTGTCTACCCTGCTGTCCCTTCAGCTTTGCACTAATTCAGCTTTGCCCATTCCATGAGGAAATACCAATATTTCCGGCAGGGTTTGGTGGTGACAGTGTCGTGATGTTTAAACTTCTGCAAGCAAAAAAAGAAATGGACTGGGAGCAGCTCGATCTATTGGATCCTAAAATCCCCGCGGTTCGCTTGGCATGCAAACAACAGCCAGGAAAGATCCTTCACGTGCAAAAACCCCAAAAGTTCTTCAAGAGAGCGGGATCAGGAGAGAGCCTCCTGGAATTCAGAAAACCCAGATAAGAAGCTAGAAGTGAAAACAAACGCCCTTTTGCTGAAATCCAATATTTTAGCCTAATGCCCCTGCAATTCCTGAGGCATGTAATGTCTTCCTGCACGGCACTCCAGTGGTACATTAGCTCCTGTAACAATGCCAGCACATAAAGAGTTACTGTTCTTTCCCCCCTGCACCCCCCACCCCCCCATAAAGCATTTGACAGCCATGCCTAATAATTCTTTCTGGTGTGGTTTTTCTTTTTCTTGATGTCTTTATGTGAATATGAAGCCGGAGTGAAAGGCTTTGGGTGACCCCCGTGAGAGAGAAAAAGTATGAACTACAGAGCAAAAGAGTGAGATATAGACTCCCTGCCGAGCCCTCGGCATCTTCTCTGGCAGCTCACAACTTGGCTTCAGAGGGCCTTTGTGAGGGAAAAAGGACTCTTCTTCACTCAGGCTGTGACAATAGGTGTTTTGTCAGCGAGGGACAGGATAAAAAGCAGGGGGTGGGAGGCGAGATCATCATCGGCCAGGGGCTCGCCTTTGGGGCCTGCAGATGTTGGAAGGAGGATGATTTATTGCTCCAGTGTCCTCAGTGGCATTTGGCCACCTTCCCAGAGCCCAGGCTTGGTGGCTGGGAGGGTGGGAGGCGGGAGAGCAGCGCAACAAGGCATCTCCAAACCTTCTATGGGCAAAGTGTGCTGGGGGCTGTGGGAGGGGGCACGGCCGGGGCTGGGACCGGCCTGGGACAGCCATGGAGGGAATGTGTTATGGAGCAGCCGTTCCCAAAACAATCAATTTTTAAAATTATTATTATATATACATATTAAAATAAATCTATTTTAAATCCCCCCAGCCTAGAAAGCCCAGCAAGGGCAGTACAGGGGTTACCTGGGCATGGACAATCAAATCCCAGGATGACTTTGTGCTGGGAAGAACCCAACCCAAACTCACCATCGTCATCCCAAACCTCAAACTGAGAAGTCTGGGTGTGGTTTTGGGCTGTGGGTATGCAGGAATGACCCTTCCCAGCTCCCAAGAGGTGCCACTGTGTTTCTGCACGGCCGTGTCTTCGTTCATTCACCAATGAGGGAGTGAGCGGAGCCGAGGTGCAAAAAATTCCTGTCTGGGCCCTGCCCCTGGCTGGCTGATCCCAAAGCCAATCTGGTTTGTGTGTGAATGGCAGGGAAGGAGGGATCTGGTGCCTCCTGCTTGCTCAGGAACTCCAGAAAGGCTTGGAAGCAGCGAAGGAGGATTTATGCAAATCAGCTGAGAAAGGGAACCACTATTTTGGATGTCTCTCCATACCTCAAAAAAAAACAAAAAAAAAAAAAAAAAGCCCAGACCCGTTTGAAGTCTGCCCACTGCTCCATATATCCAGTATATTGAAATGTATCCCAGATCACTGAGCCAGGAAATCCTGGATAATTTCCAAGAAGAAGGAATCACAGCCTAGCAAGAAATACACACCAAGACAGTGTATTGCCAGCAGTTTGATTTAGGACTTTTGCTGCAGCTCCTTCCTTTTAATACACAGTTTTCCACCGCACTTTCTATATAAATACTCTCTCCGATGGCTGACAGCCTCTCTTAGTAGATTTATCCATTAGTGGATTTACTAAAAATGTTTTCTGCTGAAACAAGGGCAAATACTTCACCTCAGCAAAGGACAAATCCAGAGACAGCATTAAAACCAAGCCCAGTAAATCCTAGACAAGATAGCTGCAATGAAGAACTTTGAGAGTCACCTTGGACACAAACTCCAGGTAGAAAAATTATTAAAAAATTAGAAAACAAATTCCAAAAGTGGGAAGTGACTGAAAAAGGCACGAGAGAAAATGTATCAAACCCCTGAAACGAGGGACAAAGATGCTTAACAAACCTCTCTGCAAAGAGCCCTGTTTGTCTCAGCTGCCAGGACCCACCAGCATCTCTTAGGAGTGAAATCTCCAAACACTTTCCTGAGTTCCAGACAGACTTTCCTGCATGTCCTCAAAACTGTTACAGCCATTTACAGAAGGAAGTGGAGCATTCAGAGGATAAGTGACACGTCCAAGGTCACACACAGAGTCAACTGCAGAGTCAACAGAAGAGCAAGGAGAGCTTTGCCGAAAATCCCTTGGCTTTGACTGCCAGACAATGGCTCCCCCTCCCACGTAATCAACCAGTTATGGAAAGGCATAAATGCATATTTGCAGGGCTAAATATGTTCACTTGAGAATAAAAATGTTTGGAAGATTATCTATAAATTATCTGACATTCTCCAGACCGCTCCAGTTTGGAAGTTGGATCGAAATTTGATGAATTACAAGCACGACACAAATGTTAGAGGAGAAGCTTTGCTTTGACTGTTTCTTTGAGTCTCTGCAAAAAAAAAAAAAAACTCTGGAAGAATGGCAGGGATACACCAAAAAATACAATCCCCACAGAGCTGAATTGCCAAAACCTCTCAGATTTCTATTTCTCTGATATCAGGTTGTTTATCACTATTGGCATTTAATATCCCAATATTTAATATACTGGTCTTGCCACAAACTGATTTTTTTTTTAATTAAAGCAGTAACCACAAAGTATGAGCAGAAGAAGTCTGTCTAACAGGCAGAAGAAATTTCCTCTGGACTTTCACAGGCTGTCAGGTCCCAAATATCTCCCGTTTTCTGATGACATTATTAATGCTGGTCTAGGAACTCTTCCATAGTTTGGGAGCAGTAATTAAAATAACCGAGCTGCTTTTTTCATTTCCGTTTTTTCAGGCTGCGTTTGTCCACGTTCTTACACACCCAGATTCTCCTTATTTGTGGCAGCAAACCCTTTACTCTCCATGGTGTCGAGCTCTCCAGCTCCTGAGGGATGTCATGGGACTGGAAGTAGAATTTATGTCAAACTCCCCTGCGAGGGAACGCGCTGCTAAAAGCTGGCTTTGTCTCGTTTGTATTTTTTTTTTACTAGGCAGTGTTTGGGCTACAGACGTGGATAATTCTGCATCTTGAATGCTTTGCACCAAATTGCCACATCAGCACTAAATACCTCCACTTAATTTTTCATTTGGACCCGATGAAAACATTTTTTCCCATGGAAGGAAAAGTCTGGTCTTTGTGATCATGGCACTGCCAGCGCAAGTTACAGTAAAGGTTAATCACAAACAAGAGACAAGTAAAGTAGACAAAGAGCATCATACACTTCACTTTTCAATGGATGTTTTCATAAATGTATGAATAATTTAAATTATCATTGCCGAGTATTTATTCGAGTGTTTCAGGGGAAAAAAATGCCTCCTCTTTTTTTTTTTTTTTTTTTTCCCTCCTTGTTTTTTTTTTTTTTTGTTTCTT
>VXBT01002712.1:1027167-1081720 GCA_013400235.1 Oriolus oriolus
GGATTTTTTTCTCAGTGGAGCTGAAGGGCCCAGACCTTTGGCAGGCTCTGCACAGCCACAACCACGTCACTTAAATCCAAGTTAAAATCACTTTGCACTCACAGACAACACAGAGACCAGAGAAATCCTGAGCTCTGAGTTCTGAAATATCTAAAAAGTTGGGAAAATGGTGATTTTTTGTCATCAGGTGGATGGTGCACCTCTGAGGGATGCTAAGCAAAATTGGAGTAAATGGCTTTGAAGGTCTACAGAGACAACAACGCCCAAAGGGATGCAGCAAAACTCTTCCAAATTAGAACTCAATGCACCCCAGACAGACACTGCTGGAAAGCTCAAGACCTTCTGCTCCATGGAGGCACCATTTCAATTTAACTGTTAATATATTAAATTCATGCAATTCCTTCTTTTTTCCTAAGTTTGTGTAGAATAACCACAGCCTCCAAGACCTTGTGCTGTCTGCCACATCCCTTTCCATGGGAGAACCACTTAGAAACAAAACTTGGACATTATTAAAAGCACAGGAGTGCTGCAATAAATCACAAATAACACAGAGAGGAGGGCCAGAGCCAGGGTGGGTTCCAAGCACCTGGGATCCCGAGGTGATCAGGTACGGAGTGTTCACCGTGAGTAACGAGCGAGCAGAGGTGAAACAAACGACGAGGATTTGTTTCAGCCCATCAGAGATGAAATGAAATGCTCCTGCAGCACAACGTGCCCGAGGCTTTCTTGCTAAATCTGTTGTCTTTCAGGCTCATGGCACTTTCAATGCTTCCTCCAAACTCATGTGGGATAATGCACTTCCAAAAAGTAGGCTCTAGGTATGCACATTCTTAAAATCAACCACTCAACACGCATCCAAATAAAAGTGAGCTTTCCTCCCCATTTTCCCCAAGAAAGGAAGCTCAGAGCCCTTTTATGCATTGTGAATGGCCCACCTAATTTAGACTGAATTATACCCTAACCTTCATTTCCCCTTTACTTCTTTGCTCCATTCAGCAGTTTCTGACTTCAGCTAATTCACTAACAATCCCAGCTGGTCCTTCCCAGCTCCCGGTTCTTTAGCACATTGTCCACGGAAACTATGTGCTCCCATCTACACTGGTATTCCACTCTCCAATTAACCTACTGCTGAGAGGCTTTACCCCTTTCCACCATCCATTCCTCCGCACAGACATTTCTTTTTTAACCTTTTACTTCTTGAATTAAAGTGCAGGAGATCCCTTCCAGGTGAGGTGGTGTTGAATTTATTTGCTGAAGGTTACTCAGGAAGACACAGGATTGGGGGCGAGAGCTCTGAAAGAAAAACCTGCTTGATCTCCAGTGCATTTCAGAGCTGAGTGTTCAGGCACAGATGTTTAAGGCAGAAGTAAACAAATAACAAAAGAATTTCCACCCCTGCTCTGTGACAGGCGTGTGCTTGTTCTGAGCACTGAGCCCTGGCAGAGGAGCCAGCTCAGCCAGAGGTGTGGCTGGGGTTTGACCCGCACATGGGTGGCACTGCTGGCAGCACAGCCATGGATTTGTGTTCTCCTTCTTTCAAAATAATCAATCAAATTTTTTGTCTCACGGTTCTGACTTTGGTGGCGACAGAAGGGAGGCCTGTGGGCCTGTGGGCCTGTGGGCCTGCAGGGCTCCTCACTGTGGAGGTTTTGCCATGTCTGCAAGAGAGAAGCCTTGACCCATGTTACAGATCCATTTCACTGATTACTTCATATATATATATATATATTTATATATATAAAACTTTGGTTCTTGTCTGATCAGGAACAGAGAGGACCCCAGTCATTTGGGTGTCTGATCACATCACACTTGCACAAATACAACAAACCAGCCAGAAACTGTTCTGCCATTTTGGGATAAAGCCAAGGCTTCAACATCTTGGAGTCCCCTACCCAACAGCATTTTACACCCAGAATTCCTACAGCAAATATTAATAAACCTCTCTGGATTCAGATGAGAGCCTTGTCTCTCTTACAATGAGGGCCTGCACATCACCCCTGCCAATAAAAGTGTCCCCCTCTTTGTTTAAGCCCTTATGGTTATATCAAAACCTCCTTCTTTATGTGGATTAAAACCATGTTTTACAAGACCTGAAATTCCATGTGTGCTTCCTGAAATCCATTTAACATTGCCCTCTCTGCCACCATGCCAAGCGCCTTCTTTCTGGGTAAATGGCCCGGATCCCATCGTTGACAAGATCCCAGATAAAACAAAGACAGGGAAAAATGTAATTGCTGGCTATTAAACACCCACCTCCCCCAACTCCTCCTTTTCTTGTACATTTGCTTAGAAGCAAGTGAGCATAACAACAGCCTCATGCTCAGAAAGTGGGGCTGGGAATCAGGCAGTGAGAAAGTCAATATGGAGCAGTGTGTCCATTTGTTTTGATTTATCTCACTAACTTCAATTGACAGTTAATTCATCAGAGGAGGAAAATGCCAGTCTAGTGAAAACACAGCTCGTGAAGGAGAGAGAACCGAGTGGAAAACACAGAGTGTGGATAATACAGGTAATAAATTAAAGGATACAGTATCAGTATTTTATCATTCCCATTCTGGATTTGCTATATCCCGACTCTTGCCAATAACAATTTATAGTAAGCAGTAAATTTACACTGATTTATTTCACACACACACACGCCCTTTACAAAATGAGGTGACTTTGGAAAACAGGAAAAGACAGGGAAAGGAGTCACTTTGGCTCAAATTCCTAAATCTGAAATTTCCAGCAGCAACTACCAACCCTTGTAACAAACCACAGGCTGATGAGAATTTACACTGAGAACGTTGGCTCGGATCTAAAATCCACAAAAATAATGAAGGGTTGAAAATGGGATTTGCAGCAGCAGTGAGGGTGCACCAGTAACACCAGTGCAGGGCGTGGGGATGCAGTGGGAGCCTCACATCTCCCTATGGGCTGATCCATGGTCTGCCTGGGCTCCCCGGGCTGGATATCCTCTCTTATCCAAGGAAATGCTCCAGGTATTCCCTGCTTCAGCCCCCTGACCCCACAGCTCCTCCCTTGGAGTCATTTGTAATCACCTAGCAACATTTAATTGCTCCCTGCTCAGGGGTATTTTTGCCTTCAATGCCCCTCTCTCCCAAAGGATGTTTTCCAGGCTGGTCTTTGCCTGACCTTAGGACAATATCAGTGACAATAAAAGCTGGAGATGGGATTTAGGGAGGCTTGGAGAGCCTGGCCCAGTTCCACTGTGTTCACCCAGAACCCCTAGAGCCATCAGGTAAGAGATATCAGACAGAATATCCCTGATGGGATGGATTGATGAATTTATTTTACTCACACCATCCCCATCCTCTCTGAACCTTGTGATGTCCTGTGTTCTGGAATTCACCTTTCACTACAAAAAGAACTTGCTTGTATTTAATTCAAACACTTTCCCCAGTAGTTTCATCAAATGCCCCTGCTGCAAGGATCCTGTTTGCTCTTAGACAACAATCCCACTTCGAAGCTCAGCCTTGCACTGACACAACTTGGGTTATTCTTCCCTGCATATACTGAATTAAATGACCTAATGTTCATTTGAATGGAAGTTAACCTGTGATCTTTTGGGCACATTCACTGAATTTTGCAGGGCTAACGAACATTTTGGGCATCATCCCTGATGCTGAATTTCCATCTGGGAAGTGCTGCTCCTCCACTCAGCAGCAAACTCCAATTTCTGCTCCAAAGAACACAGACAGCTTAACAAGGAGCTGAACTTCCTGCCTTTTTTTTTTTTCCCCTTAAATCACCTTGTACGCTTATTAAACCCCAAGCACAGCTGCAGGGGACTAGAAGAAATTAAGCTTCTTTCTGTCCATTTCCCAGGAAACTGGACAAGAGCCAGAAATAATCTGTCCTGGTTGAAGTGTCTGCATTTTCCCTCCACAACTCTCCAGAAAGGCACCATCCCTATCTTGCTGCCACGCTGCTGAAATTCATTTTGGAGATGATAAAACCACTTAGGAACAGCAAAAGATCCTTCGCTTCTGAGGGTGGGAGTGTCCATAAATCAGGGCTTGGGACAACGGTTCAGCTGGTGTTTAGAGATGAGCTGCCCCCACACTTTTGGTTTGAGCACGAGTAAACTTACAACAAGGTGCGAGTTACCAGCAGTGCAGCACTTTTGAATCGTTAAGCTAAAAAAGGGATTAAACACAACCACCAAAAAAGAGATTGTGTCAACTTTGAAAATCCCACACCTTCCATACTACTGGCTAAAGGCTGAAAAGGCACAAATATGGGGTAGGACAGAGGAGAGAGAAAGGAATCACAGCCTGAGCTTTCACCCAAATGTCTAAATGAAATCACAAGTCTTGCAAGGGTTCAGAGAAGTCTGGATACTTCTGTTACGCCCACTGTGAGGGGCTTTATTGCTCAGAAAGGAAATTCCCAATTATTGCAGTAGGATTTATTGGTGTGTATGGTCCCATAGGCCCAAACGCCAGGCTGGTCCAGTGAATGGGCTAAACTCCTTAAAATACCTTAAAAAATAGGTATACTGTTTTATTATACAGATAGAACTCCTTAAAATACCTTAAAACCTTAAAACAATTCCAAAACATTGATTTTTTTTTTTTAATCTTCACCCAGTTTCTAAACCCCCTGTGGTTGATGTTTGGCATCATCATCGATTTCACGAGCTGGTCCCACAGCACGTTTTCTGTGGCTGCTGCCACCCCCCACCCGAAGCTCCACCCTTTGCCTCTTCCTGGCTTTCCAGAAAAGGCTGAAATATTCCAAAATGTTCTGACATACCAAAAATCCAAATAATCTGCTAAAGGTGCAAGCTCTTCTCATTTTAGATGGGGATGTTTCTGCTCCCCCACCAGGCCCAGAAGTCCCACCAGGATTCAGCCAAAGGAGGTTCCCACCCTGTCAGAGGACACAAGGCACCACCACAGCCTCAGCAACAACCAAAATCACTGGGGCTGCACTGAATTCTCCCCCTGCAAAAACTTTTTAGTCACTCCAAGGAATCACCCACAATGACTCAAGTTTGGTGGGTAAGGATCCCACTCAGCTGAGCAGGCTGTGATTCAGCAGTAAAGCTCCCAAGTTGTTAAATAACCTTTTCCTTCATCACATAAAAGATGAAGGAAGCTAAAAGGTGCAAGCACTAAACCAGACTCTGATGTTTTATGGTGTTTAGGGGTGGAATTATCCAGTCCCACTAAAGCTGCCTGTGCGGCACAGGCAGGAAATTCACCCCAACTACAGCTGACAGCTCTCCCCTCCTTCCAGAGACAAATATTTATTCCCCTCCTCGCAGCAGTTCTTTTGGACTATGGCTGTTGTCAGCTACAGGAGAATCATGGGTTTCCTGTTGGGATCTTTGACACTTGTCAAGTTCACTTCAAAAACTTTCCCCTCTTGCAGCATTAAAAACAAGCTCCCAAGCAAAGTCTTGCTGCTCTGCTGCACCAAAACTCTTTTAGCACATAGAGATGTAATCCAGTTTTTAAAATCTGCTCTCAGTCAATCAAATGGATTTAAATTTGCCTCGTTAACAGTTCTGAAGGAGCTGAGCCTGTCCCCCCTCCCTGCCCTGCCTGGGGACAGACACGGAGCCCTTGGAAAGGCCCAGCAGCGCTGGGGACACTGCTCAGTCCTGCCACTCTCTGCCTCCGAGACAGGAGGTTTACCCAGCTCCTCACATCACTCTTCTTTTCCAAACATTTGGCTGTGGTGGCTCCCTCCCCAGCCCTTCCCTTGCCCTTGCTCCAAGTTTAAGGCAGTTCACCACTTACGGTCATTTACAGCTTACATCCCGGCAAATCCAGAAGGTGTCTGATGAAAAAGAGGGACTAGCCAAGCATCTTAATCCCCCTGTTCATTCATGCTCTCTGTAATGTTCTTTCAGGCCTCTGCTGAGAGACTGGGCTGAAATGAAGGCTGATAAATTAGTCTGGAGGGAAACAAGGCAGATTCTGCTTGTAAAAGGTCATTCCAACTTTGTTCTGGGTGAGGGTTTATCTTGACTGCAGCTGCGACAGACAATGGCCGGGGCCTAAACGGCAGAAATCCAAGCTCTGCTCACGAAATTACTGTGCTGATAAGGGAGAATGGGCTTCAGGGAGATCTAAATGGGAAAAAGGAGGTGCGGACAAGGGTGAGATGTAGGGATTTTTGAGCAGGATCGAACGAGGATGGCACAATGAGGTGTACAATTAAAGCAGGGCGCTGTCCAGAAGGGGAGAGTGCTCAGTGCCTGAGCGGAGCCAAAGGGAGGAGAGAACCCCTTGTGTGTGCTGAGGGAAAGGGTGGGCACCAGGGGGCTGAACCTGGAGCAGACAGGTTGTAAAATACACTAAACACAGAGGTGGCTCGGAAAGGTCAGGGCTGCACCGCGCAGGATCCGGGCATCGCTTCCAGGACACTCAGGGATTTATTTCCCCAGCAACACGTGGCCAAGAGCAGCCAAAATAAACCCCACCAAGGAGCTTGCAGGAGCAGGACACTGGGTGAGAACACTCCTCGGTGGAAAACACTTTAATTTCTTTAATAACTTTTGGTGCCTTTCCAGGTGGAGAGAGTAAATGATGGCGAGCTGTGACGAGCCACCCTCCAGCCTGTGCTTCCGAGTCCCCGGAGAGACGCCTCTGCTTCACTGACACATCCCGCTGGAACCTGCACATCCCCAGCAGGGCAGGCACACTGAAGGCTCCCAGCCCACCCTCACCTCTCCGGAACCCAATTCCAGCTCCACTCGGGCCTGGAGCTGAGACCGCCCTGCCTCCAGCCCTGGGATCCAGTGCAGGATGGACCTGGAGCTGCTGGAGAGAGCCCAGAGGAGGCTCCAGGATGATCAGAGTGATGGAGCAGCTCTGCTGGGAGGAAAGGCAGAGAGAGTTGGGATTGTCCCGTCTGGAGAAGAGAAGGTGGCCTAATTGTGGCCATCCAATGCCTGGAGGGAGCTGACAAAGATGGAGAAAAACTGTTTACAAGGGCCTGGAGTGCCAGGACAAGGGGGAATGGCTTCAAACTGAAAGACAGTAGGGTTGGATTAGGGATTAGGAAAAAAATCCTCCCTGTGAGGGTGGGCAGGCCCTGGCACAGGGGGCCCAGGGAGGCTGTGGCTGCCCCTGGATCCCTGGCAGTATCCAAGGCCAGGCTGGACAGGGCTTGGAGCAGCCTGGGACAGTGGGAGGTGTCCCTGCCCATGGCAGGGGTGGAATGGGATGGGCTTTAAGGTCCCTTCCAACCCTTCCTACGACTCCATGATTTTGTTGTCTGTTTGCTTTGAGGGCAGAAGGGACCAGGAAATCAGGAGAGCTGCACAGCCCAGCCAAGGTGGAGATTTTACAAGGATGCCTCACAAAGCAGCTAGGCCTCAGTCACAACTTGAGAAAGAGTGCCCATGACTGGGAATAACTCTTCCAGAGACACCCCCACGCTCTGGAAATTCCCCTTCCACCCCAAGGGCCAATTCCCCACCTTGCCTGACCCCTGGGCCTCCTCCTGCAGCCGTGATTCTTCCATTCGTGTTTCTAAAAATGACTCAAGCTCAGCTTCACACCTTCCCTGGACAAGCAGCCCTTGTTTTGCAAAGCTGAGCTCTCTCAGTGCCGGGACTGCCTCGTTCTGCACAGGTCCCGGCACTTTGCTGGGATGGAACTCACAGGAAGAGGAATAATGAACACACAGAAAGAGGAAAGGATTCCAAAAGAGGATGAGTAACTCAGAGCTGTGCTAGCAAGCAAAGAACCAAGTGCCACCCCTGTCGCACTCCTTCAGAAAAAGCAATGGACACAACCTTTCATTTCCATCCGTAAATACAACACAACTCCCCGGCATTTCCAGGGCCAATCAAGAGGCAACTAAAGTGCCAAAATGTGGGAAGTCCTAAATCCCAAACAAAGTCTTGCTACATTTACCAGCTCTCCACATCCGTGGTGCTGCTCCATATTTGCCGTAGGAAGAGGAGGACGGTACCAAATTATGCGGAGAACGTGACTTTCCCATTCTCTAAAAGTAATTAACACAACATTTTACTCAGGAAAATTCACTGTTGGTACTCCTTGCATCGCACAGATTGAGGTACAGCGATTTAATTTAGAACTTTTGGATTTTAGGATTGACCAGCAGCTCAGATGGGGTTCACTGAAGGGTTTGATGACCCTGAGCACATCCCTGGACCTCACTCTGGAGCCCTCAGTGCCCCAATCCCACAGGAACACCTCCAAGCAGTGAGGGGCGTGAGGCTGATTCCCAAAAAACCAACACCCTCCTGAGTGCCCCCTACCAGCGGCCTGAAAGCTCCACAATGAGTTATTTTGCATCGCTCCCGCCTTCCCAAACCGCTGCTGAGGGAGTCCCCAGAGCGCTGCCTCCTTCACAGCCCCATGTATATTTATGGTTTCGCTTATTGATCGTTTCCTTTACAAAAGCCCGCGGTGTTCCAGGGCTCCATCAGCCAGGCGCTGCTGGGAGAGGACAAAACGCAGGTTGGGTTTCTCTGTAGGTTAACATTCCAGAGGAAGAAGCAGCGCCCCGAGTTCTGCAGGGCTTTTGACAATGAAAAAAAGCTATTTTTCAAACCCTGTGGTCTCCACTGAGCCGTTCGTGGGGTTTTTCGTTTTCTTTTTCCTTTGTGAACGTGTGGCTGCTAAAATGCTGCTTCAGGAGCTGGTATTCAGGGATGGCTCCCGAAGACGAAAGGAAAATATTTATTTCCTTTTTCTGCTTGTGAATCAGAATGTTCTATTTAAAGAAAGTGCCCTCTGCCGGATTGCTCATGAGTTATTACCCCTTATGGAAATAAAGGAGAAATATCAGGAGGTATTCTTAGTCATTCCCTTCCCCTGTCTCTTCTTTTTTTCCCTTAATTCCTTATATACCCATGTTTTAGCCAAGTGCCTAAGATAGAGCAACTTATCTTGGCATTCTTGGGCCTAAAAAAGGCTTTACTCTCTTAACCCTGGCACTGAAGCATTTGGGGAAATGTCAAAGAACGGGACAAATCTCAGTCGTTTCACTTGGACGCCATAAGGTGCATTTTTCACTTTTTTCCAGGGTCAAAATTATTAAATGAAACCCCCCCAAAAGATGGAGCTGCAGACAAAGGGATTTTGCCTGTGATTCCATCAGCTCCTCCCTCTCGGTCCCAACCCAGCCCTTGTTCCTCCTGGCATGGTTTTAATTCCAAGCATAGGAAACAGCCCAACAACTGCCAGCACCTGGATCTGACCCTTCCCCTTCCTCGTGGTGCTCCCCTGACACCAGAACAAAGCCCTGATCCTGCGTGGAAAATCAAAGTATTGATGCTCTCTCGGGGCCGCTCCATGGGAAGGGGATGGAACTGAGCATGTACAAAGCTGAGCAACCTCCTTGGCCCAAAATCTCATTCAAAAATTTAAATATTTAAAATAATTAAAATTAATAGAATAAAAAAAATTTAAATCTTTAAAATATTTAGAGGTCAGGAACTCATTTTTCCTGCTTGGGATGAATTTTTTTACACTTAAGTGCTGAGTTTTGGTCCGAAGCAAAAATTTCTCTGCAGTTTTATATCCACGTGCATAAAAATTCTAACTGGGGATGCTCTTGGCAATGACTGGGGGCAGCCCCAGGGTGCTCTGACATTCTGCTTTCCTCAAGAACCCACAGACTCTCTCGTTTTCAGAGCAATTCCAGCCTGGCAGATCTGGGAAATGGTGAAGGAACCTTGTGTAGGACACGTTTGCTGCGCAGGTAACGCTCCGCACCTCGGGGAGGAGCACACACAGAATTCCTCAGCACCTTCCCCGCAAGAGCAGCGGGAAAACAGCAAACCAGGAACTCCTTTTCCCTGAGGGACAGAAGCCGCTGTAGGAACATCATTCCCCGGGCAAAGGGAAAGGCAGAGGAGGGGAAAATGAATGAACCAGGGAAGGAAAACGAGCAGGAAATGTCATCACATCCTCGCAGGGCCCAGCTGAGAGCCCGGCAGCAAGGCAGGAGTGAGGGGAGCTTTGGGGATTTCTCTGCCCATTTGAAGGACTCGCACTCCTTCCAGCATCTCTGGCTAAGACAGGACAGGCAAGAACTCGCTGCTTCAGCTGCAGCAGCTTTTAAAGGGAAATGAAGGAATTCCTCTATGATCTGAACTGGGAAACGTGACAAAACCATCACAGTTCGGGCCGTGCTTAGAGGCTCCTTCCTATTTTAATATTATTAAGATTTTTTTTTTAATATTATTTTTAAAGTATATTTTAATTTTGGAGATATTTTAACATTTTTAAGGCACAAGGAAATACAATGTAATTCTCCTCCCAGCATTTAAGGCCAATCACGTAAAGTAAATTTCCCTTGGCACTTCGGAGTATTTCTAAAAAACAGAGAAAATAAAAAAGACCCCCTGCAAAAAATTTAAATTTTGCAGGACTAGGGAGGTTGGACAGCTGTGAATCAGTGACACTTTAAAGTGTCTTCAAAACGCAGCAGTTTTCCCTGGCCCAGATGTGGAGCCAGAACTCTGCTGCACCCTCAGCTGCTGGCTCCCATTTTTTTCCCCAGTTATTTGTCTTCCATGGGACAGCATCTCTCTTCCCCCCCAAGTAGGAAATGAAAGCATTTATTTATTTTCCTTATGTAAAGGAGCAGCCTGGCTCTGACACTTCAGCTGAGAGAAGCCTTTGTGCTTCAGCAAATAACCTCTCTTAAGATCTAAATTAAAATATAAATTAAAACAAACTGCATTTATCAGCGGTATTTACCCTGTGAAGCAAACTGAGCTGAAATCATGACTGCTTCCAAACCTCCCACAATCCAGGTGCTAAATTTCCCTCCAGGATGAGATTCCCATTCTCCTCTCAATTAGGAAAATTAACAGTGCCGTGATAAATGCCATTATTTATCCAAAGCGATCGAAATCATTATGTAATTATTTTATTTTCATTTTCCCTGGGTCCCGCAGGCCATAAAGCACAACCACGCCGTGATTTATTCGGGGTGCTGGCAGTGCCGTGTTCTGTGTCAGCGGGCAGCGGGGGAACGGGATCAGGAGAAATGCAATCGCGTCACACTCAATAATCCCGGGGCTTTGAGCTGGGGTGGTGTCTTTTGAGGCACAGAAAAAAAGGTGAAATGACACCACCAGCACAGCAGTGTCAGGGAATGAGGGAAAGCACCCAACAGGTCCTGCACAGGAGCCACTGAATCATCCCTGGGAGGGGCTGGGGGCTGGGATTGACACATCTTATTTGTTTTTATGAGATGAGCATGAATCACTCACTGCCATCCCGCGTCCAAAAAGCCCTTGAATGATAGGTGTGGTTTAATTCAAAGAAGATTTTTTAAAACTCATCCCACAAAGCAAAGCAGGAGGCCAGATACGAAGCTGTGCTGCAGATAAGGCAGGGCACGTGTTCAAACCATCCCAACCCGGCCCTCCTGTCTGCCTGAAAGGAAAAGCACTTATGAAAAAGATAATTCTGCATCTTTTTTCAAGGTATAGCAGATAAAACTCAGCATTCCGCATTCCCAGTGGTGTTTTAGGCTAATAATAAGCAAAGATGAAAGTTTCAGCAAGTGACACTGTCCTTGTGCCTCCTGGAGCTCGAGGTTTTCCATCAGATGGAAACAGGGCTGGCCCTGCCTCCAAACTGAATTTCCTGAGGACTTTGAGGCATAATTCACTGCTCTGCTTAATTCTTTTTCACAAATCTGCCCTCACTGGAGTGTGAGAAGAGAAAGCTCTTTCTGCAGTGGTAATCCTTGGGTAGAAGAGAGAGATCCATTTTCACATCCAAGCCCTCAATGGCCCATTTCCCAACCCCCAAAATATCGTTTGATTTTATTTCTCAAAGCAGAAATCAGAAGGAGCAGGCATTCATCGCGAAGCACGTCCTGTACAACAACAAACCCAGCATTTTCCAGCAAAACTGAGATGGTGCTGAGGAATGGCCTCTTTGCAGCCAATTCCCCTTCCAGTGACACTCCTGGTTTAGTCAAAGCCTGGCAGTAAATTTCCCGCGATGAAGGGCAAGAACTTCTTGTGCCAAAGGCAGAAACACCGTTCAGATTAAGGAGCTGATGACTCCCAAAAACAAACAAACAAAAAGACCAGGTTTTCAGAGTGTGGGGAGTGAGGTGTGCACAAAAGTGGGATTATCAAGATTATAAACTACAGGAAATGAACTGAGAAATACGAATAGAGGAGAGGCTGGGTGTGAAGAACAGGTATCATCCCTGAAGCAAATTCCTAATAGAAGTGGAAATTCGAGTGGAAATTCAAGTGGAACGCTGATGTCCCAATTGGCCATAACAAGGAATTATGTGGAAGTCTTACACCAGCATTCAACCCACAAGTCCCTGCAAGTCCAAACTACAAATTCCAGAGAAATTCTGACCGAGAAACCAATGTTAAACTGCAGGAGGAACATTCCTCGTCACCCTGCAAATCCCAGATTTGATAAACTTATCACCGCGGCAAGAAACAGCACATGGAAGCAAAAAGCCAACGAGTCACTGGGTGACAAAAAGCGCCTCCCCTTTCCATTTTCTCTCACCACCCATTTCCTGCCTGCTCAGTTTTATGAGCAGAGGATGGGAACACATCCCAAGTTACCATTTCCCAGTTTGCCATCAGGTGGAGCTGCCTAGGACATCTCCTCAGGGCTTTTCCGACCTCCCGCTCCGAGGGAACGGCTCAGGCACCAGCACCCAGCAGACAGTGCTTGTTCCATGAATTCCTGCTCGGCACGTGAAGGGATTTGTGGATGCTGCTCCTGAATGAAATTCTGAAGGCACTGACTGGAAACAGATCCCTGAAAAGTGTCTTCAAACACTCTGGGAAATGGGAAAATTCCAGAGGTGTCTGCAAGGCCAAGCAGCGAGCATTGGGGTGGGTTTGAGGACACCTGAGGGAGGACAAAGCCCTTCCTTTGAGGTGTGAAACGTCCCTGCCAGAGCAGGGGACAAAGGAACACCGCTGGAATGGGAGAAGTGCCCCGGAGAGGGAAAGTTTGTTCAATTACACTACAAAAACAAACAGTATCACAAAGTCAATGGTAATTGATAAATAGGGCTCCTATCAGAGCACTCGGAGGGATGTGGGGAACCTTTCTGAAAATCATGAGGGTAAATACCAACTTTTATCAGAATTATGAAACGCAAGGACAACGTTTTGCCAAGGTCATAGGAAAAAAAAAAGATTTGCACCGTTCGACTTGGATCTGACTTCTGCCAGCCAAGGAGGATTGCACTTTGTTCCTAAAAATCAGTGTTAAAACAAAACAACAAACAAAAATACAAACTGAAACAACAAATGCCACCTATCAATAACTGGGTCAGAAAAAGAGGATGCATCTTTCACATTGCAGCCTGCAAATAATTAATATTGCATATTCCTAGAGGAAAATTATCCTTATTTTCAGAGACTCCTGGAAGTGATCAATACCTTCCTCAGGAATCTCGAGCTGCCTCACACCTACAGCCCCCCTGAACCAGACTGTGTATTGCCAGTAAAATAAAAGGGATTTTTTCCCCAAAACCCATGTTTTGATGCTCATACAGTGATACCAATGAAATATTCTGCAAGGATATTCACATTAGAAGCCAACACCAAGAGGAACTTCTGAGGAATGTCATTGTAAGGGAGAGAGGGATTAAAAAAAAATCCCCTCTTTTCCCTGCACTAGGATAGAAGGAAAAGGAAACTCTGGACTCAGTCATTCAACCAAACTCTGATTTTTAGCTCTTCAGACACTTCCTACTGCAGAGCAACAAAACACAATTGAGTTTGGTTCTTAAAACAGGAGTTTTTTGCTGTTTCCTGCACTTTGGACACATTGAGAAAGTAAACAAAACAAAAACATCTGGACCTGCTCCTCTGGGCTTCACTGGGTCTGGCTGCTCACTGATTTTTGACTTCACAATCAAGAGTGCAAATACGATCAGAGACAGTTTAAACTCTTGATGCTTCTGTTAAACCTTTCTGACCTGGGTTTCTAACAAAACAGAGTTCTGTGACTGCACTGGTGCCTTCTCCCTGGGAAAACCTCACTGTTCCAGCCCTCAGCTGCTTCCCACCCTGTAAATCCTGCAGGATTTTGCAAACCAGTTCACCCCAGTAGTGGCTGATGGAGGAAACAGGGCAAGTCACTGCTTCACCCAGGGAAAATGAGAGAAAATTCAGCTCCCGCTTTTTGGGACAGGCCTTATCTATCCTACAGCAAAATGCTGCCAGGAAACCTCTCTGCCCCCACTGCCCCAGACACAACAGGGAGATGGAATGTTGGGATGGGCACCGGGTCCTGGGAGGAGGAATTAGATAATGGGCACTGCATGTGCTGGGATAGGACTGAGCACAGAGCAGGAATCCCAGGCTACACGTCACTGCTCCCAGAATATTCCAGGGTAATTAGGGATGTAGATATTCTCAAATCAAGAATACAGGAGCAGAAGAGGCTAAGAAGATTTCTGGGACAAGCCCAGAACAGCAGGGAGGAAGATGGGAGCTGTGGGACAGAGCTTTTTGCTGCTGAATGCTGGGTTTTGTTCAGCTCTTGGGGAAAAAATGACTTTCACGTTTCTCCATCTTTGCTGCAGCACGAGAGCTCGAGAACATCGGGGCCGTTAATGGGTACATGCTATTTTTCCCTGCCCAGTTAATAATGCCTGCACCGCTGACACGGGCTGGGAGTCAAAGGTAACACCCCCAACCACCAAACATGATGCGATTAATCCCATTCCCTCCACGCGACAACTCCCGAACACAATTTGGAAATGACAAGCACTTGATGAAGTGACCCGACATCATTCAAAAACAGACTTCCAAAACGGTGCTCGGGCAGCTTCCGTGGCCCGAGAAGTGAACTTAAAAGGGATTTGTGCTGATTTTAAATCCTGCAGGTAATGGGGGTGGAAAGTTACGCAGGGAAACACGGCATCAGCAAAGTCACCACCTCTGTCCCCAGGCCACCAGGCCTCGGTCCAGCTCCACAAACACTTGGCAGAGAAGACAAAGGAACACGGAGCCCACATACCACACGCTTACCTCCCATCCAAAGTTTGTTTCCTTTAATGTGCTCCTCTGTACTGCCATATAGGGTCCAAATCTTTCCCCAACTTCAATCTTCTTTTTGGCCCAAATCCCTAGCCCTGCCCCTGGGATCGAAGATTCTCTGAGTTCAAAATCTGGTGGGATTGGAATGTCATCAGGAATGTAGACGGGAGCTTCATAGGGTGAGCCCTCCTTGGGAGTGAAGTCCTCACTGGTGGGAAAGGGTGACGGAGGTCCCACAGGGATGGGGGACATTATACTGTCCTCAGTTTCCTCCTCTGCGCTTTCACCAGCAAGGAGATCGGGGTCGGTCTCGTACATATTATTTACAATCTCGCTGTCACCTAAAAGGGGAAACAGCAGAACAAAACACACTGAGATACTCAAGTGAACATTGGTTAATCTCTGCCTGGGACAAAGTTTCGCTAAGCCGAGCTCGCACGCTTCTAAAGGGTCAAAACCTCCCTCAAGGAACTCAGGTGGAGCTGAGGTGGGGATGCTGACACTCATGGGGTGCTGCAGGAGGGTGGGGTGAGGCTCCCTGCAGCCTGCAGTGTTCTGTGGGATCAGGGCTCCTCTGCTGTTTGCACTTTAACTTTGGAAAGAGGGAAGAAAACACAGAGGAGGTGGTTGAGGTTCTCTTTAATCACTTCTTGCCTTAACTGGCTCAGTGTATTTTGTAAAGGGAAAAAATTTTGAAAACCAGAAAGAAATTAAGGTAAAATCCAAGTTTGACAAGAAGGGTTTGCCTGGTGTTTGGGGCTCCTGCTCGATGTCCCACAGCAGCAGCTGTGGCTGTGAGCTCCCAGCAACACCTCAGCCACGCACCTCTGCAGGGGCAGAAACAGCACCCCTGGTTTGCAATCACAGAGTCCTGCAATGGTTTGGCTCGGAAGGGACCTTAAAACCATCCAGTGCCACCCCCTGCCATGGGCAGGGACACCTTCCACTATCCCAGGCTGCTCCAAGCCCCTCCAACCTGGCCTTGGACACTGCCAGGGATCCAGGGGCAGCCACAGCTTCCCTGGGCACCCTGTGCCAGGGCCTGCCCACCCTCACAGGGAACAATTCCTGGCTAATCCCTAATCCAGCCCTACTCTCTGTCAGCTTAAAGCCAATTCCCCCTTGTCCTCCAGTGAAAACCCTGGACGCATAGAGGGCAATAAAGTTTGGGGATTTTTCCAAGGGGAATCAATTTCTAAGCAAGGCTATTCCTGTAATGAAAACGGAGCTTTCTCATCCAAAAAGGGAAAAAAGGGTGGTGGTGGGGGCGCAAAACACAAAGGGGGAAAAGAAAACCACGTTTGTCACCCAATACAAGTAGCTGGAGTGTTTTTGGGAGTGGATTTGCCCCGTCTCCGTGAGCCGTGAGGCAGCTCTGGGTGCTCGGCAGCTCCCACTGCGATAAGGAACCCAACAGCTGCCGCTTTGTGGGCGCTCCCACGGGGCACAGCCGGTGCCCGACCCCCGATGTCGCCGGGGGGAGCAGCACCCCACCAAAACTGCAGTTTGCACTGGCTCCCAGCGAGGAACCGCCGGGGAGGAAGAGCTGGCAAAGCACGGCTCGACTTGAGGTGTTTATAATTCATCTCCCCGCTAACCTCAGAATGCACCTTCTGTCTGCAAGACACATCTCCCCCTCTGTTTCTCTCTTTTTTTTTTATGCCTAATAAAGATTTTCCTGAGTTCATGCCTAAGAAACCTGGTGGCAGACTCGACTGAAGAGGAGGATTTGGATTCCTCTGCCAACACTTTTTTGCTCCAGCTTTTGGAGGAGAACAGGGAGCTGCCTGCTGCATTTCACATGGGTTTCCTCTGCTAGAAAGTGCAGCCCTCCCTACTCAAACATGTCACCAGAACCAAGCTTTCATGAGCATGAGATACTCCATCATCCTGAAAATATTTGTGGTTGCAGTAAATGTTTTCTCACTCAGTATTAGCAAGTCAAATTATTTTCTGCTCTATGATTAGCCTCTTTTGCACTTAAGGAACAGGAATTCCAACTGAGTTGAAGAGCAAAACTGGGTTTATTGGAGCACGACCTGTGAAAATTTCCAGAGGATACAAGTAAAGTATAAGGATACCTCGCTACTGTGCACTGATAATTTCATTTCATCTATGGGAAAATCAGGGCAGTTCTGATTAAATTTTAATTTACTTTTAAGATAATCCCACGTCTGACTGACCTCATGTTCCAAGAGGAATCATCAAACACAGGTAAATCTGTCTTTTCAGCTGTTAAATGACCAGGGACTGGCAACAGGCATGAAATGACAATGGAACAACATTTTCAGGTCATGATAGGTCTGACAGCAGAGATTCCAGGCGGCATCTGTGGGAGCAGAATCCCAGCCAGGCAGATGTGGGAACGTTGGGTTCCTCAGCACAACCCAGTGCTGAGATCAGTGAATTGTACCCAGCATTTACTGACAGCCAGGGAAAATCTGAGCTGTGCCCAAACCTGTCCCGTTTTTTGTGCACTGCCAGGTGGATTTCACAGAATCTCAGAATCCCAGAGGCTGGAAAAGACCTCCAGGGTTATCAGGTCCAAGCTGTGCCCGATCCCCACCTTGTTCCTAGCCCAGAGCTCTGAGTGTCACCTCCAGTTCTCCTTTGGACACCTCCAGGGATGGGCACTCCAAACCTCCCTGGGCAGCCCCTGCCAAGGCCTGACCACCCTTTCCATGGAGAAATTCCTCCTGGTGTCCAACCTGAGCCTCCTTGGCCCAGCCTGAGGCCATTCCCTCTCCTCCTGTCCCTGTTCCCTGGGAGCAGAGCCTGACTCCAACTGGCTGCCCCCTCCTGTCAGGGAGCTGTGGAGAAAAAAGGTCCCCCCTGAGCCTCCTTTTCTCCAGGCTGAGCCTTCCCAGCTAAAACCCACAAGTGAGGGAGCTGATCTTCTCCACAGATCATGTTTATCCCAGGGATTTGGGGCAAATCCAACAGCTGGGGTTCAGTTTTGATCATCCCACAGAATTTTCTAGATTGCCCCCACTGAAGCACTTCCCACCCTCGGGGCTCCTCTCAGCTTCACTCCAGACATTCCACAACTGGTTAAGTAAAAAAAATACGTTAGGAAAAAAAAAAAAAAAAGCAGAGAACACCTCGTTTTCCAGGAACAATCCCCAGTTCTCCTGAGCTCCATCCCAAGCCAGCTGGCTGCCACGGAGAGCCAGACGTGGCCGCTCCGCGGTGACAACGGTGACAACCCTGCTGTCCTACATCTGCCCCTCTGGAATGTGTGCCTGGGTGAAAAGCGGCACAGAAATACAACTTGACCTTATTGTTATTGTCATGAAACTAAAATTAGTCCCTCGAAGCTCTCCCCAGCGAAATGACTCGGTAAAAAGGCTCATTGAAAGGTTGTTTCCACAGATAATCAGATATGGGCAGACGCTGAAAATCTGTGTGACACCAATGAGGGGCTGGCAACAATGAGAGGGATGGTTTAGTGGTGGTGAGAGGCCTCATGAATAATCTATTTAGCAGCTGTAATGAAAGGGAAAGCAAGGCTGATGTTAAAGGAAATGGTGGTAGGCGAAAGAATGCGTTAGGTTTGGGGTGGGTTTGTTATATTTGGGGTTTAATATGTTTATTATTATTTTTATCATGGCTGTTGTCATTATTCCTGTTTTAATTATTATTATTATTGTTGTTGTTGTTGTTGTTGCTAAATATCTAATTCTGCTGAGGAAATGCCCAATTTTCTGAAATGGCTGAGCATTTTCTACACTCACAGATTGCAGAGAGCTTCTTTGACTTCTTCACTGGGAACATTTACAGAACACCCCAAAAATTAGTTTCTGTTGGGCAGGCAGAGCCTGATCACCAGCACAATCTTGAGTTCCACTGACCTGGGCTGAATAATTCAACATTTGAGTGAAATCCAGGTATTTTTATTTTCTAAGCAAGGAGAAGAATGGCAGGCACCCACTGAACTTACACTTTGCCTCAGAACTTCAGGCCCAAAGGAAATATTGGAGCAGAAGAGTAGAAAATACAAATATTCACAGAGAATTTTTCCTTTGTAGCTAAGAATGGAATCACACAGGCACCGACCAACAGGTGCTTTTTCCTTAGGGATTAACTGGGTGTTGGAAGGGGTTTTTACATCATTATCCAAACTTTGCAGCTCATTCCTAGCTGTGAGTTTAGAATCACACATGAGTATTAAAACCTCAGGGCTGTCTAGAACCGCTTGTTATGTGGTTATTATAATATATAATAATATAATAATATAAATTATTATCAGGAAAATATCCATTAGGCCAGGACTTCCCTGGGATTTGTTTCCATTTTTCTGGCTCTACAGGAAGAGCAGTGGGGTGACCTCAAACACCTTCTCCAGCCCAGAGAGGGACATCCCCACCACCTTTACAGCTGCACGGGTGTCCTGAGCTCCCTGCACTGCGGGATTTTCCTGGAGAAACATTCCCCAGGGAAGAAAACAGAACAAGCAAACCAAACAATTCCTGATAAAGTGCCTGGTGAGAATGAAGGCAAGGGAATACTTGAGCACTTTGAGCAATATCTTGAGGGCCATTGAGCAGCCTGGTCTGGTGGGAGCTGCTCATGGCAGTGGGGTTGGAATTGGATCATTTTTAGGGTCACGCCAACCCAAACCAGTCTGTAATTCCACGGTTCTTTATTTCACACCCCCAGCAAACAAAACCACCCACATTTCTAACTCTGGGGTGACAAGATTCTGTCTCCATTTGCTGTGGGCTCAGACCAAAAGTAAAGGCATTTTTCTGACCCCTTTGTAGGCCAGAGGAGCTGCAACAGCTCATCAAACCACAGCCCTGCCCAGCCGAGAAGGAGAAGGAAATGTTCCCATTAAGGATGTGCTTAACTACCACCGTCAGGGTTCATCATCTCGGGGTGTTGTGCTGCTCATCTTAACTGAATCCAGGTGAATTCCAAGGAATACCTGCCCTCCATCCTGCTTGAATCCACTGCGGATTCTGCAGGAGCCTGGCTGCCCGTCCCTCTGTGCGCTGCACAGGGCAGGGGCTGACAGCAGGCGCAGCCCAGAGCTTGGCAGGCACGACCCGAAATCACAAAGAGCCTTGGAAAGCCCAAGGAGCACCCACCCCAAAGTGCCTCCGGCAGGGAATGATCCCAGGGGTCAGATTGCCACCTGATGGCCGCAGCTGAAATACAATGGGAAATCCCAAATCCAGGCCCTGCTCTGCTGCATCTGCCTGGCAGGACCAGCCCCAAAATCCAGCTTTCCCTGAAGGTGGTGGGAGCTGTTGGTGTCAGTCACCTCTGGGTCCAGCCCTGGCATTCCCGAGCAGTGTGAGTCCCTCTAAATCCCACATGGAATGAGAAGTGGAGTTCTCCCCTAAACTTCCACCCTCCTCACGGATCCACACCTTCCTTCCCAGCCTCTTCTCCCTGCTGGCTGCAAACCTGAACCTGCAGACAGGGAAATGCCTGGGCTGCCAGGGGGATCTCACTTCTGGGTGCTACAAACACCAGCCACTCTTTTCTTTAGCCTGGTGTGGCGAGGCAAATGTGCCTTTGTGGGCTGGATGGTGCCAGACCCTCTCTGGAAGCTTGTGTGAAACGCTTCTGCCAGAAAAGATGCAAATCAGTGACAAAATGTCATGAGAGGAATCATTCCTTTTCTGTTAAGGACAGGGCTGACACATTAAATGCTTCACAGCCTTCTAAAAACGGCTTTTCCCCCATCCATGGACGATATTAATGAGAATGGCTGTAAGGAAAGAACAATAAACAAGAAGTTGTTTAAGATTCTGGAGCCCACCACTCAATTTCTTCCTCTCATTCCTTGCAAGAACCTTCCTCCTCCACCTCCATCCAGGCTGCACTGGGATCTCCAGCATTTGCTGGTGGATAGTGGTCTGAAATCACCACATCCAGCACCCAAACCAAAGCCTGTCCCTGAGGAACCCCCTGGGCCCAGGGCTCTGCAGGGTCCCCAGACTACAGAGGATGCTCTGACAGCTTTTCCCATCGCCTCTGACTGCTGCCAGAGCGAGGGGAAATTCTGCTTTAAATGACCATTGGGAAATGTCTTTTTTTTCCTCTTCCATTCACTCACTAAACCACTTCGTTTTCACAAATGCAGCAGTTGAGAAAAGGCTTGGGCAATAAATATCCAGGCGGGGAAGTGGCCACGAGTGGGAAGTGGTTTTGCCCCCACAGTGCCAAGGGAATGTCACAGGGGCTGTTTTTACCTCTGAGAAATGGTGCTGCTCACACAATCCTTTATTTCATTTTTCACTTTAATGGGCATTTCTGCTACAACTTGCTGTGGTTTTGCCAACTTTTGTGAACATATCTAGAGACACCCAGCTTGGAATAGTATTCCTTCCCTTCGGATTCCTCCTGAGTCTTGGGCCTTTAACACCAGATGATACCAACACACCAAGCACCTCAAATTATTTCTCAGTGGAGTAATCCTGTTTCTTCCTTAGATCGCATCCAGAGGTTTTCATGGCTCCCTGACACCTGAAAACACCCAAAATGCTACAAGTAAAAGGAACTAGGGACAATCAAAATGGCTGTGGGTGAGATCTGGTCTTCCCTATTCCCTGTTTAAGCTGGAATGGTGGCACAATTGTGACAGGACTGGCTTTGTCCAGCTGACAAGTGAAATCCCACTAAATAGGTGTGCATGGAAAATTCAGACCCTGACAACCTCAAGTCATTGCATATTCAGTCAGATCTGAGCTGATCCCACAAAAAACCCACCAGCCCAGCTCTTGCAGATACCCAAACTCCACTCTCACCTTGTTTCCCTTAAAACACTAATTATATTTCCCTTGAAACAACAATAATTGTATTTCCCTTCCACTCTACAAAGCACAGAACTTTGGGAATGCTTGAGAAGCAGGAAGATGCCGATGGTATAAACAGGACTCTGGAGGTGGGTGGTCGGGAACCCATCCCTGAGGGACCCAGCCGCTCCAAACTCTGCTGGCTGAGCCCCCTGTACCCCAGTGAGAGCCCCAAACACCCACATCTGCCAGGCCACCCAGGGAAATTATTATTTATAGCTGCCACTGAAATGAAACCTGAAAGAGTCACAAGTTTTCGCACATCCCTGGGTAAGGTTCCAGACAGGAACAAGCTCTGAGCGTTCCCAGCACAGGAACCTGCCCCGGGTGCTGCTGAGTCCGGATCTGCCGCCCAAATCTTTGCAGCCAGAGTGTGAGGACAAAATACACGGAACTCCCCTGGATCTGGCTGATGCAGAACTGCTGCAGAACACATTAAAAATCCAATTTACTACTGAAGAATACTCAGAACTGCAGAGACAGTGAGGGATGAGGCAGGAGGAGGAGGCAGGACGGGTGAAAAGGAAGAAGGACTCCGGTAAAAATGAAACACTCACAAACACAGCCCCTTTCCCGTGCTTACTTTGTATATTCATTTTTCAAGTTTCACATTTATGCCCTGCTTTGTCGTAGCTGGAACTGCACCTCTCGAAGCAGCTTCAAGTCCTTTTATTAAAAAGAAACAGAAAGCAGATCCGAAAGGAGCAGTGAGAGCAGATGAGGACTGAGCAGAGTTAATCGGGTGCAGTTTTCAATAAACATTCTAGAAGCAGTTGCTGCAGAACTTGGCTGTGAGAAGAACAGGTATTAAGGATTTCAAGTGCCTTTGGTTTGAAGCAGAAAAAAATTAAGTGTTTTCTTTTATTAAGGGATTTCTGCTGGCAGAAATGGAGAATAAAGCTCGAAACAGTATTTCAGTGTGTTCCTTAATACGCATTTTCCTCTAGTAAAACCAGCAGGGAAAGTGTCCAAATTACTCTGCTCTAAATGCCAGTATTATATTTCCAGTAAAAGTCTGGTTCAACCAGGCATCAAAAATATTTCCACATAAGATCCTTTTAGAATCAAACTCTTCAGAGAATGTTGTTGCTGTTGTTTGTTGTCCGTAACTTTGCTTCACCTGATCTCCCCGAATCCACAATTTGGTTTTACATTTGAATTCAAGCTGACATTTCTACAAATTGTGCTATGTCCAAATATTCATTTGATCCATAAAGTTGGTTCTTTTAAGCAAAAAAAAAAAAAAACAAAACTCTGCTATCTTATTATTAAAGGCACTCAAAAAAATATCAAAATATCAGCCTTTGGGACTTGTTTCTCTGAACTATTTACAAGATAAAAGCTCTGGTGAAGCGTCACAAGAAATGTACAGTGTATTACCAGAGTGGTAGCAAACATGTGGGGAGAATCTACAGAAATAACACAACAGCAAAAAAAAATTCGGGGAAGGAAGAGAGGAAAGCCCGGAGAAAAGCTCCACTTGGTGCAGAAAAATCGTCATTGCCTTGCAGTGGTTTGCTTATTTTTGCTCCAAAATCTCTCCCCTTTAAAAATCTATAGAAACGCTCCAACCCTGCTGAAAACGCAGCAAAGTGGAACTTGGGAAACGGCTGCGGGAGCGAATTCTCTGCTGGGAGAAACGCTACCTCGTTAGAATAAATAAAGAAATGCGCTCGGGCCGGCTCTCCAAAAACCAACAGCCCGTGCTGGATATTTCTCTCGGTGCTGGACGTCAACCCATGGAGCGAGAATAAAGCGTTTGTGAGCCTCCAAAAGGAGCCCTCGCGATTGGAATTCGCGTCTCTGCCAAGCGGAGGCTTTGGGGCTGTTGTCACCGTCTCATTGTCATTCCGCTCACTGTGGCTTCCCCAGGGTCCCGAACAGGAGCGCTGGCATTATTAACAGGGCAGATTAATAGCAGCGGGGAGAGGCGTTCGCACCAACACGCTAAATATTAATATTAATCGATAACAATTTCCCGTGGCTGACGGGAGGCACGCAAACATTGCGGGAGGAGAGGAGGGAGGGAGGGCAGAGCGGGGACGGGGACGGTGCCCACGGAGTGGGGGATGAAAGGGGAGCAGTGAATCAATGCAGGACAGAGGCCGGAGCCGTGAGGTGGGTGTCAAGAGCAGGGCTCTATTTTCACAGGCGCACACAGGCGCACATTTTAATGCCACAAGATAAGTTGGATTTGCCTTGCCCCGGCCAAAAAAAGAAAATAATTCCGGGGGAGCTCGCCGGTTTTATATTGGGGAAGAAACAGCAGAGCTCTGCGAAAACAGGGGGGGAAATATCCTGCATCCTATTTTTGCCATCCTGAGTAGGGGTATACTCTGCAAACTGTATTTTCCTCAACACCACACAGATATTTTTAAAATTCAGCTCTGTCCTGAATTTACCAGATTTCTAGGTTTGCATTTCAAGCTCTTTTCTACTGCCACCCCTCCATTCTAAAGCCAAAAATAATCTGTAAAACTTTTTCCATCTTTTCTAATGGATCAGCCCAATTTTTTTCATTCAGTCTTTGAAAGTCTTAATCATTAATTCACACACTCTTTAATTACAGACAGCACAAGTAGAACGCACAGGGCTGTTGCCAAAGAGGTTCCCAAATGCTCCAACTCACGATATCAGTGAAACCAAATCCAACCATTCCAGCCCAAGACCTTTTAGCACAGACCCCACTGGGTCACTGAGCCGAGTCCTGCTCGAGCTTTGTACAAACAAATGAGTTTTTTACTCAAAGACGCATTTTTGCAGCAGCCTCGAAGCTCAGTTGGAGCCAGGAACGTTGCTCCCAGACCCGGGAGTGAAGATCTGGGTGAAAAGCCCTCCTTGCACAGAAGGGGCTGCCCGAGCTCTGCCCCACACAGGACACACAAAGGGCTCTCAAACACTCGCTGCAGCTTTGATCTTCTGGGCTGGGCTGGTTTCCTTCCAGAGAGGTGTGACCCACAAGGACAAAGCTCCTCTGACTAAACGTGGGCTGGGAGCAGGGGAGTGTGCTCAAAAATCAGCTGGAAAGGGCTTTCCCACTCATTATGGATTCACTTCCAAAGCCCAGGGAATGCTGTGGGGTTTTACAGCCAGCCCCTGACTCGTTTTGGGTTTCATTTTCTGCTCCCACACATCCCACCCTGCACAGAGCTCACCAAGCCACAAAATATTCGTGTTTTCTCAGTGTCCTGGGCATCTTCTGGGCACCTCACTGACCACACTGTCAGCCCTTCCTTCACAACCACTCCAAGCAGGAATTACGAGCTGCTTTTCCCTACCAGGAATGGCCCAGAAACTGAGGATGCAGCTTGGGGAAGGGACAAACATTGTGACAACCAGGAACCGTGGCAGCAACTGAACCCTAAATGTGCATCTGAACTTGGTGCCTGGGACACCTCTCTGGCTGCACCCATCCAGCTGTGTCCATGCAGCCAACTTGCATTTCACCGGTCACATTCTGAGCATGTAAATAAGGAAAACTCAGAGCTCTACCAAGTATCCCCCACCACTGGGCTGAGGAGTCAGGTTCCTGATATTTTGGGACTAGAACTGAACCCCTTTCCCGGGAAAAACACCTTTCCTCTGGCTACCAGTGTCCTGGTGATTGCAGAAATGCTTAATTACTATGAAAAATGGAATTTTAACAGGTCGAGTGATTACAGTAAGAAACACCTGGGGGTTTTAATGCTGTTCTCTGTCGATCTCTCCATTTCTCCTACCCCCAGCCCAGTTTCAATAAATGTTTGCATTGGGAGCACCTCCACAGAGCTGCTGTTTGGGGCACTTTTCTCCTGGCCACTCAAGTGCTCTTTTCACTCTAAGAACAAGAACGTGACAAAGAACTGAGCATGTGTTTAATCCTCCTGCTTTTCCCCACTGCAGGACATTTACAAGTCACTTCTGACGGAGAAAGTGCTCCCAGAGTTTGTCTGCAAAGTGTAGGACAGGAGAGATGGGAGGTTCAGCAAATGGCAGTGGGACGTGACACTGCATAAAACCCTTCCCCAGCACAGTGTGAACAAACACTGTGTTATAGATGGGATTCCTGGGAGAACCCCATCCTCTCCAAAGGAAGTTTGCCCAGTTCCAGGGAACTCCACGGTAGTTTTGGACCCACTCTGTTCATAGCCACACCACAACATCCTCCTGGCTTAGCCTGACAGATCCGTTCACATTAATTTTAAGCTGGTTCCTCCAGGTTCTGGTTCAGTCAGAACCTGGGAAGCTGTGGCAGCACGAGGATTTGGGGCTCTCCCAGGGCACTCCCCACATCCCGGCAGAGCTTCTCTACCCCACTCCCCTCTCCTCCTTCTGAAGCACTCCTGGGTGCTGCACCCACCACCTGGCCCTATTTAAAGCCACTACATTATTCTAAAAAGGATTATTTATACTAAAAACACTCCCGGGACTACTGTATTTGTATTTCAGGGCTGCTGCATCCCCTATTTCCTCACTGCTCTAATATGGCCCGAGGCAGAGCGGCTGAAATGACTTGCGATGCCACTGTAATTTTTATCAAGGCTTGTTCCTGGTAAAAAGCCTCTTTGTTTCAAAGAAATGTGATTTGGCCTTTTTCCTCCTCTGCTCTATTCCTTGGTTAATATACCACTTCCACTCGCCCCGGGGCTAAGAAAGGTATTCCATGGAATTGGTCAAATCTCACTGTTTTTCTTCTAAATCACAACTGGCTTTTTTTCCTCGACCCTTGCTAAGCACTATCTAAGCTGACAGTCTGAACTTGAGGTTTTATTTGTGCCTTAACTCTTCAGCTCCTGGATTTGGAGCAGTCACATGGCCACGTGAAAGAGATGCACCAGGGCTGCTCAAATTGCTCTGGCAAAGGAGGGACTGAGGGCAAGGCAGGAGCAGCAGCTCTGGCTCGTGTTATTTATTATATTGGCCATCTCTGAAAAGGTATTTTCATCCAGGTATTTATTTACTATAAATTTGAACACACCAGTGACTTATGTGGAAGTGCACCAAGTTGAAATTTAGAGTTTTCAAAGTCTTTTCCAAAAATAAAAAAAAGGCTCTTCATTTCTTATCTCTCACAAAGAATTTGGTTTTAAGCACAGTAACGCTTAACCCAGATTTGGGATTGCCTAATCAAGTTTTAATTTAGTCTATCTCATTGACAAATAGGGTGGATTTTCCTATGAAATAAATGCCAAGTGTTAAAGTACACCCATAAAATATCCCTCGAAAGCAGAAGCTGCAGCGGGATCTGTTTGTTGATCTGCGTTTATACAATGCCCACAGCCTCTAATACAGTGAATAATTATAAATAAAGAAATCCAGTATTTTTTCAGACAGCTCTAAACTGGTCCTGTTGGGAATCCAGTCCTCATTTGCCATCACTACCACACAGAGCTGAGAGCATCAGGGAAGAACACCTCACCTCAAAGTCAAAAAATACATCAATATCCAAAATACTGTTGCATTTCTGCACAGGAAACAGGAGTTAACACCCTAATGGGATATTCAGCAATTAATACAAATCAACACCTTGCCTCAGTGTTTAGTCAGAGATCATCACCCTCCCAATTAGCTGAGAATTAATAATCCTTCATGCAGGAAGCTTTCACTGTTGTTCAGAGATTTAAGCACATTTCTAAACTTTGCCACCTATAAAATTATACCACATAAAGTGGATTAAGATCACCAAAATGTCATCCTGCTTTATGGATCATCAGCAAATATATTTACATTCAAATTAAATGCAGACAGGAAAATGAGTTCATTAAAGGAAACACAACCCAAAAGTATCCAAGTCTTTATCTCCCAAGACAGCACCTACACCCAGCTGTGCAAAGTGAGGCATTTTTACGTAGCACAGATGTTTCTCCTGTGTTCACCAAGAGAGCTTCTGTCAGAGCAGCTCTGCAGAACTCCAGCATTCCAGGCAGCCCTTCCCAAAAAAATAACGCTGCAGGATCTCTCTGTGCCCTGGCTGCAACAGGAACCAGGGCACTTCAACATCCCCTTCAGGAGCGCACTGAGGGTTTCTGTTTGTTTGTTTGTTTGTTTGTCCAAAGCTCCCCCGTGTTTTCCTTCTCTAATCCCTCTGTTTTTCTGCTCCCTCCACAGCCAAATACACAGAAACTCAGAAAACCTTAACGGTCCCTTGCAGGTCAAGTGTTATTTTTCTTCATCTACCTGACTTTAACCGGTGCAATTGCTTGAAGATTTCCCTCACAAATTTGATAAAACAAACAAGGCCTTGCAGCAAGGTTGTTTAACTCTTGTTTTCTACTCAACACTAGAATTTTCATCGGTCAGCCTAACAAGAGTATAAAAATTACAGCTATGGCAAGCCAGGAGTTGATCCAAGCTCTCTGGAAGGAGCTGCAGTGGTCCCAAAACCCAGCCCCAAAGGCCTCGAGCAGTGTTCCCACCATTCTCCCTGGAATTCCGACTTGCTAGTGGGCTGCACCCCAATCCTGTGAGGGAGTTGCCTGCTCCAGGGATTGCACCTCAAAAATCAGCTCACTGACAGGACCCAGCGCTTCTCACTGGCACAGCCAGAGCCAAAAGTCCTCACGAAACCAACCCAAACTCTTCTGTGATCACCTGTGAGCCAGAGCTCGCTAATTAACACGTAATCAAGTACCAGTTTGGGATGGAGAATCCCAAAATTCTGCTGACTTCTTCAAGGATGCTGCTTTTGCCATGACAGTTTTTCCCCTCATACACATTCTCCCACCTGGTCTTGAAACCCACCAGGCACCAGACCAAGCTCTCCCACAGGACCGAGCCCTGACTGAGCTCGGTGCCAGTGACTGTCTGAATCCTGGTGGAACTGGAGGCTGGACTGGGCAGGGCACTGACAGAAAGGCAGAACCAGCACTAGGCAAGCTCAGAGGTGGCTTTGCCAAAGTTCTGTGCCCAAAAGCAGCCAGGGCACTCCTTGAAAGAATGAAGGGAGGGATCCACTGCCTCCTAATATTAAATATTCATCTTTTCTCCACCAGACGAAACCTCTTTGTTTCCTGTCTCCTCTCCATCCCGATGCCAACGCAGACCCAAACTTCCAGAAAGCCTCGGTGCATCGGAGCAAACCCCTCCGGAGCACAAACAAAAGCCCCACCACCCCTTGCCACATCCCATCACCGCCGCAATAAAGACGTTTATACTTTTAACCACCGAATAAAGCGCTCTAATTCCGCCGAGCTTGTCCCCTCCACTCCACTCCCTTCACTCCATGGCTTCATTTAGCAGGCCGGCGGTAAAAAAAATTCATTAATTTTTATTAACAGGGAGAGCCATTTGTTCCCTGTGACAATATTTGACTTGTCGAAATGATTTTCACCTCTGCCATGAGGTGCGCGCTCCCCACATACATCACCCGATTACTCCGGGAGCGGCCAGAGTTGCAGTCATTAGCCAGTGAATTAACGACAATCCACAGCGCTATTAATCACGCTGACAAAAGCGTGAGCTCGCTGCTGACCCGAGCACGGCTCTGGGACACGAGCACAGGCAAGGAGAGCACAGCCACAGGGCTGGGGAAGAAAGGAATTTTTTGTTGTGTTGCGGGTTTTTTTTTTTTATTTTTGTCTCGCGCTCTCGCGCTAAGCTGCTGAGGCAGGGAAAAAAGGGAGAGGGGAGAGAAACGAGGGAGGGATGGTGGAGGAGAAGGTAAAGGCAGCTGTGGTCTGCAAGGTGAGGGCGTCTGTTGCTGATCCTGACATCCCTCCTGCAACTTCTGAGTGGGAGAGATGGCAGGAATTCCACCTTAAATCAGCAGTGCTTGGCCAGGGACAGTTTGGGAAATTCTTGGGAGCACAGCTGGTTTGATCACAGCTTATTCCCCAAGGCCTCTCCTCTCTCTCCCTGAAAATTTCAAATATCACAGAATCACTGAGGCTGGAAAAGACCTCTAAGGCCACCGAGTCCAGCCTGTGATCAGTCCCCACGTTGTCCCCAGCCCAGAGCCCTGAGTGCCACCTCCAGACCTTCCTTGGACACCTCCAGGGATGGAGACTCCAAACCTCCCTGGGCAGCCCCTGCCAAGGCCTGACCACCCTTTCCATGAGAAAATTCCTCCTGGTGTCCAACCTGAGCCTCCCTGGCACAGCCTGACGCCGTTTCCCCTCATCCTGAGAGCAACCACATTTCACAGGGAACCGAATGGATCCTCCCATCCTACCTCCAAAATATTGATCCCTGAGAACTGCCAGCTTCCAAATCCCAAAGTTCTGGCCACTCGTGCCTGGGAACACATGGAAAGAAGCTGCCAGTGAACATGGCATGGAGCCCTCATTGTTTTCCTGGAACGTGGCTTCTAATTTCAAATTTCTGAACACTGCACAACATTTAGAGAAGAAACACCCCAAACCCAAGCACTACAATCCTTAGAAAACAGAATTTTTTCCCAGCAGCACAGCCTTTGTGCTCTTCAGGACAGTGCTGCAGCAATCCAGGACAATACATGGATACAACTTCAAGTTTTCAATTCAGAAGTCGTCAGGAACAGCTGAGAAGGGGAATCTGAAGGAATGTACGTATGAATGCACGAGGAAGGGGAACTCACACGAGCTCTGGAAGAACGGGACAAAGAATGAATCTTTGCAATGGTTTGAATGTTCCTGCTGTACTGGACAATCCGTGGCAAGGAAAGCACATTCCTGCAGCCTTGCCCTGTCCCATCAGTCCCCGACTCCCACCAGAGCAGCTCCAACAGTGAGACCATTCAGTGTTGGGAAGATGATAAAACCATGGTGAGAATTCCAAAAATCTCCTTCGAAACTTTTTACTGCTGTTGTTTTTTTCCATTCATGACCTAATAAGGGATTTAAGGGCAAATTTTCAGAAGCACTCAGTGGATTCTTCCCCCCCAGTTCTGCAAACGCACACAGCCAAATGCTGTGAGAGATGGTCATTCTCTCTTCAAAGCCAGATATGTTTTCTCCAAGAAAAATCTCTTAAAAGTCAAAGCAGAGATAAAGAACCCATCACAGATTTAAGAAAATTAATTTTCAAAAAGAGAACTTTCCGGAATAACTCCCGATAACCCAGGGCTGTGGTCACGCAGCCCCAGCTTTTGGGATGTTTGTGGTGAATTCCCACCTCTAACAGATTTTTTGCCTCCACTGCAACCCAACATCTCCTGATCAATTCTCTGCACTCTCCATTCCCTCCGTCACTTTCTCTTCTCCAAACCCCTTTCCTAAAAGAGCTGCAGCTACCCAGGTCGATGCCGCTTCGCCCTTACCACACAGAATAATTCTAGAACCTGTTTCTTGTTACTCACTTTCACCGGTTTAATTCTCCTTTTGCAGCGAGGAATGTCGTAAGCAAAGCCGGGCTCGGAAATCCATGATTTCCTGCCAGCTAATTCATTTCAGCAAAACAGGAGGCAAGGTGATATTGCTGTTTAATGTTGCAGCCCCTCTGCAGCACTCCCCGGGGGCTCTAAGGGATCCCATGTGCGCCCTCGTCCCTGCCCCGCTGCCAGCACCGAGTACCACCTTGGGCCAATTTAGGCTCCTCCACCCCGAAGCCATTTTGTCCCATTTACAACTTTTGTGAATTTAGACATCAAAGCAGGAACAAGAACCAGTGGAGGTGCAAACCACGCGTCCTGCAGCCCTGGCAGAGGTTCCCGTGGCCTCACGCACGACACAGGCGACTCCCTTTCGTTTGAGAGCTCGGGTCGGATGCAAGAGCAGTTTTAATGTTCAAAAGAGTTGTGCTTGAAATTTTTGCCTGTCTGGAGTCACAGAATGGTTTGGGTTGGGAAATGATCCTCATCCCACCCCCTGCCATGGGCAGGAACTGTTCCCACTATCCCAGGTTGCTCCAAGCTCCATCCAACCCAGCCTTGGACACTTCCAGGGATGGGGCAGCTCTTTGGATGAGCTGTGCCCGTGTGTGTCCCCCAGCCCAGCCAGGTTTGGGGATAACTGCAAAATCAGGGCTCCCCAGGGCAGCCTCAGCACCCCTGTGGCTCACACAGGAGCTTTTCCTCTCACCCAGTCCCATTCCCTGACCCACAGAGAGCACAACTGCTGAGGGAAGAGAGGGGGAAAGTCTTATTCTCATTCAGGGAAGAGATGGGGGAAGGACTTTCAGCGTCACTACAGACCTACCCCATGAGTATCCCCAACTTCCTCAGAGATTCCACACTGAGCATCCTGATCCCCTCACTCACGGGAAGGAGATTACTGATCAGAATAATGAAATAAAGTGAATTTCCCCGTTTAGCAACCTGTGGTTCCCTCTCCATTCCACCACCTTTTCACCCACGGCTTTACTCTCCACTCTGAACGTTTTCATTGCAACCTGATTGGCAAATCCAGAAGGATTTGATATAAAAATCTATAAAACGTTGTCAGTCCTGGTGGGATCTCCACACACAGACCTACAACATCTCCTCCTCCTGTGTTACTCCTTCTAGAAATACTTCTGCTGGGTCGTACAGCGGGGCAAAAAAATCCACATTCCAGCCTGGCCAGTAACACCGAAATCCAAGGTTTTCTCTTCCCCCCAGCCTGGCTGTGCCAGGCCACAGCACGCAGCAGCCAGCTGCAGTCCAACCAGCCATTTCTCTGCCTTTGAAGCTATTATTAAGAAAAATATTTAAGATAAAAATATTTTTAAGTTTTGCTTCTGCTGGCCAGCGATTGTCCCGCAGTCTGAAATATTAACTGCTGGCGAGCGGGACTTGGAGCTTTCTTTTAAAGAGGGAAAATTCTTATGCTGTCAACCAGGTGTCTGAAGGGCTGCTGCTTTTCACTGTTGATTTTTCAGGAAGTAATGCAGATTTACTGAGAGGACAGCACTCAAAAATTAACATTTTATGTTGATTTAGAGTTAAATTCTTCTCCTTTCAACCCAGAGAAACTGTGGATGCCCCATCCCTGGAAGTGTCCAGAGCCAGGCTGGAGCAACCTGGTTTACTCTGTTTTTGAGGTAATGCTTTAAAAATTACTTTCCTTAAATCAGAGATGGGCTCTTTATCTCTCTTTAGATTTTTAGGAGATTTTGCTTTGAGAAAACAAATATCTGCCTTTGAAAAGGAGAATGAGCATCTTTTACTCGCCTGGGGCAAGGGCCAGATCCAAATTCTGAAGCTTCACTGCTCCTTATATCCAGCAGGAAAATAGAAAGCTGAATTACTTTTAAAAATAAAGAAATAAAAACAAAAACAAGACCAAAACCAACCTCAAACAAACAAAAAAAATCACAACTTTTCCAGACAGTTCCTGGATATGATCCTTGTTATTGTGCAATATGATTTTTTAAAGATCATTTTTAAAGTGAGAAAAAAAATAAATTAGAGAGCTCACTGCATGTTAAATGACAGATTTTTTTTCACTATTTTCAATTAACTGAAAATAATAATAATTTTTTTAAAAAATTAGATCACTCAATTCACAGTGGAATCTGTTTTGCTACATCTGGGACATCTTAGTCCTTTTGTGCTTGCTCTTTTCTGGTATTAAAATCAGGTCAGTTCAGGTCAGAGCTCAAATTTTCAGCTTTTCTGAAATAAAACACTACAAAAAATATTCAAGTCTGGCCATTTTCACAATTTTCCATTTTCTGATGGAAGCTGCTTTCCAAATCCTACCTCCAGTATTTTCTGTTTCTTTTAGAAAACAATTATCTGTTCAAAAAACACCCTACTCCAGTTCAACCTGGGCAGAGCTGCCAATTTCTCACTAATATCATCTTTTTTTGGAATTTTAAGATCCCTAAAAGCATCTATAAAAATATGGGCAACCAAGAGGAGGAACCTGAGCCTGGACATCCCATTTTTCCACACCAGCTGGGGCTGCCCTGCCTTGGTGGACACGAACTGGGGACCCAGAGCTGACAAAAAAAAGGGAAAATCTGGCACTCAGGGTTTTTTCCGTGCCACTTTCTGGCTGCTTTATTCCTTCTTGTGAAATGCTTGCTGAACGAAAACATCCCATGTCTCACAGACTTTTCAACTTAGGGTCTTCAGCCCCACATATTTTTCATATTACTCATATTCCCCTGCTTGAGTTAAACTCAAACAGGCCTGGAACAACTTCATTAACATAAAACCACATGATAATGGGAAACAGAGCCTTTTAATGGTTTATTTTCTTATTATCTTGTGATATATTTCATCTTCTCCCCCTTCTCGGAGTGCTACTACATTCTGGTTTCACTCTGCTGCCTGGGCCTGGCAGGGATCGAGCATCCAGCACTGGATTCTGTAAATTCAGGAATTTTTAAGCTCACGGGATCAGTTTGGTACCAGGGTGATCATAAAAGCTCCAGTAAAAGTTAAAAAAAAAGGCCTTTATTTATTTTAAATTAATATATTAGATACTCTGCTCTATCCTGAATGCCCCTGCAGAGTGTCACACTTCATCTGGGAGAAAAAAAATTGGTTTTACCCTCAAAATTTGGTAAGAATTCCTAGGTTGGGATGCTCAGGGAACATGGCAAGGGAAGCTCTTTTGCAACACCGCATTTTCTTTTTGTCACAAGACCACAATTTCAAAATTCAAGAGTTGCAACATTTTTTAGGAAGGTTAAAGAAATCAGGAATTGCATCTGGTTCAGGGTGACTCTTCCAACCTATTTCAGCCATTCTTGTAACAACAAATAAATAAATCTTCACAGGATTTCTGCTTTCAAATAGTTGCTTTATTTCCTTGCCTTTTTAAACGTGTCAAAAATCTTTCACAGCAGCTGGAGTGCTAAAGAATTGCCACAACTTCTTCACTATTTTGTCCACATTAGGTTAAACCCTAATTAATCAAAAACCTCCAGGTAAGTGCATCGTGTTTGACTATAAAGTCCATGCAATTGGTATTTACTCTGTATTTACTCTGTTGCTTGAGAGGCTCGGCAGCAGCCCAAGACTCATCTCTGAAAAAGGAATGGCAGTTCCAGGCATTCACGTTCTATCATGGCTCCAAGTGGAATAAATGGGAGATGGAAATCAGTGAGATATATTAGCACCACTCCTTATTTTTCATTTCCCTCTGTCTCTGCCTCCCGAAGAATATTGGTGATGAATTTGCAAATGGCTCTGGCTGATGACAGAGTTTTTTTAGCCTTCATTATTTATCCCCACCCACTGCACACCTCGATCGGGGATTACAGTGACAAATGCAGGAATAAAAGGCAAAGACAATATTGCAGCGGCGCGGTGTAAATCTCCTTTTACGCATTATTAATTTAAAGAAATCCATTATCCCATCGGGCTCGGAGGGGAGGACAAGGTTGCATAAGAGCTGGTAGAGGCAGCTGGGGGTCACCTGGAGACAGAACCCCGCTGCCGCCACCCCGGGATGCTCAGTTTCTTTGGAAAATGGGATTTTCTTGCGTGTTCTTCCTCTTAACTCCTCTCTTTGCTTGGGTTTGACAGAGGCAGGAGGTTGCTGAGTCCTGCCCGCCTCAGAGCGGGCACAGAGGTGCCACCGGAGTGTCTCAGCGTGGGTTATTCACAGAAGGAACCGCACAGCAAGGCTGAGAGAAGAATGAACCCTCCTTTGCCAGCCCAGCACGTTCGACCTCTCGCTGGAGTCGTGAAGAGAAGGGTGTGTGGGGATGGGAGAGGAAAGAGGGAGGAATTAGCACTGGCTGGAGAAGGGTTTTCTCTGTTGTGGGCCCCTAATTCAGCATGACCTGGACAAGGGCCCAAACTTGTGTCGTGTGGGCCACCCACAAGCTCTTAGGTAGCAACACTCCTGATCCTGCTCTGCCCGGGCTCCAAGACTTCCATGCATCCCTTCTCCAAAGCCACTGAATAAAGGAACAAAAAATTGCTCCTTCTCCCTTCTTTCCCTCTTCTCTTTGCCCAAAGACAGGGATTAAATCCTGGGCAACGTCCTCCAACACAGAGCTAAGGAAGGCTTTGCACAGCTCCCTCTCCACCCCTCCAGCAGCGTCAGAAGGGGAGGAAATGCTGCTCCTATCGAGAGGAAGGAAAGAGGAAAACAGATGGAAAGTCCTCAGAACTGGAACAAGTGCCTTTCAAACAATACAGCAGGTCCCTTTTACTCCAAAATAACAGAGCCCTTCTGTGGAAATCTAAATACAATCAGGGCATCGACAACAAAGATAAGGGGGAAATAATTCTGTGAACCCAGACCTGGGGCCTGTTTGGTGAGAGCCGCCAAGCGCAGGCTCCGGCCCCATCCAGCCCCCTCCAGGCAAAGCCAGGCTTTGATTTCACTCCATTTATTTACTTTTTAAACCTTGCAACAAAAGGCTTGGGACTGAAATACCCACAGCTCGCACCCACCACCCACCCACAGGCAGGGATTTGTCACCAGCTCGGGCCTTGTGCTGATTCCCTGGATTATTTCACCTGCTCTGCAAACCCACTCTGGTTTTGTGCCTTTTCACTGACAGTTTTCTGAGGGAATCAGTGGTGCTCTGGTTAAACTCAGTCCTAAGATTCCACTGGGGTTCTGTCTCCGTGTGCTTAAAGGATAATGTCAGACTAAGGATGGTCAGCACACTATATATTTATATATATATATATAAATAAAAACTCCCCATCTGAGTATGCAACAGTTCTGCTTCTGCTCCTGATGATGCAGCTCAAACAGATCCAAATAAACACATAAAAGGAGGAAAAAGATCAAACAGGAAGTTTCTTAAGCACCTGGTAAGGGATAAATTCTCATTTGATTGCCTTGTTCACTCAGCAGTGTTGGTAACTTCCCCCAGTCACCAATGTTTGAAAGAACTTTTAGGAAAATAGTTAATTTAGATTGTTTTTTACATTCTGAGGTACAACAAATTCCATCCCTTCATAACTGGAAATAAATTATTATCAAAGACACTGTTTTAAGCTTTCGATTCGAATTTAGGTATCCCAGCATTTGCTTCCCAATGAAGCACCAGAGAGGAAATGTCTGTGTGGAATGTGGGCGCTTGCAGCTTTCTGAAAAATTGGGTTTCTTTAAGATGTCCAATATTGGAAACTTAAGCTCTCCAGTTCTCTTTCAAAATGTAGACTATGGTTCATTGATTTCTTCCCTTCTGAACTGAGGGACTCAGTCAAGGGGCTTGAAAATAAGATACTTAATAGTAATTTTAAACCCCCCGATTTGTTTGCCCTCCCCCATGCTCCCCATACCTTCACAATAAATCCTTTGAAAAACTGGAAATGCTTTAGTGAAAAGACTGATGGGAAATGTTAAAAAATATCAGGCAAGCAACATCAAGTTATCTGTGTTGTTTTAGGCCAAACGTGTTTCCTGCTTTTCTCCCCGTCAGGCTCCCTCCAGGCCTGCAGGGGAGCCCGGGCCACGTCCCACCCACGGCAGGTCCCTCGTGCTGGGGTTCCCTGGGGCACAAACCTCCTCCTGCAGCAGCACCTCCACCTGTGCAGAGCCCAGGAGCCACGGGCAGGGCCCAGCCCAGGCTTGGGAAGAGTTTATCCCAACAAAATCCAAACCCAGCTGCACATTCCACGGCTGCTGCCACGGCCACGGGTCCCACCAGGAAGGAACGCAGTGATTTCTCAGCTCTGGGAGGGGGGACACCTTGTAGGAAGACTTTTCCTCTATAGGGACTTCAGCTTTTAAGCACTGATACTTCATAAAATGCAACACCTGGAAGCCCATGGTGTCCGTGTCATCCTGTGTCTGAGAAACTGCCACATGAACTGCTGCAAGATACTAAAATTTATGGCAAAAGCACAAAAATACTTCCATAACCCCTCACTGCAGTCAGCGAAAAGTGTCATTATTGCACCTCAGTGCTCCTGCCCTAATGAAACAGAACTGAGTGTGTTTAATAACAGTGCAGAACGCAGGCTGCGGAGTACAGCAGTGGATAATTTGTCAGTGATTGGAAGGTCACTGGGTCAACTCAGGAACAACCCCGTGGCCTCACCTGGGGGGAGCCCCGTCTGTAACGGGAGAAAGCCCCTCCTTTGTCCCGGCTGTGTCACCATGGAGCCTTATCAAAATAGAGCTGGCACTTATCAGTCACGAGGGAGGCAGAGCCAGGTGACTGCAGAGTCCCTCGGCAGGGCCTGCAATTCCCACACTTCGTTTGAAATCTTTTTCAAAAACAAGAGTTATTTTGCCCCCAATGTAAATATTTCCCCCCCTTTTTCTTTAAAAAGGCCGATTGCACTTTCATCGCAAACTTCTATGGGATTACATCACTTCTGTGGGGATATTTTTTTATCACAGGCATCTCAAATGGGAAATTCTGCAGGAATAACAATGTTTTTTCTCCATCCAGTTTGTAATCCCGGCACCAGTCACTGCTGATCCCATCCTGGGTAACTCCAGGTCTGTTAAACGCAATGCTGGTCTCATCACTGAATAAATCCCTGCAAAAAGAATGTTTCTTGGAACCCAGAAAGGTGAGTTTTTACCTGTCAACCCTCAAACTCGAAATTCTGTATTTTTCTGCACACCTTTGCTGGTGTCACTGGCCAGGGGCAGCCACGCTCCCCACACTGTGCTGGGTTTTGGTGACAGCAGCTGTAACCAGGGAGGAAAATCCTGAGCTGTGAACCTCGGGCTCATGGAATTTCTGGGCATTTTCACATGTTTGCATATCCATTGTAGGGACCAGGGTCTGTGTGCACCCAGCCCACTTCCAACTATCCCTCTGTGTGTGCAGTAATGTCATTTATAGAGGCCACGGCTCAGAGCAAGCCCCTCTTGTACCAGGGGCCAGAGAGACAAAAACTGCACAAAATCCACGCCCAGGAAACTCCAGACCCAAACAGAAAAACACAGATGAGAAACTAAACCCTAAAAACCCCAACCCTAGAGGTGTGGTCTGGCCAAGGTGATGGGGTGGGGGCCATGGATCTGTCTGGGCTTTTTCTAAATCCTGTTTTAAAGCCTTTGATGTGAAACCCTCTGTGCTTTTCGCTGCTGGGGCTCCCAGGAGCTGAGCCCAGTGCCAGGGATGCTGTGGTGGGCACTCAGGGCCACGTGGGCACACAGCAGTCCTCATCCCGATCCTTCTCAGGAATTCCACAGGGCAGGAATGATCCTGCAAAGTGCTGGGCACATTTCCTGGGAGCATCCCGTGTGGTCAGTGAATCCCACAGAGCTTCCCTGCCCTGAGCACTGAGCTCAGAGTTCCACAGAGATCACAGGTGTCACCTTGGCAGAGGTTTTCCTCACAATGTGTTTAAGGTATCATGTGACCTGATATTCCTTTCAACATTTAATTCACCAGCAGGCAGCAAAGACCAGTTCTGGTCCTTGAAAAGGCTGAAAGTTCAGTTATGCAAATAATATTTATTGTTTAAAGGTAAAATAATAATTTAAAATAATAATTTAAAATAATGTAAGTTTATTCCATTAATTTTTAGCATAGATTAAAGAAGGTTGAACATATCAACAACGATTTTCAGTGCACATGAGCACATACAGCAGCAGGTAAAGCAGCTCTGTTTCATGAGATCAGGTTCCATCCAGAGTGAAGGGACAGAAAAGCTGAATTTGAATTGATAATAACATTGTGACTTGAGCTCCAAGGAATTCCCTCCCCCCAACGCCTCCACCTTTTTTTTTTTTTCCTTCTTCTTTTTGCTTAAAATAATTAAATTGGATGAGGCAAGATACCTGAGCAGTGAACTTTTCCATTCCTCCATTACCAAGGAAATAAAATCTAGCAACAACTTTATGCAAAAGCTTGTGTTCTATGCCAGTGGGTCAGTGGCCAATTTAACCATAACAAATAATAGTCTAGTCTTTCAATGTTTCAACTATTTTTTTCTTCTTCTTCTTCTTCTTTTTTTTTTTTTTAAGGGAAAAAATAAGACAGTTTGGATTTCCTCGGCATCCTTCCCCTGCCAAGTCGCGTTTTCCCTCTGGCTGGCGACCACATCTCCCTGTGAACATCTGCAAACTGCAGCTCCAGACAGCCCCGCTGCAGCAGGCCCTGACAGCAACTGGGGGCAGCTCTGCTCTGCAGTGATGTCATTCCCCATCAGCTCTAAATCCAGGGAATATCCACACTCGGTGCCACTTCCCAGGCTTTGCTGTTTCTACGACTCTGGTTGTGGAGGAGTTAAAATATTTCAGTTCTGAGTTAAGGAACAGTAAAAGTTCTAGTCCAGAGACACTTTTTTCCCTCCTTTCCGATGTGATTGGCTTCCCCTGCACCTCTTTTGTTTTGAGAATTTTGGAGTATGCAGACTTGTGTAATGCAGAGATTGCTTCCAATTTAATTTAGTTGTTTTGTCTTTTATCACAATGGAAACGAGCACAGGATCCTTCCCAGGCTTTCTGCCATGAAAGAGGAGGCAGATTTCACCCCTGTGGTTCCCCAGAATGACGGGGGAGGGAGAGCAGGGGGAGAAGGATTAAATAGATGCTCGTGGAGGGTCAGACAGCAACTTCTGCATGGCCAGCAAGCCCCAGAACTCTGCTCTTGGACTCTAGGAATTAACATTTGCATAGAATCTGCTGGGTGTCATTCCCTAAGAGTCTAAAAAAGCCCTTGAGCCCTTTCTATGTTTTGGGTTTTTTTTGGTTTGGCTTGAGTTGGTTGGTTGGGGTTTTTTAGGAAGAAAGTCATTACTGCAGAAGGGGCGGGGAGGCCCTGGCACAGGGTGCCCAGAGCAGCTGTGGCTGCCCCATCCCTGAAGTGCCCAAGGCCACGCTGGACAGGGCTTGGAACAACCTGAGACAGTGGGAGGTGTCCCTGCCCCTGGCAGGGTCTGGATCTGAATGATCTTCAAGGTTCCTTCCAACCCAACCCATCCTGAGATTCTCTTATTCCTGGAGAAGAGTGTGATAATGAGGGACCTGATGAGTGGATCCTCTGCTTTTGGATCCAAAATCCAGTGTGGATTCAGATAAAGACACTCAGCACACACTTTGCCCCTACTGTCAACAGATTTGCTCTGAATATATTTGGTATTTTAAGCCTGTGCTGAATGGTTGGGTCAGTCACACGCAGTGCTTTGGGTTCTCAAACAGCTCATTTCAGCTTTTTGCTGCTGAGGTTCTTCCTGCAGGTCCATGGCAAAAGTGCTGCCAAAATCCAGAGCTGCACCTTCCAAAATTCCCTGCAGGGACCTGGGCTTGGTCACTGCAGACACCACCACAAAACAGTGCTTGGGCTGGGCAACCAACCTTTCAAAACCAGAGGATAACAAACAATGGCTGATGGCTTCTCACAGAATCAATATTTGATCTAAAAATCATCATCCACGAGAAACATGCAAAGATTTCAGGATTTAAAAATATTTTTCCCCACTTAACAGGTTATGCTACGAAGCACAAAATCAAACTACAGGTGCAAAGAGAACCCTTGGGGGTTTCACTTCAGGTACACCCCGAACATAACAATTTTTTGGACAGCCTGGATTCCAGGACAGCTGGAGGTCACAAATCCCTATGGAATGGCACATCAGACATTAGAGCACCTGATTTTGGTGGCAGAGGTACTTCTGCCTGTGGGAGAAAATGGATTTTGCCACATTCCCAGCAGCCATCCCTCCATCCACCCATCCATCCATCCATCCTCCTATTTAGTCACCTGAAAAGGTCCAAGAAATGGACCTTTTGAAAGGATGAAGCAAATCTTGAGGAGCAAAAAATGTTTGATTATTTCTGACTTTGCTTCTGCTCTTACACACACCAGGAAAATTCAGGATTTCTGCCACCAACTGCAAGCGATTATGAACCCAACAGGAAGGTTTTATCCTGCTGGACAAAATGTGGTTCAGGATCAAATCACCTAAGCCTGCTCTTCATATGTGAATAAACATCTCAGTCATTGTTGGTGGAGTGATTTCCACTGCAGTGCTTTGTCTTGCTTTTAATTCTTTACATTTTACAGTAAAGTAGCTGAAATTCCTCTTGGAAAAGAGGAATAGGTGCAGAAACTTTGAGACACACAAGATCCATTGTGGAATAAAACTGAATTGTTAACAGGACCCTTACACCAACAACAATCAGAGAAAAGCAGGCAGAGAATTCATCCCCTGGGGATTCCGGCCAGGGTGGTGACAGGACACCACATCCAGCCCGCAGTCCCACGGGCATTCCCTCCTTCTCTGTGCACACTGGGTGTGAATCCTCCCAGTGTTTGCACAGCCCCAGGGCAGCCACAGCCCTGCCTCAGCCAGGAGCCCCTGCGGGACTCACGGGTGCGGATGCACCAGGTCACCAGTGCATTATAACCATTCCTTAACAAAATGCCCAAGGATCTGAGGATACACAACACGAAACCGGCACATTCAGAAACTTCTCCAGAGGCATTTCCCAACAGGCTGCTGCAGCCACGTGATCCGATAATCCCTGTCGAAAGGAGAGCGCAGATTACACGGAATCGCAGAGTTACACCGAATTATGACACGCTACAAACGTGGCAGGAGAGCCTCGCTGGTGGATGTGTGGGATAAATTCAAATACCTGCTCCTCGTTCCTTGGCCAGCTCGTGAGCCAGGGCTCTCAGTGATTTGCTGGAAACCCCTGCAGAGCGCCAAGTTCCTGATTGCACTGCTAAACTCTTCTCTAAACATGATTCAGCGAGACACAGCTTGCACCCCTGGAAGTGCAAGAGCTCCTCTGCTCCAGGGCTAAAGGGGTGGAGAGGAGAGAGGAGGAAACCCGCACACAACACAACACAAACAGAGCCAAACCCTGCTGAGGTATTTGTCCACCCGCTTGGGCTGCGCAGGACTGGAGCAAAGCAAACACAATCCCTGAGCTATCAGCAGGTAGCACAGCTCACGGTTAACTTCAAGTAGCACAGAACACACCTCTCGAGAAACAGCAGCAGCTCAGACAACTTCAGAACAAAACTGAAAACACACACACACCCAGCACCTTCGGGAGGGTGGATGTCGCTGGCTCCCAAAAAACAGAACTGAAAGTACACGAGGTCACTGCTGCTGTGCTTACACAGCAACGTGAAAAAATGGAATGTTCTCTAATCCCTACCCAGCAGCATTTTTCAGGTGCCTCACTTTCACTCCATTAAGCCCCCAAAGATGCTTTCTGGCCTCTGGATCTCCACCAAGAACACAAAGCTCTGAGCTGGTTCTAGCTCTGATAAGGGTTTGCAGCGTGTTTGTGGGTGGGCCTTGCAGAGAATGGGCCTCTGAAATTCTCCAGGATGAACAATCCCAGTCCTCCCAGCTTTTCCCCACAGCAGAGCTGCTCCATCCTTCTGATCCTCTTGGCCTCCTCTGGATCCATTCCAGCAGCTTCCCGTGCTGGGCCCCAGGGCTGGGGGCAGCTCTGCAGGTGGGGTCTCACCTGAGCAGGGCAGAGGGGCAGAATCCCCCCTTTCCTGCTGCCCAGGCTGTGGGATCAGGGCTGTGGGATCAGCCCTGGACTGGGGAAGGTTCTGGGCTCGTGAATTTCCAGCCTGTGACCCACCAGCACCCCCAAGTCCTTCTCCCAAGGGTAGTCCTGGATCTGGATTGATCCCTGATCCAGAGCGAACCTGGCAGCAGAGCAAATCTCAGGGAAGACAGCATTCCCACACACAGCATCCATTAGAGCCTATTAATATCAGGATTACAGGTATTAATAACTCCCCCAGTGGATATTAATGTCGTGGGTTCGACCCTTTTCTGTGGAACACCCACCCTGACAAATCCCTCTCCTCACACACCAACCTGTTTTGTTTTTTTTTTCCAAGCCACCCTAAACAGAAGCCTATAAAATATCTTTATTAAAGTTTGGCCTGGCATTAGCAGGAGGGCAATAGCACCGCGCCTCTCCAGCCAGCACACGCATTTCTCCCCCCACCAATGATAAAGGAAGGCAGAGGGAGGTGATGGCTCTTTCCACCCCCCTGATTTATAACTGGCCCTGGCTATAGGTCAAAGGAATGAGCAGCACCTGGGGAGCACGGCCGGGGCCGAAGAGCAACCCCAGAGTGCAGGGGAGATAACTACCCCGGCTGGGCAGACAAATTAGATAATTAAATGGAAACAGGCGAGATAAATTGCACTTTCTTAATTGGGTTATCAAGAAACAATGGTGACTATGAATGACCTCACTGTCTGTGTAGTCTAACACTTCTCTCTGTAGGAACTAGGAGGGAGTTATTCGTCTAGGCCAGGGTTATTGTTGGCCTAGAAAATGAATGTTTAAGAACAACTGGGTTTTTTCCTCTCACCAGAAGCCATTGCAGATAAAAATCTTAGGTCTGCTGATTTGGAAGTGGGAGTGTGCATGGGATGGAAGGAAAAGGACTGCCCGAACCTGGGAGTAGATATCTCAGCGAAGTGAGCTGAAGTGCAGGTCACCAGTGATAAATCTGGGCTTGCTCACACCCACCCGAACCACTCAGGGGAAATGCTGTGTGCTCTGTGTGTGTGCAGAGAGACACAAAACCCTGCAGGGCTCCTGGGATGCTCCAGAGAACACAACGGGCAGAGGGCAGGAGACTGGGAATGAGCCAGCCCCAGCCAGACTGAAAAAAGGTCCCATAAATGGATTTTATGGCTCAAACCTTCCCTCCACCACAAAGTCCTGAGTGCAGATCTTTGTGGAAGTTGGCACTGGGAGAGGGGAGGACAGGGAAGAGCAGACAAACTCTCAGCTTCTCCTTGACCATGAGTGGTGGAGGTGAAGGAAATGAATGGACTCAGCACCATGGGATCCAAACCAACCTGTGCTGGAAAATCAGGATATTCTGACCCAGACTCCTGCTGCAAGGCCAGGATCAGACACTTCATCACACTCACCTCGGCATTCCTCACTCCCTGGTTGCCCTAAGGGACATAAAGGGCAACCTGGCTGAGCCTGGCTAAAAGACTGTCAAAAGCTCTAATGCCAAATAAAATTTCCTTTATTCTTTCTTTACAGGGCCCTGCACTACATGGGTTTGGTATTTAGTAAATAAATTTTCACGGGAATGAATAATTCACAGAAAACACTTCACATTCACCTGCATTGCCAGTCAAGGCAAGGTGGCCACTAATTTCTTATTTTCACAGCCCCAGTGAAAACAGACCTGGGAAAACATTGCTCCAGAAATGAGCCTGGGTAGACAGGCAAACCCTGTCATCTCTTCAGCAAAAATTGAATTAAACCCACTTCTTACTAAGCTGCTACACAACAGAGCCTAAAGCCAGCCAAATCCACTATTTTAAACCATTTTGAATAATTTCAGGATCTTGATACTATCTGTGGAGCTATCACTCCATCAAGCTCAGATCCTGTTTGGAAAAAAATTTCAAAAAAAACCAAACAATCATATCCAGAAGTCCTTTGGAGCAAACCATACCAAACAACTCCCATCCATGCTCACAGGACACGGGGAGCAGGGGTGGAGAGCTGAACGTGGACTTTCAAAGAGCATTTGGAAGAAAGAACAAGCATATGGCTTATGTTTAAAAACCTCTCTTGATTCAACGACCCCGAGGCTACGGGGCTGCCTTGAAGCCCCTCGGTCTGGGTTGTCTGTGTGCTGTATTTTGTTAAAACAGCCCCTTTTACCCTTCACTGAGTTAATGAACATTGTGATCTTGCTTGTGCCCAGTTATTAGCATGCCGGAATGGATTCTAATTCCACACACGCTTCCGTGGACCTCTGGTCCCCATTTACGACGCCGAAAGTTGCCGCACCCGACTGACTTCGCAGCAGAAAATGCGTTGCAGGATGTTTGCAGCTTGTTAGCTCGGACTTGAAGCAATTCCTCAAAGGCACTGCTACCTAAAGCTACTTTTGCTCAAGGTTCCTATTAAGACACCACATTCTCCCTCCTTATTTTTATTCGAAATGACGGGAAACCGAAAACATGGAGTGTGGACCTTCTCTTTAAGCCTCCAAGAGATGTAATGAAAAACACAGCTAAGGGCTGCATCCAAGAACACGTTTAAATATTCCAGCACTGGAAAGGCCACTGGCATCCTTCAGCTGGTTTCCCAGAATGGGACACCTTTGGGTATTTTGAGACCCAAACAATATCAAGGAAAAGAAAGAAAGACTCTTCCATTTCTTCTGCACCTCGAGTTCAACGATCTCGAGCACTTGGGCAATGTCCACATCCTCACTGCGCCAGGGAAGGGGTGACATCCTCATTTTTATCAATTAACAGCCTGAGGCACAGAGAAAAATGGATCCTCTGGCTCCTAGACGATGCACAATTGGGGGAAAAAATTAATATGAACAAAAAAGGCATGGAGTGGTTGACCAGTCACACGCCCTGTGCACAGCCCGGGCCCCTTCCTGTGTCCCAAGCCATTAAATATTAACAAGCTGGCTGCAAATTGAGTGCTTTCTGAAAGAAAAGACGGCAGGGCTTTCCACCTTGAGAAATATCAGGAATTTACTCCATCAGATTCCAGTTCCCTCTAAGCCCCTCAGGATATTGGCTGCCTGGTTGGACCTGCTGCAGAGAACAGGGACTGGGAACATCCCACTTCTCCTTCTCTCACTCTCCCAGGCAGAGGAACCCTCTCCCCTGTTTACTTTTCAGGGAATTCTGAAATGAGGAATTGTTCCCAGAATTTTTGATGTAAATGGGTTTTTTCTCTATTAGTGGATGGGACTCACTCCCAAAAAAACCTCCCAAAATATCTGAAAACAGCTCTGTTAAATGAAGCATCTCTACAGGCTGAGGTTTAACAAGGCAACTCTACAAGAATGAATATTAACGTGGCAAAGTCTTCTACTTTTATCTTGTTAACATCAGACATCCAAATAAATCTTTCATTATTTACAACTTTGGATTTCCTGTGACTGACCATTTGCAAGCAGACTAATAATTACATCTAATTTTAGCTAAAGTCAGGTCATTTTACTCCTAAATTTTTAAAAATAAAATAATTAAATCATCCCCCTAGCTGCTGCCAGACAACTAAAATTCACTTTTGAATCCATTCAGCCTCTTCTCAAAGGAACAAAGCCGTGAATGTTCCCCCAAAAGCAGTATCTGTGATGGATAATTTCCCTTTATGTATGAGATCAATGGATATGGGTTCAACATAAAAATCCCAGTTCCCATTCGGGAGATTTACATGAACCCTCTGCAGTCCTGCTTTATAGTCAAGCAGGGGAGAGTTAATTATTTCTCCAGAATTTATCTTCTAAATGGATATTCAGCGGCTCTGTTATTCACCCCACTTTGCAATGAACTCTGCACTTCCCTACTTTCCTCCCAGGAAGAGGCAATCGAAGACAAAAGCCTGCAAATGATAGACAAGGGCAGAGGCCATGTCCAACTTTGATATCTTGTTGATAACGTATTGTACAATTAGATCAATTTGACAATTTCCATTATGGCTGATAAAATATTTATCGAGCCTTGGAGATGATGTCTGATCCCTGTGCCATTTGTTTCACTAATGGGGGAGATATTTACCAAATCAGGGGAAAGCATTCAAATTTCACATCCTCATAGCCTCCCCAACATTAGATTTGCAAATTACTGGCTGAAGCCATAAATTACAGCAGAGCACAGCCAGGCTGATGCCAGGCTGACAGGGTAGGTGGATGGCTGGCGATGACATTGTTTCACAGGAGCATTAATCATGGCAGGAAAGAAAATACTCTCAAATTGGTCCATAAGTCTAAATATTAAGGAATGAGAAGCGGGTTGCTGGGAGATAGCTTTAGCTGCAGCTGGAAAATTAGGAAATGAAAAACCCTTTCTATTATTTAACAAATCATCTTAATAATGTTTTATGCCGTAGTGCCAGCAAGCAAAGGAAATTCCTATTCTTGCCCATTTGCTCTTTATCCTCATTGCTCTTTAATAGGAGTATTAATAATCTGAGGATTGGTGCAGATGTAGCCCGAGCTGTATTTTTCTTCTGCCACAGCTTAAGTAAAACCAGGATAAATACTGAAGGAAAATAGAATTTTGATTTCCATGTTTAAACCGTTTGCTTTGTCAGCAACACCAACGGGGGCTTCAGCTCCTCTTCTGTTCTGCTCAAGGTCAAGCACATGTTTACTTTCGTGCAGGCCAAACTTATTAAAATCCCACAAATCGGATAAACAGCAGAATCCAGCTTCCCATGGATGAGAGAGAGGTCTGGAATCTCAGGGGGGAAAAAATACAGGTATCATTGTTGCTTAAATACGAGCCCTGCTGATTAATTTAAGAGCAAAGTGCCACCTTTACGGGGGTGATTAGACAAGGAACAGCTTCAAATGCTCTGTGCTCAGGGCACTGTCAGCCCTCAGCCTCCCAGCACCCTGGCCCAGGGAGGCTCAGACACCACTAAAGTAAGTTGAAGGTGACACATTTGTCTGGCAGACATAATTAAAGGTCTAATGGTGGTGCTGGAGGTCAGGGTTGTGGAGTCCTAAGGCAAAAGCGCTCGGAAGGAAAGAGCTCAGAAATCAGGGAATGAAGAATGAGGCTGCTCAAGCACCTGACACCTCTCAGGGAGTCAGGGGAGGGGATTCTCTCTACTCTGCTCTCGTGAGATCCCACCTGGAATACTGCAAACAGTTCTGGTGCCCCCAGGATAAGGACATGGAATTGTTGGAGCAAGTCCAGAGGAGACCACGAAGTTCCCAAGGGCACCAGAGCACCTCCCCTATGAAGCCAGGCTGGGAGGGCTGGGAATGCTCATCCTGGAGAAGGGAAGGTTGTGTGGAGACCTCACAGCACCCTCCAGGGTCTGAAGGGGCTACAGAGAAGGAAGAAGGACTCTGGACCAGGAGCTGGAGTGACAGGACAAGGGGGAATGGCTTCAAACTGAAAGAGGGAAGAATTTAGTAGAATATTGGGAAGGGATTGCTCCCTGTAAAGGTTGGGGAGGCCCTGGCACAGGGTGCCCAGAGAAGCTGTGGCTGCCCCTGGATCCCTGGAAGTGTCCAAGGCCAGGCTGGACGGGGCTTGGAGCAGCCTGGGGCAGTGGAAGGTGTCCCTGCCCAGGGCAGGGGGTGGAATGGGACGATCCTTAAGGTCTCTTCCAACCCAAACTTTCTGTGATTCAAACTAAACTTGCACAGTTTTGTCTCTCAAGCCTGATGTTCACAGTTTTCCCTACTTTTCACCAGCAAAAAACACGTCACAGAGTTCAGAATTCCCGACAGGATCCCAGCTGCCCAAGGGCTGTGCCTCAGTGGTTCCCACCGATGGCTGGATTTCCAACAGAACTCCACACCCAGGGCATACCCACATCTTCAGGAAACTCCAGCTGTTATTCAGGGCCTAAATGGCATTTGGGCATCACATTCTGGGCTTTTGGACACACCACTGGTGTTAGACATCTATTCTCCCTTTAAAAATCCACGGGAAATGTAGAAGAGGGTTCATAAAGGACCTTGAGACTGAGCAGGGAAGTGCTTGCACAGTCACAGTGTCAAATAAAATGCTGAAGAGTGGGTTTGCCTCAAGCTTTACCTCTGTCAAAGCCTTGAGCACTATCTCTGTCTGCTGGATTTGTGGGTTCCATCAAAGGGAGCAGCACAAGGTGACCATAATGGTCTTCTGTTGTGTAGCTCCTCCTCCCCTTCCCAAGGGAAGATGTCATTTCCTTTTTTCACTGGGGAGAAATGTCTTAATCACCAGGGCCTGCAGACTGTCAACCTTTCCTGCTGGAGCAGCTCCTCCTGCACAAAGTGGGACAGCAGGAAATTGTCCCCATCAGTTGAACTATTGCCTGAAGGTTTAAAGATGCTCTTCCTGTTAATAGACTGGGAACGAGTAAAATAATAAATAATAGCTGTATTTCCTCAGCAGGTTTTCTGAAATCCAAAGAACCTTTGTTCAGTGTCACCAAAACAAACGAGGTGATGACAAACAAACAGGAGATGCTTCATCCCTTAGGTGAGCACCCAGTAAAGAGGGGTTTTGTGTAGAGGAGTTACACAGGCAGCACATCCCAAAACAGGGCCAGGTTTTGGGGACTTTCTGAGGATCCACATCTCTCCCTGCACACCTGGAGCTCTGAACTGGCTGGTGCTTTGAACCTCGCCAGCTCCCGCTCTGTTTTCTCTGCTCCACACCACATCTGAGCAGTTTTCACTGGTTTATACCTCCCTAGGACTGTAAAATGTATTTCTCTTAGGCCTGTGAGATGTGTTCCTCTTAGGCCTGTGAGATGTATCTCTCTTAGGCCCATAAGATGTGTTTCTTTTAGACCTGTAAGATGTGTTTTCTTTAGGCCTGTGAGATGTGTTTCTCTTAGACCCATAAGTTGTATTTCTTTTTGGGCAGTAAGAGGTGTTTCTCTTTGGCCCATAAAATGTGTTTCTTTTAGGCCAGTAAGATGTGTTCCTCTTAGGCCTGTAGGATGTATCTCTCTTAGGCCTGTGAGATGTGTTCCTCTTAGGCCTGTGAGATGTATCTCTCTTAGGCCCATAAGATGTGTTTCTTTTAGACCTGTAAGATGTGTTTTCTTTAGGCCTGTGAGATGCATTTCTCTCAGGCCTGTGAGATGTGTTTCTGTTAGACCCATAACGTGCATTTCTCCTACACTCATCAGATGTGTTTCTCTTAGGCCTGTGAGATGTGTTTCTCTTTGACCCATAAGGTGTATTTCGTTTTGGGCTGTGAGAGGTGTTTCTCCCAGGCCCGTAAGATGTGTTTCTCTCAGGCCTGTAAGGTGCATTTCTCAGCACAGGACACCTCTCACGTAACCTCTCCTTTATGCGATGTCACATTTCAGCACAGGAGATAATTCTCCTCCAAGCTCTCTGCCAAGCCCTTGTGACTCTTGGAGATTTGTTGGATAAAACAAGAGCTGGTGGAAGCTTCTTTTAGGATGCTCTGGGATTCAGAAAAAAGTTGAACCTAATGCTTCCCACATCTTAAAATCTGGCACAGCTTCCCAAAGGCACCTTCATGCTCATGATCAGACATTTTGCCAGACCACCACAGACCCAAACCAGCAACAGATCCCTGCTCCTTCCACCCCCTGGCACCCTCACCCAGCAGTTCCCAGTGGCAGGGGAGAAGTTGCTACACCTTTAAGAGGGAAATCTCTGGGCAGCGCTGCCTGTTTGGTTTGAGATAGCAAAGTTATTGTCCTTTGGGCTGTCTGGCAGCCCCTTGTGTCCCTTGGATTTATCTCACACACATGATGCAGCTTTGTGGAGCGGATCGGGAGGGACTTTGCATTCCTCTGGTGGGATGATATGAGTTTGTATCTAAATCTGTTCCATATGACCCACCTCACATGGTCGGTGTCTCGCCGATTCACTTGGAAAGGTCAAGGAGTGTTTGAGCTGAGGCTTCAAAGTCAAGGGGTTTGTTAATAAAAAGGAAAGCCCTACTGATAGAATTAGGACTTCATAAAGGTGCTGTGAACACTCCTTGTTCTTTTGCACTGATAAATTTTGGGGACAGAACAGGCACAGGTGAGGCTTCACCCGTGGGACTGAGGGTTCAGTGCTCAGTCTCACAACCTTCCCACTTAGAAGACAGAGCCTTAAAACAATCTGGGATAACTAAAACCCTTCCAAGTCCCACAAAATCTGCTACATCAAGAGGGTTTCTCACCAGGTTTTTAACAACTAACTACACTTTCTGAACTGAGACACTCTCGCTTTGTTCCTGGCCCAACAGAGCCTGGAAGCTCAAAGCTGTGCAGAAAAGCGAACCAAAACCTACAAAATGTGGAGATGAAACAAGTTCAAAACCATTCCTAAAAGCTTCCCAGGTCACTTGTCTCAATAATGAGCTTCTGGGAACCAGTGACAGTGGCTGGGGCCAGCACCGACCCCAGGTTTGTTGAGCAGGGTGCCCTCCCCGTGCCATAACCTTGACGTTCACATCAACACCTCCCAACAACAAACATCTCACAGGGGATTTATCTCTGGCAGAGCAGTTCTCCTTTCTCTGGACAGCACAGCTTCACACCGAGTGCCTCCACTGCACTCCCATATATATTTTTGGGATATGATGGCAGACCTCATACCCCAGATCAGTAAAGCAGAAAACAGCCAATATTTTTGCAGGGACAGAATTTGAGGGAGGGGTGTAAAGTGCACCTGAGATTTTTTTTGTTGTATGCAACAGCTTCTCGAATTTAAATCTCTCCAAAGGGTTGAAATTTCAAATCATGAAAAACAAAGCAGAAGAAGGAATGAGCAGAGAACTAAGTTTGCAGCCAGGGCTGCTGCATTTTGTGATTGCCAGGGTCTGAAGATAAAATGCTTAGAAATGTTTCTCTGAGGTTCTGATTTCAAACAAAAAAGGAAACAAGCTTATTTTTCACCAGCAGGTGAAAGGAAGGTTCAGGTAGCGGGTTTCTATCTTATTGTTTCTGCTGAATTGAAAAATAGCTGTGCTGCAGTTCTGTGCTTCACCTCTTTGGGGGAACTGTAGGCAACATGGAAATACCTGGCTCTCATCAGGCAATACAACCCCTCTAATTACCAGTGATCCTCAGACACTGATGCTGTTTAATGCCAGCCCTCAAAACCAAAGTCAACCAAAATAAATCTATGAAAATCACCGTACTTTAAAAAAAAAAAATCCATATTGGCATTGGCTGGGGTGATTTGAGGTTCTAATGTCTGAACACAGACAGGCAATAGGAGAATTCATTCAGAAGCATTGTTAGAAAATCTGATTATTTCTACGAGTTTGGATGGCAAAATCCATCCAACCTCTCTGAGTCAGGTTTGACATGTCCTGCTTCATCCTTGGTCCACAGGTCTCACACAGACCCCAGCCAGGAACAAGAGGAACACTTTTAGGACAATGCCCTGGACTGAGAATTACCATCATCATTTGAAGTCCCCACAGTGTTGCATATTCATGAGTAGCTTTTGTCCCCTCAAAAGGAACATTGATAGATTAACAACTGATCATCTCCAAAATCAGCACCTTCACCTCCCTCCTGATGCAGGCACTTAAAACATTTCCCTTTTCCATGTGCCTGTGTTGAAGATTCACAGCAGGTTTGGGCTGGGAGAGACCTTAAACCTCATCCAGTGCCAGCCCCTGCCATGGCAGGGACACCTTCCCCTCTCCCAGGTTTCTCCAAGACTCATCCAGCCTGGCCTTGGTCACTGCCAGGGATCCAGGGGCAGCCACAGCTTCTCTGGGCACCCTGTGCCAGGGCCCCCCCACCCTCACAGGGAACAATTCCTTCCTGATATCCAACCTGAATTCCCCCTCTCTCAGTCTGAACCCATGGCCCCTAATCCTGTCTCTATCTGCACATATAAAAAATCCCTCTCCTTCATTGTAAAGTCCTTCCAGGTACTGGAAGGCTGCAAGAAGTTCTCCTTGGAGCCTCTTCTCCTCCGTGCTGAAGATCCCCAGCGCTCTCAGCTTGTCTGAAGCTCTCAGAAGAACCAAAGGTGAGATTTAGGAACTTGAATTCATTTCAGAAGCCAAAGTGTCCCATGCTTTTAGAGCAGGTCAGTGCTTGCACAGCAATCCCAGGGCTCCTCCACACCAGCCCTGGGGACATCGCCCTGGTTTCTGCCCTCATTTAGAGAAAGCTTTCACAAACTCCTCTCTCCAGCAGGCCTGGTGGGTGGCCAGTGTTTTCCCTGCTGCACTGGCAACTCCGACTCCTAATCCCCCTGCTAATTCCCGGGGCTGATTCGCTTTGCTGGCCATGGATAAGTCGTGTCCCTGGGTCCCGCACACGGTGACCGGACACCACCTCTCCCCGCTCGCGAGCGAGCTCCGGGCCCAAACAAAAGGCAGCCTGTTTGGTCACCCTTCCTTCAGAGAGGCTTAAGGACATTTTTGTCATTTTTGAACAGCTAATATCTTGCAGAGGGGGGCAAAAAAAAAAATTAAAAAAAGGTTGCCTAATCTCTTTAAATTTAATCTTTACTTCTTGAAAAATCTGAGCGCAGATGCTTAGTGCTGGACTATGTTCCATTAGACTAATTAGGTCAAGATTACCTACAACAGTATGAGTCCACCAACTCAATTTAAATTCCCTCCCTCCTGTCCCTAAACTTGCACTGTTTGGAATTTTGCTTCCATTTTGTCTCTGCTCCCCCAGAGAGCACCAAGTGTGTGGGCAACTATTAATAAAAAAAAAACCAATAAAGAAACGAAACACCTGAGTGAATCAATACCAGAGGGAATCACAGAGCCCTGGAATGGTTTGGGCTGGAAGGGACCTGAAAGCCCATCCAGTGCCAGCCCCTGCCATGGCAGGGACACCTTCCACTGTCCCAGGGTGCTCCCAGCCCCATCCAGCCTGGCCTTGGACACTGCCAGGGATCCAGGGGCAGCCACAGCTTCTCTGGGCACCCTGTGCCAGGGCCTCACCACCCTCACAGGGAAGAATTCCTTCCCAATATCCAATCTAAACCTCCTCTCTGTCAGTGTGAAGCCATTCCCCCTTTTCCTGTCCTTGCAAATAAACTCTTTCCATGTTTCTTGTCGTCTCCTTCAGGCACTGGAAGGCCAGACTGGGTCATCCCAAAGCCTTCTCTTTTCCAGGCTGGACAATCCCAACTCTCTCTGCCTTTCCTCCCAGCAGAGCTGCTCCATCCCTCTGATCACCTTGGTGCCTGCTCTGGACTCTCTCCACCAGCTCCAGGTCCTTCCTGTGCCACTGAACCTGAGCTTTAACACCACGGCCTGTCCGTTCCCTCTCCACACGGCCCCAGGAGCCGATTTCACTGGTTCTGTGAAATCATCCCCACAGAAATCACCAGTCCAGCCAAAAGGACTCACTGCTGCGGCCTGGCAGGCCCTGAAGGCGCAGAGACAAGGGGAGCAGCCAAAGGGAGGGTTCAGAGGCTCAGCCCTACCTGGCAGGAGCAAGGACGGGTGAGGTCGGGCTGGGCAGGCAGAGCAGCACAGCTGGGACAGTTCTGCTGGCCAGGTGACAGGAGCACAGGGGGTGACAGGAGCACAGGGGTGACAGGAGCACAGGGGTGACAGGAGCACAGGGGTGACAGGAGCACAGGGGGGACAGGAGCA
>VXBT01002712.1:1086802-1102476 GCA_013400235.1 Oriolus oriolus
CCATCCCATCCCCAGCCCCACCCCCGGCCCTGGGATGCTCTCAGCACACGTGGCTCCAGCTGAGCGGCTCCGGTTTCCACCGTCCATTATCCCGGAGGAATTCCCCCGTGAGCCGCTGAGTGAGGGGCCACGGCTGCCCCGCACAGAGCAGGGGCTGGGATGGGAGCCAGGGGTGCCCCCACCCCACAGGGTGCCACTTATTCCACAGGGATGCGCACCCAAAGACACGATTCCACTGGATTTTTCAATCCCACTCCCAGGATGGGAAAGCTGCATCCAGCAGTGTGAAAGGCACAGGGCCCCTTCCCAGCAGCAGGAAGAGGCGTGTGGGAAATTCCTGTGCCCATCCCTGGAAGTGTCCAAGGCCGGGCTGGACGGGGCTTGGAGCAACCTGGGATAGTGGAAGGTGTCCCTGCCCACGGAACTTGATGAGCTTTCAGGTCCCTCCCAACCGAAAGCATTCCATGATTCTGTGAACTGCTCTTGGGGTGCCAGGGGTGCCCCCCAGTCTCCCCACCAGCCCATGCCAAGCTGGGGGGCAGCAGAGACAGGGGTCCCAGGCTGGTGGCTCGGGCACGAGGCCACCACCCCAAGTGGCTCCCATCCCCTCGGGATGAAGGCAGAGGGAGGCCTGGAGTGAGGAAGGAGCACTCATGGATCCAGCACTGTCAGAAGGCTGTGACAAAGCAAACCCTGCACTCCCACCTCTGGCACTGGGGATGTCTGATCCCAGCCTCAGCCCTCAGGCACTGCAAAACAGAGCCCTGGGGTTTCAACCTCATGTCTCCACCTCAGCTCATCTTCTCATGGCTGCTTTTATCCTTGTTTTTGATGTGGACAAACTGAATTCATCCTTTTTTCGTGTCCCCACCTTATCCTGCAGCCAAAGGCCCGAGCTGCCCTGCTCAGCACAGGTTCCAGGCAGCAGGATCACTCTGTTCAGCCCTGAGAGCAAAACACGATCTTCAGTTATGAGAGGTCGAGTTAAAACTCTGCCCTACGAGCCCTCCCAGAGCCTGAGAACTGCCCTCAGGAATCTCAGACTGATGTGAGATCACCCCAAACCACCGAGATCTTCCCGGGGAGTGAGCAGCCATCGTTGGTGTCACAAACAAGAAAGGAAGGACAGCGAGAAAGCAGCCTTGATTTCCCTGCCTCTCAGCAATAACGTTACGGAGATTTTGGCATCCTTAACACGCCAGGCTCTGCATGACCCACGCTGCAGCTGAGGAGTCACTGTTCTAAGGCATGGAAAATATTTTCAGTTCTACTCAGAATGCATAAATGGTCTTATGTTGCAAACCAGGGCAAGCCTGGGTAAAATATAAAACCGTCAACAAGTTGCTAGAGCAGAGAGATCCGCACTGGAGCAGAGTCAGAGCAAAGTAACCAAAGCGAGTGTGAGTCGTACTGGATCTGCCCAAACTCAGCTGTTATTTCAGCCTTTGTTTTTACATCACTTAAGAAGTTTTTTTCCTTTTTTTTTTACATTTTTACATCATTAAAGAAGTTGCCAGTGAGCTGAGGGAAGAATCCTGCACACAAAGATGGATCCAAAAATCCGGGAGCACAGACAAAAAAGTCATATCTTAGAAATAAAACGAGTCTAGGTACAAACCATCTCATACCAACATTTGTTTCTTTAGGAACCTGGGGTCACAATCTTGAAAATGCTTATTCATATTCCTAATTTTTCACCAGTGTGTAGCCCAAAACATATTCATGTGATTTAATGGGATTTAATGGCCTCCTATGGACAAAGCTAAGCACAGTCTTAAACTACAGGTACAGCAACTCAAAGTAAAAAGATTAATAAATAAAAATTCTCCTAAACAAATTATTAAAGCAGATTTTTGTATTTTGCAGCAAAAAACAAAAATGCTTTGGCAAAATATTCATTTGCAAGTAGCAGGTTTTATAAAATGCTGGGCGTCAATTAATAGAACAAGAAATAATTATTCTTAGAAGCTAAATTAGGGATGACTCCTCTTTTCTCTTGAGGACCAGATGTTTGCTTTCTACTATCAGGTTGTTACTGGCCCTCAGTGCAGAAATTTGGTGTTTGGGCAAAACAAATTCTAGCTGGGAGCTGCCAAGGCTGCTCTTGGGATCTCGGGGCCCAGGGCTGTGACAGAAGGGATCTCTCAGCACACAGAAAGCAGCGCTTGGGGTGATGAGAGGGGGAGTGACTCGGGCCTGGGGATCTGAGCCTGGGATTGCTGAGGGAGTGAACCCAGTCCCCTCAGCACTGCCCCTCTCCCCCTCCTCCTCCTCCTGCTCCTCCTCCTCCTCCTCCTGCTCCTCCTCCCCAGCCAGGATCCATAACAGACACATGCTGAGGTCACCCAGTGGGTGCTGCCTGTGGCCACTCATCATTTTTAAGCCCCAAGCAGACAGAGGAAGTCTCAGGTACACCCGGCAGGAACTTTTGGCCAAATTTTCTCCGTTTTTCTCCAAAAAGCTGCACCTCAAAGCAGCTAAAATTGTGGTGGCAAGGGAACCTGGGCTGGTGAGAATGGGAGTTTGAACCGAGGTCCCTGGCACTGCAGGTAAATCCTGTCAGGATGGGAAACACCCTCCCCAGTGCTCTCCCTCCAGCAGGGGACTGGGCTTTGTTGCCCCGGGGCTGCTGCTCATGCCTAGGTGGGGTTGTTTTCAGGTGGGTCACAGGCTGAGGGAGAGCCAGGTTTCACTGGGGTATTTGCTCCATTCATTAAGCATTTTGGAGGCCGAATCTGTCTGGATTTTGGTGTAAATGCTGAAAGTTGTCCATGGGCAAATTTAAACCAAATTCTGCTCTTTTTTCAGGCCCAGTTGTTTGCTCCCCACTGTGCAGCCAGCTCAGCTGCACTCGCACACCCCTTCCCCACTCCTTTTTCATTCTCTCCCCTTCTCTCCGGTGCAATCCATCTTTCACTCGTCTCTTCTCCCTCTCTTTTCCCCCATTCCTTCCCCTGCCCGTTTTCCAGCAGCAGCAGCAGCAGCAGTGCCCTCACTCGCACTGACAGTTTCCATCTGGCTGCTCTCTCGCTGCGCTGCCTGGGCTCTGGGAAATTCTCCGTGCTGTCCCCTTCTCCTCAGCATTTCCTACAGATTCCAGGATGCCTCGTGCTCCTCCAGAATCCGGGATGAGCCCAGAGCTCTGCACCCACAGCCTGGTTCTGTCCCACTGCCACCAGCACAATTCCAGGTTGCTTCCCTTCACCCCTCCGCCTTGTTTTATTGCTCAAATCAACCTCTGCAGCTCCTATCAAACATACCCAGTTATTACTTAGAAATTAAAGGCTCAGTTCAGTTTCGTTTCCATTTGTTTTTCGAGGGAATTTTGTTGCATCAGAAGGAGACACAGAAATATTTAATGTGTGACCTTCTGCGCCGTGGGGTTGTCTAAGGAGCAGCAACTCCTGGTATCACCCAGAATTAACCCTTTGCTGCTGACTTAATATCTAATTTAAAAATGAGACAAATCAGCCAAAAAACCCCACATCTGCCATCTCGAATACGCTGCTGTCCCTAAGTGGAATTCATCTGAGGTCCCTGCGAATGCCCATTAATGCACAGATATTTATGTGACAGGTAAAAATGCACACACACACACACACACAGAGAATAATTTTCTGCATCTCCCATGTCTGCTGCAGGATGGCAGCACAATTAAGTCACCGTGACGGAGACAATTATCCCCAGAGCCAGTAAAATGAGATGTCCACAGTGAGCTGCAGAGTTCTGAAACATGTGGGAATAGAGTACAGAAACTCTGTAGAGTCATGCAGCTAATGAGCAATAAATACACACTGGCACACCCTCATCAATTTTAAAGTCTCGGTATGAAAAGAATGTAATTAATTAAGATATGTTGATTTATAAGAGGTGACATAACAAGATGGATAGAGAAATCTTTTCCCTCCAATCTGTCATGGTTTCTTTCTCGAAGACGGCCCAGCACGTGATGGCCTCTCCTTGGGCAGTCACAGAAACCCTGAGTTCGGGTTCAATTCCCCCCACCATCCTAAACAACTCAAGCTTTCTTTTCAACACTCATTTGCATTTGGCACAACTGTATTTAAAGCGAAACCGTTTTAAAGACACAAAAGGGAAAAAAAAAAAAAAAAGAGCTGAAAAAAATTATATTTAGAAAAATCCTTTCCGCTTTCCCCTGTCTTATGTTTCTGCACATGGAAACACAACCCCATTTCCCTTTCTCCCTCCCAAGTCAGATGACTTTTTTGTAACTTGGCACACAGACAGTCTGGTATAAGACAGGGCTGGAGCATTTGTTGAGTCAAGATGTTTAATTTTTTTTTCCCCTCACATAATGATCCTTTTTTCCCTCCAGCCACTTGAGTTTTGTTTATGTTGCTTGAGCCCTAAACTAATACATGAATTCTCCTCCCTGCCAAGATGACGGCAGCGGCACCGGGCAGGATGAGCCGGAGGAATACACTCGTTTTTAAGGAGAGAAAGTATTTTAAAAGACTTTTTCTTCAGTTGTGACAAATTAAATGCATTAAAGGAAACAACTGCTGTTGCTACCGGGCTCCGAGGAGGAACTCTATTTTCTTTGCAAGCACTTGACTTTTGTGAGGGGGCACTTTGCTCCTGTGCCAACTCTGGCTTATATTTTATTATTCTTAGAACAAAAGGTTGAAGTAATTAGAATTGGGGAAGTTGCGCTCGAAGAGACGGAGCCATCAGATAAATTTGATACCATGGAGTGGTTATAAAAGGTGGGATTTTTAAAAGCAAGAAGAACTGCTTCAATATATTGGGTTTATCCTGTCAGGAGAAGATGGATGGGAAGTCCAGCTACTTTCACTCAGGCCAGACATGTAAACCTTGTACTTAATGACTGATGAGCAAAATTTTTTCTCTTCCAAGTGCAGATGGGCAAATCCCTCGCAATTACAAAACACAAGAAAATCTAATTTTACCGGGAGAAAGCAGCGCACTGTCCTAACATTTCCCAAGCAAGAGCTTTAGGTGCTTGTTGAAGGCAAAAATAAAAAAACCAAACAACATTTCTTCTAATGTGATCCATACTCTACCACATGCACATTTAATATAAAAGTTATGTTTCATATATGCCGCCGGAGCATTTTTCTATTTTAACTGAAAGCCTTTTGTTCTGTCAAGATTATGGGAGGATTTGCCTTCATTTTTCATGATGTTTCACTCAATACATCACCAACATTAGCAGGGCTTAATAAGCACCCACCTTCTCCTTCCCCCCGCCCTGCCCTGGCCCTTTTGATGCCCCTTCCCCGAGACCCCTCAGCTGTTCCCCACACTTCGGGACGTGGCCCCTCCGTACCCTCGCCGGGGAGAGGATGAGGAGGACGAGCCCGCAAAGTCCCGTGTGGTGGCAGAAGCGCAGTGAGCAAAACGCTTTGCAGCTTTAAATCCTGCCCGTGCTCTGGTGGCTGTGCCGGGCTCCCCTGCCTCCTTCTCCCCGCTGCAGATTCACATCTGTTTCTCTGCAGTTTGAAACTGTGTTCATTTTTCACTGCTGCCCTTTGTCCCACACTCACTCGCTCCCGCCAAGGGCTTCATTTCACTTATTCAATAAGCGAGAGGCACTGCAGGCTGGGGAGAGCTTTAGGACAAAGCTCAAACTTCTATTAGGCCTCAACAAAAATGTTTTTGTTCCCTATCAAGGCACTTTTTCCCCACTGCTTGTCGTTGGCTTGTTTTGTTTTTCAGGAATGTTTGTGGCCTGCAATGGCCTGAGCGGCGCGGGGTTTCACAGCTTTAGGACAAATGAAAAAATAGATGCAACGAAAATCTGTGTTATCTATTAGCAGGAATACTTTGTAGTCGGATATCCCATTTGTCCCTTTTTCCTCTGCAGGCTGTGGCTGGGAATATCCACAAACCCCACTGCAAGCACCCGGTGCAGTTGTACCGCTGAGGGCCTGGTTTCTTCCTGGGCCCGCACGTGTGTGAGCTGCAAACACACATTGGGATGTCCTGCTGGCTTTATACACTTTATATTGAGAATGAGGAGAGAATTCCCAACTGCCAGGCCATCCCAGGCTGCTCCTGGTTGCTCCCTCCAGCCCATCCCACCCTCTCAGCACTGATCGCTGCGCTTTGCCACACGCCGAACTAGAGGGGAGAGACCACATAGCTCTTTCCCAGCACAAGATTTTTGACATGTTAACGAGTTTATTATTTCCTGTTGCTGATCTAAATAGCAAAGAGCTGCTCTGTGGAGAGGGAACAGCGAGGATGACACTTCCAACACTCACAGCTTACTGTCCACACATGAAATGATCAAACTCTTGTGGCTGAGGTCATTTAGCCACAAGCCCATGAGTCAAACGCAGGGTTTTTCACACCAAATCACCCTCCCACCATGGTGCCAGGGTTATAAACCCTCTTGTAAAACTATGAGGCTCAGGAAGTATTTCCAAGTGTGTGTTCCTCAGCCTCTGGTTCCTGACAGTCCCATTTTTCCCCTTGCTGTATTTCTTTCAAAGCCCTCAGCCACCTCCTGACTCATTTGATGCTACCACCCAGAGTTACCAGCCCATGTCTCCTTAGGAATCACATCCTGTTTTACAGCTTGAGGCTCTAGAATGGACAGAACATGAAAATCAGCAACAAATGGATTTTTATAACCACTATATCTAAGGAGAAAGCAACAAATTACACCAAGTTGTCTGTGTTTGTTGGTTCAGTGCCTCTCCCCAGCTTTCACCTAAATATTCTTTGGGCCAAGAAGAGGAATCTTGTGTGAAAGCAGCAGTGCTGCTCTCTGAGCCTGGGGTGGGCTCTGATGGTGCTTTCTCTGCTGGAGAAGCACCCTCAGAAACACGGGGTGAGGGGTGTCCCACATCCCTCCCCATTCCCATTTAATCCATGGTGTTCCCCATCACCACCTTGTGCCCCACATCCTCCTGCCCCGCTCGCTTGTTCCACGAGAGCTGTGGGTGATTGGAGCAGGCACCGCGCTCCGCAGCAGCAGCAGCCCCAGTCCCAGCGCTGCGGACACGAGCGAGGAGCGCGCGCTGCTCCCACCTGCCCTGCTTCCCTTAGGAACTTCCCACTGTATTTCTCCTGCTCCTGCTCCGTGTTACTGCAGCTGGAATGGTCACACCAGTCAGTCTTGCCTCTGTCTACCTGATAAGGGGTTTTTGAGGGAGTTATCTCGATATCCAACCCTATCTCCAGCCTCCTGACTGTCTCAGCTCTTGTTTACCACCAAAGTCTGGAGTGTGGATGGGCTTCCCGACGATATTTACACTTGTTCCAGGCTCTGGGAATTCCATAAGTCAAAGTGAGCAACTGGTGAGAGCAATGAGGCTTCAGAAGAATGCAATTGGTGGCAACTCGCATCCCGTGGGAGGGGTGTTGATGATGGAAAAGGGAAACTTAATATTTGTGAAATTAAATAATGCTGAATAAACAAAAGATCCAAACCAGACTGCATCCATCTTTTTAATTATTTTGAGTTTGGTGTGCTGGCTTTTTTTTAACTAGAACTTGACTCTTAAAAGTATTTCTATTTTCCCCAGGCTCCTCTGGGACACAGAAGCCTGATATTAAAAGCCCGAACATTGCTCTTAGAGGCCCGGGAGGGGTTTGGTTGCACAAAGCACCTTTAGAGAGATGAATTAATGCCTTGGTCTTCAGACACCACCTCCACAAACCTGCCAAGTTTCCATCCCAGGGGGATTTAGCATCTGTTGGAGAGGAGACCACAGGGGCGACCATGGATCAGTACTGGGAAGGGACCACCCGGGTTCGTGAGTAAACTGGGAGAGAAGGGAAAGGGTTGAACAGAATTTGAGAGAAAAAAGCTGCAGCCTCATTCAAGTATCTCCACTTGGTCACCAAAAAGGGAAGATTTCCCAAAACATCATCCAAGACCTTTAGGAGTCACGTATCAGCTTCCTTAATACAGTATAAAATATCTGGATCTGTATTGGAAAACAGGGAGAAAAGAGAAGGGGGCAGGGGCAAAAAGGGGGAAATGGAAAATTGGGAAATGGAAATTGATTTTTGGATTACAAGAAAGTTTTTGTCATCTGACAGCTTTCCCCGACAGATCTTCACAGCCCTTCACTGCTGAGTCTGGTCAAATAGCTGCACTTCACTTTGTGCTGCATTAAAAATAGTTAAAAGGAAGGAAGGAAAAAACTGACCATAAAACACATCTTTGAGAAGAGGTGGCTTTCAGTTCTCTTTCTACCCCATCCAAGCTCTCAATATTTCCACTTAAAATTGTCAGATTCTTCCCGCTCCTTCCCATCCCCGCTTCAGCATCCGAACAAACCAGCACATGAATATTTACAAAGAAATTTGATTGAAATATCATTCCGAGCTGGAATATGTGAAAGATAATTAAGAAGGGTTGCAAAGGGACAAGCCCATGCCCGGCTCTCCCGTCTGGCAGCACAATGGGCCACCACTGCGCGAGCTGGCCCGGTGGCACTTCATTCATTCATCGCCGGCGTCTGTCCCCAGGCCCGGGGAAGGGACAAGCGCCGCTGACAGAGCCCGGCTGGGGCCGCTCGGGAAAAGGCAGCAGCCGGAGCAGGGCTTGTCCCGCTGGCACAGCATGGAGTCCATACAGGAATCCGCCGGGGAAGCTCGCAGGGGGCGGGGGAATCGGGGATGTGGTGCGGGAAGCGGCATCCCCGCGCTGCCCAGCTCGGGACAGCATCCTGAGCGCTGCTCCCTCCCGAGGTATCCCTGCCAAAAAAAAAGCGGAGTTTTCCCATCCCGTGTCCTCCGTGAGCGCGTGTTTTCATTCAAATTAGGGCGGCGAGAAAGACAAATGACCGCGGCGCGTTCGAGGCATTTTTACTTGTCAAGCGCCACGCACAAACTTCCCTCGCTGCGAGAACTCACTGCCGCTGCCTGACGCCAGCGAGAGCTCGTAATGTGCACCCTGCCTCTTTCCAGAGCTCCTGTTCGGGACAAAATCCTCCCGAAAATGCCACATTTCGTGCCACACACACACACGCGGGCGTGCAGATCCCCGGTGCTGCGCAGGTGAGGAATCCTTTGGTCACAGCCAAGTCGTTTTCGAAAGCTTCCTCATTTTCCTAAGGAAAGCTAAATTAGCAGATTCCTCTGAGATACCTGAGCGGGGAGTTAGCTCGAATTTATTATACGCATCAACCAGTTCTAATTAATGCAATCCATTTGTTACTGAGGGGAAGGGGGAAATGCATGTGAGCATTTCTTGGGATCCTCCGAGCTCGCCCCCACTCCCCCGCCCATACGAGGAGCAATTTCTCTGGCCCAAGCAACCCTGTTACAAAGGGAGAGAAGCCAAAATAAATGTGAACCTCTCCTTTTCCTCCAGTTTCCTCCAGCACACATTATGCATAAATTACAGAGTGGGGGGAAAAAGAGAAAAGCGAGTAAGAGAGAGGTTTCTGTTTGTTGTTTGGGTTAAATTTCTGTATTCAAGAAAATTCAGGAAAACGGAGGCAACATGTGAAATATTTATGAAATGGCTTCGCTTTCTCATTCCCAGCAAATCATCTCCATGATTTTAGTCCAGTCTGACAACCAGAAGCAGTGAGATCATGGCAGTAACCAAGCCAGCCAGACAATACCGAGACTAAACTTCTCTCTGCCTGCTCCCCCTCCCACAATTCACCCCCCAAACCTGATTTGAAGCCAGGTCAGCCCCCTCAGAGCAGAGATCCTCAACTGGCAACTCTCTCCTCCAACCTTCCCACATCCAGGAGAAAAGGCAAGGTAGAAGAGCATTCCCTCTTCTCCAGCACTCTTGGAAAGAGGGGAGAGGATGTCAGTCAAAAAAAGTCTTTAAACAGCGAATTCCAGCTCCATGATGACTCCCATGCTGGAGCAATTCCCTTTCAGCTTCCTCACTGCCCTTGGAATGTGTTACTGGGGGGAAATTGTGGGGGCACCGGCAAGGTGGGCAGGCAGGGATGGGGAGCACTGGTTTGGGCAGGCTCTTCCCTCGTGGAATGGCACAGGTAGGAATGGAATCCCAGCCTGCCCAATTGCCCGTTTATCCTCCTGCATTGCACAAGGCAGCTCAGGAACTGCCCTCTCTGTGAGAGCCAGCCTTTCCAAAATGAATTTATTTTCAAATTCTTTTATTTTACAAATCGTCCACATCGGTTGTTACAACTCATGGACATTTTAGCACCTCTGTGCCAACTGAGAGTACTTGATTTTAATTAAATCCTACACCATGAAAAATATTTATGTTGTTCATAGCTAAATTTCTCCATGACTTATTTCTATATATTTTGCTTGGAATTTAATTTGCTTTTTTTATTATATGGCCCTCACATAAACTCCACCTTTCCATAGCATAGTTATATATATATATATATATATATTGTCTAAAATAGCAGCGTGTTNAGAGTACTTGATTTTAATTAAATCCTACACCATGAAAAATATTTATGTTGTTCATAGCTAAATTTCTCCATGACTTATTTCTATATATTTTGCTTGGAATTTAATTTGCTTTTTTTATTATATGGCCCTCACATAAACTCCACCTTTCCATAGCATAGTTATATATATATATATATATAATTTCTAAAATAGCAGCTTGTTAGACTCCAATAAAAAATACTCTCTGGGCCTTCTAAAAAGTTCCTTCAGATTAGATAATGCCTATTTATCTAAAATATCAAATGGGGAGAGAGAAACATCAACAGAGAAAGTGATAGGCACACCAGAGGCTTCCTTTCCTTCTCCTTCTGAAGAGACTTTAAAGCTGAATAAACACCTTGGAAAAGCACAAGCAATAGAGGGATCTCCTGGGTTCTGAACCCGACCTCTCCGAGTTAAAAATACACATTTTCCAGGCTGATCCTACGAACCCTCCCTCGCAGGCGCCTTTCCGCCCGTTCCGTGGCAGCCCTTCCATGGGATCCGTAGGATGGGATCTCTCAGGCCACACTGGAGTTTGTTAATTCTTCTGGTTTCTGGAGCGGGCGAAAGCGTTCCCGCCGTGCCTCCTCAGCATTCGTTTCCTGCTGCTGGTGATTAGCATATAAATCTAAAAGCATGTGTTGGGAATTTTTTTTTTTTTCCATATTCAGTCCGACATTAATCTTATTAGCTCAGGTAAACAACTAAGAGCTATTAAAGAGAGTGCAATTTATCAGGAAGCAGTTAACCCTTCGGAGCACGCGGCCAGGAGTGCGCATTTCGCAGAATCCTGCAATCACAGACGTTGGAAAAGTCCTCCAAGATCATCGAGTCCAACTCGTGACCCTTCCCCACCTTGTCACCCAGTGCCTCGGACCCCTCCGGGGATGGGCACTCCACCTCCTCCCCGGGCAGCCCATTCCCAATCCCTGACCACCTTTTCCTGTCTGAACACCCAAATGCCCGTCAGGAAACTCTGATGACACCTCCCTGCTGCTGGGGCAATTTAGGGTTCGTGTCCCTCTCCAGGCAATGCAGCCCCAGCCAAGCCCCCTCCGCACCCCGGGGTGGCTCAGGCTCCTTATCAGGCACTGGGAAGGGGCTGTGCAGTCCCTGGGAAGGAAGGAAAGGAAGGGTGCAGCCAGGGTGGAAAGCAGCAGGACTCTGAACTCGCTAATCGCGGGGAGGAGTCTCCAGAACCTCACTGGAGAACGAAGGGGATGAACCGAACTGGCCCCTGTGTCAGCTGGGGCTGCCTCTGAGGGTTGTGCCCCGACCTAAATCCAGGTTCCTGCTCCTGGAAGGACAATCTGAGCTTTTCCCTGAGGCCTGGGGGAGATGGAGGCCTGCACACCCTGCTCGGGGCAGAGGGTGGCTTGCACATCCCTCACTGCCCTGCTGCCATCGCAGCGACACCGTGGTGTGACACAAACAGGCACGCACTGTCACCTGTCCTCCTTCACTGCCGGGAAGGAAAGCCCTAAACTGCTTCTCACCTCATCCCCTGGGAGTTCCCTGTCCATCTGTGAGGATCATTCCCATGTAGAGAGCCCATGGACCGTGTCCCCCCGTCTCCTGCCCTCGCCGCTCACACTTCACAGAAATTTTAGGTCCTCAGTGCAACCAGCAGCTGAAAAGAACAAGCTGGGGAACCCAAATCCTTATCCCTGCACCTCTGGTGGCCCCTGATAGTGGAAATGTGGCCTTAGGTGGAATGGGAGCCAGCCCAGGTAATGGGAATGCTGCCAGACAAGGAGATAGTGCTTGTGGGACAGTGTGGGAGTTCCTGGAACATCCCACTTGCCTGAGCTTGGCATTGCCCCCACAGTCTGGAATCCAACATCCAGGCAGGATCTGCCTAGCCCACACCACTGCCAGCTATTTTTTTCCCATGTGTAGGAAAACACCTATTTTTGTTGAAAAAGTGCCACATTTCTGCGCCACCATGGCACAGAAACTCCCATCCCATCAGATTTTCTGAGCCCCAGAAAGAGAGAGTTCACACAGACTGAACCCAGCTGATACCAACTGGAAGTTTGGGGAACAGAAGTGAACAAGGACAGGATAAAAATGTGTTCTTTTTATGTGCACAGCCTCCCTCAAGGTCCTAGAAATAAACCTCTCTTTTCTGTCCCATAAGTCCTCAATTCCCCCAGGGAAGACCTTAAGGAGTCACATATCAGCTTCCTTAATACAGTATAAAATATTGGGATCTAGATTGGAGAACAGGGAGAAGAGAGAAGTGGGCAGGGGAAAAAAGGGGGAAATGGAGCAGCTGAAAAAAAAATGGAGCAGGGGAAAGGAAAATGAAGCAAAAGAAAAAGAAAAGAGGTTTGGAGGAGAGAAACATCATGAGCCCAGCGCTTGGCAGTGCCCAAACTCCACAAAGACCCCGACTCTGCCCCATGGCCACTTCCAGCAGCAAGGGAAGGGTGAAAAATGGAAATCCCAGTGCCCAGAATTCTCCTCTCAGGCTCAGCCTGGGGCTTTAGAGCAGCGCTATCAGCACATCTCCCTGCCCGGCCCCGCCATTCACGGGGGCTGCAGCTCTGCGGCCTGATGGAGTATCGATCCCCCGGAGTGCAAAGTCCAGCATGCCATTAGTCCAATCTGTTTTCAAGCTGACACAATCCCGTCATTTGTCATCTTCTCCTGTCCTGCTGTGTTTGTTTAGGAGCAGGATATTTGCTTTATCTGTCACTTCCCAATCCTCACTGTATTCTTTGCCTGACACGGAGTTTATTGGGTCCACAGTTTTCTCAGAGTCATTAACAAGGGGGATTTGGACACGCCGATGAAATCACTGGGAAATGAAGATGCTGACAGCTTGGGGAAGCATTTGTGAATTAAAATATGTCTGGGTTTTATATTTGAAACCAGATTTCAGGCAAGAAATTCCTGAAAACATTTCACTTTCTACAGCAAACACATGGAAAAGGCCAGCAGAAGCCTGGCAGGTGACTTCATCAGTGAGAACAGCTCAGAAACTGTGTCCAAAATTTCCTAAAAGCAAGAATAGAAATCCCTGAAATCATCAGTCATGGCAGCAGAGCTTGAAGGGAATGCTCAGAGACACAAACCCCACGTTAGGAGTTTTTTGCATTGCAAACTTGCAGCTTTCTCTTTTACCTTTCCTGTTTAAGAGCTGTTTGCATCTCATAGCAGAAATCCCGCCAAAAAATCTGCTGGAAGTTCCATTTCCTCATTTAATCTATTTTACCACTCACTGTGAACTCTAGAAATGGGAGCTAGCACAGAAATTTTTATCATAACCATTGGTATTTTTACACTCACAGAAGTACAAAGCACCACGAGAGCAGCATCTGTTCATTGCCAACACTTAGAGCCATGCTATGATTATTTTTTTAATGCAGATACCCCTTCACTGCAGCAGCAGAGGCTCCTGTGGCTCAGGTGCCCAGGACACAGAGGCAGGAATAGTTCCTGACTGATTCCCCAGGGCAGATATTGCTGTTGTGAAAGCACAAAACCCCAAACTTTGCCTCAGTTTGGTGAATTCACAAATAGAAACCTGCATCACCTCCCAGGGAATCCACAAACAGAAAGTGCAAAACTTCATTTTCCCCCTACAAAATCCATTTTTTTCATGGAGTGGAATATGCACTTTTTAAATTTGCAGATTCCATTGGTACTTCCCAAGTTTTGTTATTGCAAGGGGTCTTAAAAGTCACTGCAAGCAGGGCAGGTCTCCCCAAGAGCGTTTAATTACGAAGTGAGAGGCAGCCCTGGGAGCTGGGGCTGCCAGCAAGGCACCTTTGAGCCAGCATTCACAGGAAAACCAGCCCAGCTCCCAAAAAAGCCTCCCAATATTGGTTATCCCATTCCTTTCCCAAATTTCAGGGTGCCTCTGTGGAGGGGGGTTGGGTCCTGTGCATCCCACACTGCAGCTGGAGAGGTCTGAGGTTGTATTTAGTGGGCTGAGGTTCACACTGAGCTCTGCACACCCAGAATATTTATCTGCATTGAAGAGCACCTTCAGCCGAGCCTGGAAACGTCTCATTTTCAGCAGGACCGTCCCCAAAACCTCCCTCCAACGCCGCAGCTGCAGCAGCACTTTGCAACTGCAGGTTCTGCTTTTGTCCTTCAGCACTGTCTAATAATTTACTCAATATCAGAGCCTTTCTGAAAGGCAAACTGCTCTAACTGCTCACACTTCTTGCATTTTCCAGTTTGGTTTTAGAGCAGCAAAAGCTCTGCGACACAAAAGGGTTAAAGTCCCACTGATCTCCTTTTCTACCTCCCAAATTCTCCAAACTGGATTTGCCCCACTCTGGGTGAGAACACGGCACCCCTGGCTCTGCACATCCCCTCTCTGTGTGCCCTTAGCTGGGCCTTTCCATCTTTTATTTTTTCTTTCCCCTAAAGCAAATTACCCAGTTTTTATATTGAAATATGCTCTGTGAGGTGGGCAGAGTACTAAAAGGACATGGAGGGAGTGAATGAGAAGCCTGGGTAATTTAGGAGGCGGCGTTTCCAGGGTTCTGGAAACCTCCCTGAGCCCAGCATCCCTCTGAGATTGGGATTAGGGAGGTTGCAGATCACAGGATCCACTCTTCAATAAAATTTTAACCATTCTCATTAGGCAGCAGAAGTCCCCACACATCTGCCCAGCTGTTGGGGTTGTCTGTGCTCCCTCCGAGCCGGCAGCACTTCCAGGGAAGGGGGGGAGGCTCCCTCCTCTGCAGGACAGAGAATTCACACCAGGCTCTGGATCCCTGTCACTCAGCCCCACAGATGGTCACCGAGTTTACTGCTCCTTGCTTGCAGGTTGCTGCAGTAATTGGTTGAAAAGGGAAAAAAAAAAAACTCAGCAAACTACTGCTAATAATATAATAACAGCAAATTCTGGCCAGCACTAATAAAAATGGGAGGCAGTTTATGCTTTCTGGGCAAGCAGTTTGTGAGTTTATGGACAAACAGGCCTCTGCCTTCTCTCCCTTACACATTTTGGGGATAAGGTTACATTTTATTTGTCGGGAATTTTATGGCAGCAAAGGCCATTCATTAAAGAAAGAAAAAGAGCAGAGAAAAAACAGATGATTGTTACCCAGAAATCCTCATCAGCTCTCCCCCAGTTGTTTATCCTTTAACTTTTTAATGGAATTTTTAGACAAAGATGCTTTCTTTTCCCTCTGGAGAAGAAAAAGGACTGGGGGGAAGACGTACAGTTTCACCCAGGCGCCTTTCAGAGCTGTCTGGGCAGCGCCCTGAAAACAACTTTCCCTTTAATGAAGACCTTTCTGGAGCTCTCTTCAATATTCACAAAAAAAAAAAAA
>VXBT01002712.1:1102495-1148692 GCA_013400235.1 Oriolus oriolus
AAAAAAAAAAAAAATTAAAACTTCACAAGTTCATAAGGACGGATCCCTGGGTAGGACTTTTATTAAGTCTTTTCTATTTACTTCCTACCTAGATAAGATCTTAATCACAGCCCCCAAATTATCCGCAATGACATTTATCAACTCCAGTCATCTTTTCTTTAGCATGCTCCGCCTGACCAGTCGGCTTTTCTTCCACCCCTTCCTTTCAATGGAAGTTAATTTCGAGTACATGATTTATCTTGCTGGGCTAACAGCACTGAGGCAGCCCACCTTTTCAAAGGGCTGGCCAGGGAGTGAATTATAGCCGAGTTGTCCGGTGATTGCGTTCCGTGGGGAAGGAGAATAGGCAGCCAGTGTGTTGCCCCGATGTGGCGCTGGGACCTTTTCAGCGAGGGAAGAAAAAAAGATTGGGCCTCTGACCGTGGGGCTGACAGGCAGGCGTTATATCAGCAGACAAAGGCTCGAATACCTGAAAGGATCAGAACTCCATGTACTCCGAGATGTGATGTTGTTTACAACACCATACGCTGACCCTATCCCGAATTTACATGATATCGGTGCAGCGGTCCTTTAACCTCTCCTCATTCTTCTTCCTGCATCCTCACACGGCCATTAGCATAGGGAGAATTAGCCAGGGCCACATTAAATCCTGCAGCACTTTGAAATCCTTCGCACGCATTCTGCGGCGAGCGCCGCTGCGATGTGTAATTTCCCTGCACGCCCTGGATATATCCAGGGGCTCTGTTTGGTTTGGCAGTGGGTTTCATTCAGTATCTATTAACATTCAACTTCTATTTGTAAAGGGCATGTACAACCCACTCAAGTACATATTTGGCACAAGCCACAGTCATTTAGTGTTGGTCCAGGAGTACAGCTGGTGCCATCTGGGGCAGGATAATGGGAATCTTTCACAGAGCCGTGTTTTCATACTCCTTGTTCCTTCTCTGCCTCACACAAACGGGGGCGGTTATGAATATGCTGCATTTCAGAGTTAGGGGCTCGTCCAGAGCCACAAACTCCAACTGCACGGGGAGGGGGATCTCTCCTGCAGCCTGGGAGGTGCCATTTCAAACAGGCACCCCAAATCTGCAGAGCCCTGGCTACCCACAGCTGAACAGCACGAAAACCCCGCGGATTTGCAAGCACGAGGAAGATTTCCAGCACTTTCTGGTTTAATTCCAGAAAACGAGGCATTTCCTTGCTGATAATTCCGCTTTCCCTACCAACAGGGCTGGGGAATTGAGAAGTTGTGGCTTGCCTGAGGAAGAGAGAGAGGATTTCTCCAGCATAACAGAAGATTCTGCAGGGTTTTAGTGCCAAAGCCTCAGCTGGTTCTTAACACACATCACTGCCCGAGTCGGCGGTGAAAGGAGATTCTGTACACACAGAAATCACTTGACACTGTTGAAAAACCTGGGGCCAGAGGACTGGCAGTGTTCTGCATCCACTGGGCTGTTTATTTTCCTGCTCAGGCAGTTATTCGAGACGGGACCCTGCGCGACTCTGGCGCTGGCTTGGAAGGAATAAAAGCCCCCCACACTGCAGTTGGTTCATCCACTCCCACCCCACCCTGCACAGGGAGCCTGGGACGGCAGCCTGCAGAGCGGGGACAGCCTGTCCCAACCCTGCCTGGGACCCTCAGCTTGGGATCCCAACCCTGCCTGGGACCCTCAGCTTGGGATCCCAACCCTGCCTGAGACCCTCAGCTTGGGATCCCAACCCTGCCTGAGACCCTCAGCTTGGGATCCCAACCCTTGGAGCCGGGATCTGTTCCTGAGCTGGAGCAGCACATGATGGGGATGAACATCCACAGCAGCTCTGAAGGGCAGAGGAGTGAGTGCAGCCACAAGCAATCCCCAAATCCACTGAGGAAACAGTTCTTAGCATCAAATTATATCTGATATAAATATACAGGAGTGGGAAACTGAGAAATATTTACATTTCTGGGCATTACCAGAACAGGGATCCTTTCTCGAAAGAGATTTCAATGCCATATCCCAACTGGTTTTATTCAATGCCATATCCCTGTACCCCCTGTACCCCACAAAGCCCAGGTGAGAACAGGAGCCATCCTCCACCGTGACCACCTGGTCAAGCCAAGCACCTGCTTTGCTCCTCTCTTTTAACCACGCAGACTTTGTTTTCTAGACGGCTTCTCCATGGAAAGATGCACATTTCTGTTAGTTTGGGGTTTTTTGGGGTTTCAGGGGAGGGTGGTACCGCTTTGAAGAGACCAGTGACATTCTGGAAGGTCCGTGGCAAATTTCCCTTGAAGGCAACACTCAGAACTCACCACACAAACCCTCCCAGCCTTCAAAAACCAGCACGGCCCTACTTGTCACCAACACCAAACACGGGCAGCGCCTCCCAAACGTTTCCATTTCCCAGCACGATTTTTAAAATGCTTCTCCCCACTGCCCACGTTGCTCCAGCCTTTGTTGTGCTCCCATGGAAAGCAGGGAATTCAGCAGCTGCATTCCTCCCACTGCCACCACCACGCCCCGGCTCGTGACCGGCCAACGGCGACTCTTTGCAAAGTGGGGACCTTTGCTTCTTTCTGATTCTGTTCAAATGCCTCAAATCACATTCAACGCGCCAAAATAGTCTGATTTTTTTTGTCTAAATCATGAATTCCCCCCTGCCTGTCCCACATCACGAGGCTGCAGCCATTAGAGCTGACCCTGAGCAGAGCCATTCCATAATAACTCTCCCTGTGGGGCATTTCCTTGGGTTTTTCTCTCTCAACTTGCAGCAGGAGCAGCTTCCCAAGGAGAGCTGAAACATGAGCTCCGTTATCCTGCATGGTACCAGTTCTGTCCTGCAACTGGTGAGCACATAGGAGCTGAAAAAGGATTCTTGGGGATGGTTTTATGTCCAAATGGAAAATTGCGTTACAGCAGGCGTGGAATTCCCAAACTGTGCTCCACCTGCAGGGAAGGCCAGCTGCCAGGAGAGTTGTTACCGTGGAAAACCAAGGGCTAAACAGGCAGAATGCAAAATATTTGTGAAAATTATCAGTACTAAAGATAGAGTGATGATATAATTAAGTGTTCCCCTGGAGAAAAATGGGTTGATAAGCAAAATAAACATTCGTCCCTTAGTCAGCCTTCGTTGGGTGTGGATATTTGGGTTCACCAGCAGCCATTGATAAGGGAATGGTGAAATCACTGAGCTCCTACTGGGCTGTTAAAAGATGTCCATCTTCTTAAAACTTTGCAAATCCCAAATTAACAATTGAATAAGTCATCACATGTGGACAAAAAACTACTTCCAGGTTTTGCTGATGTAAAGTTTGCCAACATTGTACGGAGAGAAGAGGGACGGCAATAAAAGTGCATTTCTATTCTACAGATAAACATGATCCCAGAATCCCAGAACCTCTGAGGTTGGAAACGTCCTCCAAAACCACCGAGTGCAACCTGTGACCAATCCCCACCTTGTCCCCAGCCCAGAGCCCTGAGTGCCACCTCCAGGCCTTCCTTGGACACCTCCAGGGATGGGGACTCCAAATCTGCCTGGGCAGCCCCTGCCAAGGCCTGACCACCCTTTCCATGGAGAAATTCCTCCTGAATGAAAGATGAAAAAAATCACTGCTGCCTATACGATAAACCATTATTTCAGAAAGTTAAAACTGTGGGTACCAACACTTGAGCATAAAATTTGCTCTCATTTAAAAGAAGAGCATCTCATGTCAAACTCATGACACAAATTGCAAATACAGCTCCTATTGTTACTGAAAACTCCGTGACCTGTGGTTCTCTCAAAGTGTATCCAAGAAGGAAACTCTGTTCTGTTGGAGCCAGAGTGCTCTGCTCACTCTCATTATTCATACCCTTGGATTTCAACAATGTAAGAATAAACTGCAGAGGTGAAGAGGGGAAGAATAATTAGGAGTGCAACAAAATGCACGAGCACATTAAGGTGTTAAAAGGGTTGGAGGTGTGAAACCCAAAAATAAACATTCTGCTTAATATCTCAAGGTAATGTTTTGATGTGTGCTCAGCGAATCAATATTTGAAATCGTGGTAGGAGCTTGCATTTCCAGCTGGTGCAAAGGCATAAAAACAGAACAGATTGTATTTAGGGCAAACCCTACCACTGCAGGCTCTGCAACAGCACAAGTTTGCATTTAGTGGCACGTAAATGGTGTTATTCTTTGTTGACATTAGGATTAACTTTGTGGATTGACACTAAAGAACTGTAAAAAGAGTTTTAAAACCTCCTCACTTTTGTGATCTCTCCTTAACCACAGCAGCTACTGTAAGCTACCCTGGCTGCCCATAAAGACAACTGGATTTTGAGGGGGTTTTAAGCAGGATCCTCCCAGGCACGCTCCAGTTTGGAAACTGCCATTGCAAGGGCTGCTGGAATGGACCTGTTGGGACTTTCCCTCATCTCAGCTATTAGAATTAGAAAACTTCCAAAAAAACCCTAAAAAGCCCACCACACACCTTTCCAAGAGCAATGAATCTGCTGTTCTCCTTGTTCTCCCTGGACTGGAAGGCACCAAGAGGGCCAGGAGCAAATAAAACATTTTGTGAGGGAAAAAAACATGGAAGTAAAGCAAGCAAACAGAGGATGGAATCCCTCGGTGAGCTTCAGTTTAGCTTCTCTCTCGCCAGAGTTACAATCCTGAGGCTCACAGGAGATTCCTGATGGACAGAGCATCCCAGCAGCCAACTCTGCCTAAATCTGGTGCCATCCCCAGTTGTAGAAAATGCCTCCATCCTCAAAGAAGCAACACCACAACCCCAGATCAGAATGGCTGGATGGAGTACGGCTGTCAGGAGCCAAAAATGGCATGCAGGGAAAAATCCTGAATGTGTTGTCCCAGAAAAAACAACCAAGAGACTTTGTAAAAGCACGGGACAGGTGGAGGGCAGTGCCCAATGGGACAAGCATCCTTGATTTTGCTGCATTTCAGGAATGTAGGAAGCTCTGTTTCCTTCAGAACGTGCCCTTTGTGCCCAGGCATAATTTATTCACTCATCCAACTTCCACTGAGCTAAACAGAGCTGAACCGAGCCAGGCCTGCTTTCATCTGAATCAGCAAAACCTCCATGGTTAACTCAGATTAAATGGTGCCTCAGTAAAAAAAACCAACTTTGATTAGACCAGGTTAGCACAAATTCCCTTTCCCTGGGAGGGTGGAGAGGCCCTGGCACAGGGTGCCCAGAGAAGCTGTGGCTGCCCCTGGATCCCTGGCAGTGCCCAAGGCCAAGTTGGACAGGGCTTGGAGCAGCCTGGGACAGTGGAAGGTGTCCCTGCCCATGGCAGGGGCGGAATGGGTTGAGCTTTAGGGTCCCTTCTGAGCCAAACCATTCCATGATTCTGTGATTCCAAGGAGAGAAGAGGCAGAAAGAGCTCAGCCAAGCCAACAACACCCAGCCATGCTCAGGGTGGGAGCACCCAGCCCGCTCTGGAACAAAGTCACCGCTCATTCCGGAGCTCAACCAAACCTGGGACAACCCCCAGTGACACTCAGAGCTCACCATTAGGACCGGCAGATGCCAACCTGAGGCTCAGGCATTCCAGGGAGCCAAATTCCAAGGCAGTTGAGCCTCTCTGCCGAGGGTTTGTGGCTCTGCCAACAGGCCGGTCCCCGCACAGGGCCAGCCCCGCCGCCGTGGAGGAGGTCCATCTTCATGGCCAATCTGACAAATGTCTTATTATTACTATTATTTTTTTTAAGTGGGCCTGTTCTCTCTGGGTCACTTTGCTCCAGCCTGCCCAGCCCTGGTAATAATGAGCCGAGGCTGGTTAAGCAGCTAATTAGCATGCCGTTTGTTAGACGAGTTAAGAACGTAATTATTGTGAGTAGGCAGAGCCTGCCGGTGGAATGCATTTTGAAGGTTACCATAGGAATCCTTCCTCGCTCTATTCATTCCCAGTGTAATACTAATCACTATCATAAGGAAAGGATTGCTTGGATATAGACTGTAGGTTAACATCTGATTAGATTGCCAGGGAACAAAGCCATGCAGGCACTTTGTTTGTTAACCCTTTTGGGGCCTGCCCAAGTGTCCTGACCTGCAGGAAGAGCTCCCTGCTGCCGGCTCCTCTCCCCTGGCCGCGGTTTGGAGTCCCAGCTGCAGGGCTCAGGGCTGGGATGGAGGAGGGCAGACTGAGTGCTGCCTCCAAACGGGCTGGAATTAGGGAGGGGTTCACCCGAACTGGCACAGAGAGCCATCCTTCCCTGCTCCTGTCACCTGTATGTCCCCAGCTGGCACCGAGAGCCATCCTTCCCTGCTCCTGTCACCTGTACATCCCAACTGGCACAGAGAGCCATCCTTCCCTGCTCCTGGTCACTGTACATCCCCAGCTGGCACAGAGAGCCATCCTTCCCTGCTCCTGTCACCTGTATGTCCCCAGCTGGCACCGAGAGCCATCCTTCCCTGCTCTTGTCACCTGTACATCCCTAACTGGCACAGAGAGCCATCCTTCCCTGCTCTTGTCACCTGTACATCCCCAGCTGGCACAAAGAGCCATCCTTCCCTGCTTTTGTCACTTGTAGGCCCCAACTGGCACGAACAGCCATCCTTCCCTGCCTTTGTCACCTGTAGGTCTGTCAGGAGTGAGTTGAATGGGATAATTCCAAGACCTGATTAAAACAGTCACTGGGGAAAACTAAAGAGCAGAATTCTGGCATTTTTATTTCTGTAAAAGCCACGGTTCCTCAAGCTTTCAGTGTGGGATCCGGCAGAGAAACCCCCTGGGCATGGGCTCATCCAAGTGCTGTCACAGCTCAGCACTTGCAGGGGGCTCAGAGTGAGCAGCCAACCACCACCAGCTTCCATCCCATCCCCTGGGAAAGCACCAGGGTGTGCCCACACCCCCAACTATTCCAGGGAATCCATGGGCACACTGCCCTGGGCAAGCCTGTGCAGATACCACGGCCACCAAGGGACACTGGTGGCACAGATCTCAGTGCCCGGGGGACAGGAGCTCTCAGGCGTTTCCATGTTCCTCCAACCCCAAACTTCTCTCCCACCCTCCCAATCCAAGCCCCAAGGAGTGCAGCACCCACGGCAGAGCCTGCTCAATGCCATTCCTCGTGGGTGAGGATCAGCCAAAGGCTGGGAACGTGCTCCTTTTTGTCCTGCAGGAAACCCAGGAGCGTTTGTCCTTTGTTCCCCTGCCCCCGAAAGTCGCAGCCGGAGCTCGCAGCTCCCCCGGAGCCGCTCTAAAGAGCCCTGGATGTTCATTAAATCGCCTCTGCATATTTTGCTCCTTTTTTTTTTTTTTTTTTTTATCCCCCCTCGAGGCTGCCTACCAAAATCTCCCCGTGGTGTTCCTTAGCTCTTATCCTAAAAGTGCTGCAAGAATGAAGTGGTGAATGCCCCAATCTGAGAGCATTCTGTGGCCAGCCCCACGCTGTTCACAGCTCGCAGCCGAGGCCCGAGGCTCGGTGGGAATTTACAATTCATCGGCGACCAAACTCTTTGAATGTTATCAACACATCTTTCCCCTGGCACACGAGAGTGTGACTTATGAGGAGAGGAGCAATTTGTTTCATGAATTTCATCCTTTGTTATTGAAAGCTGCTGGATTTGGATGTATAAAGACCTGTGCCATTAAGCCCGCGGGGCAGAAGCATCCCATGGGCTGACAAGTTTGTTTGCTTGTTATTATTTTTAAATACAAATCACTTTGAAAGCAGCATTATGGAGGGCTCGGAAGGTGCTTTAAGGAAAGCTTATGTTTTCCAAAAGATTGGGAATATGGAGGAAAATGCATGGAGCAGCCCGTGACCTCGGTTCAACAGGGAAAAATCAGCTGATTTTTAACCAAATTAATGATTATTATCCAGTGGTTTTACATGGCCCAATCCAGAGTACCTCTAGACAACTCTGTTTAATAGAAGATAGGGATGTGTTAAACCAGGAATCTCTCTGGTGTCTTTAAAATTTAAAAAGGTGAAGGCGCATCAGTGTGAAAAGCCAGTTTGGCATTGACTGAACGGCTCCTTTTTTGCTGCAAAACGCTGTCTGCTCAAAGCAGAGGCTTGATTTGTAAATAAAAGTCTTGAAAGTAAGGGGGAAAGTGAAATAAATGTTAAAGGTTACTGAGATTATGAATTAATTCGTGCTCAAACCCAATCCAGAGTGTTTGGAACAGCGGGATTTTGAGGGAGTCAGTGCAGGGCTGGGCTCTGACTTCTGCCCCAAAGCTCCCAGTTCCCCTGGCCAGCATTGGTCAGACCTGCACGAGTGACCAGCAGGTAAAAACCACACCAAGGCACTGATTCCAGCTCTAGCAATGTCCTCCCAAACCTTTTTTTTGCATTCATTAATTAATACAGGTTTTGTGGGAGAGCACAATGTTCTCCCACTATGGGTTTTCCTTGAGCAAAAACTTGAGAGCAGAGACACTTTTAGGCAGCAAATAAATTGTATTACCTGAGACAGCGAGGGGCTACATGAGTTCTTTCATAGGAAGCTTGGAAAAAGTTTTCTTTGCATTATTCCAAATATAAAAAGAAAACCCTCAAAACTTTTTTCTGACCATTTATTTTCTCAAGTTTGCACACTGGAACAAGAAGCCAGGAAACTCAGAGGAATAATATCTCAACCCAGCTTCCCCAGATTACCAGAACCAACAAGAAATAGAAAAAAGAAAGAAGTGTTCTTTGGGAACTATTGTTCTCCAGGCTGTTCTTTCACTCCATTTTTGGCTAATTAAATTAATCTGGTAAGCAGGTGTAAACCCACTTGTTTGGGTGGCTAAAAGGAGAGATTGGAGGTATTTGCACAGTGAGAGATTTGTACAGGGGAGCATTAAACCCTATCAACAAGAGGAAACTCCACTCAGGATGCAGAAAATCCTGTTTAGCACTTCCCAAATCACACCAAGGCCGCCTCTAATCCACCAGCCCAGCAGCGAGGTGAGGTTTAATCGTCTGCTTGTGAGGCTGCAAAGCTGTGCTGGGCATGTTTTACCTGGTTAATATTTTCTGTGCTAAACAGAAACATAAATACTGCTGTCCCCTGGCATTTGCATTGGAAATGCCCAGCCAGCAGCACCCTCAGCTTTGATTCAAGACCAGTTCAAGAGCAACCTTTTATTGCCATCAGGAACTTCTTCCACATGCATTTATTTCACAGAAATAGAAACCAACCAGGCTACCAGTAAACACAGCATCACACAGCCCAGTCATCACCACAGGCACGGGAATAGTTAATAAAAAAGAATAAATTTCAATCAGAGAGGGGGAAAAAATAGAAATACTATCAGCAAAGAGGCAGAATTCAGTCTCACCTGCATAGTTACAATGGTGTCACCCCCAATCTGCAGATATTAAAGATTGATTTGATTTCTTCTGAATTGGCACTAAGGAACAGCAGCTGACATTTTTTAAAAATCGAGGTTTTTGCCCTTTCCCTGGGTTAAAACCGTGCTGGAGAAGAACGAGACAATCACTGCAGTGCAAAGGGAGCTGGACCCAACCTCCAGCCTTTGGGACCCCGCAGACAGCAGAACACCCAACATCCCACGTGCCACCAACCTGCCACGCACGGCCCTCTTTGCTGCAGCTCAAAAGTGCTGCTTGGAACCCCCGGAAAGAGTGGGACAACACTCATTCCATCGAGATGGGACGGCAGAGCCAGCTGGGAATGGTGAGGGTGAGCTCAAGGGGAGGAGGAGGAGGAGGAGGAGGAGGGGATCCCAGTGACACAAGTGTGACCGTGTGTCCCCTGTCCCCGCAGTGCTGGGACTCTGCCAACCCCCAGAGGAAGCGTTTAGGGCAGCAGCAGGGGAGACTTTACGCCTGCTCAGAACATCCCTGCTCTCCCAGCTCCCACCGCAGCCCAGCCCCTCGGGCCCTGAGGGAGAGCCAAGTCCAGCAGCGGAGCCAAAATGTCACCAAACCCGCACAAAAGCCCCTCCCCAGACCACCTGGGTGGCACAGGGTGCTGCCAGCACCCCGAGCATCACCCAAAGGCTCCTTCCGCCCTTGGGGACCCTAAGGAATGTCGCTGTCCCACTGAGACTCCCTGGACTGCCCAAGGACATCCCTGTGCCAGCACCGCCCCGGCACCGAGGGATGCTCCTCGCTTTTTATATCCCGGTGGGAGGAAGCCGGACAGTCCCCCGGGGCAGCCGCTCCATCCGCCCCCTCCTTCGAGCAATAACGACCTGCGACAACAATTAACATCCCTCCTCTCTTCCCCCGGCCCAAAGCTCTCCTGCTCGTCCCCCCTGCCGCCCGCCCCTTCCAGATTTGCTCCTGTTTTTCGTCTATTTGTGAAGGTGCCCAAGACAGGAGCTCACTTAATACGTTCCCTTACGCTTGTGGCGCAACAGCCTATTCAGGACAGATAAGCCCCTTTAGAAATGAAGGGGAATTTAATTCAGTGCTTGAGTGACAGCAGGAAGATTTATCCCCTCAGTAGACAATACGGCTTTTGGGGCTTTAATCTTGCCCAGACAATGGGCTGTTTCTCGGCCCTCATCTTGTGCTTTTCCCACGATGTTCGGTGATTAACCGGGGCTCCATTGGATGGAAGCCACTATCTCTCATTTAAGAGTGTTTGCGCCTCTGTCAAGGACCAGGCGAGGGAGGGAGGGAGGTGGGAAGAAGAGAAAGGAAGGGGAGGAGGAGAGAAGTTGAACTCATCTGGGAGAAATGCCGGCAGGCTGCGGGCGGATGCCAGCGCTATCTGCAGTGGGCAGGGCAGGGTGGCAGAGCGGAGGGACGCTGGCATTGCCACCTCCTCCGGCCGGGAGCTGGGCACGGCACTCCCCGCTTATTTCAGCCCACGGAAGCTCCTCAGTTATTTCGCTGCGGTTGTTATTGAGAACAGCCCTGGTCACGCACAAACCCAGCGGTCCTTAGGTATGCGCTGCCTCAATTTAAGCGTTTTCACACAAATTAAAGAATCGAAGCAGCTCAAAGCCCGGAATCACGGTTTGGGGTGAAAAGCTGGTGCTCCGTGCTTGCCCAGCAGAGATAACTGAGGTCCCATGGCAGAGGACAACGAGAGGTGGCACAGCACAAACAGCTGCAAACACTGCAGGTGCCCCAACACCTCCCAGAGGGGCATTCCCTGCCACCCCTGCCCTGCACAGAGTGCTGTGCATCCACTCCTCCGCTTTACTGGGGAACATCGTTTCTTCCTGAGATGTAAAATCTATCTCAAGCCATGTAATCCTTCCCTGGGAGGGTGGGGAGGCCCTGGCACAGGGTGCCCAGAGCAGCTGTGGCTGCCCCTGGATTCCTGGAAGTGTCCAAGGCCAGACTGGACAGGGCTTGGAGCAGCCTGGGACAGTGGGAGGTGGCCCTGCCCATGGCAGGGGTGGAATGGGATGAGCTTTAAGGTACCTTCCAACCCAAACCATTCCAGGATTCTGAGATCATCAGGAAGTTCACCACCAGTAAGTTTCTCATCTCTAGGGAAAGGCAACCATTACCTTCACTCTCATCTACAAATTAGTCTTTGTGGCCAAAAAAAACAACAAAGAAAAGTGGTTTATGTCCTTCTTCCTGTGAGAAAACCCTGCGGACACCAGTGCTGCAATTTTGGTGATGAGTGGAAACACAGATTTAGCCTCAAAGTGATGTCCCACTGTTCCCTCAGGATGTTTGTTGCAGTAACTCTGTCAGGTCAGCCCTAATGGTCCCTTCCAAGTCAGGATATTCGATGATTTTATATTCAGGTATTGCAATATCAGGATCCTGATTTGGGGTCCACCCTCAACCACTAAACACAGCAGCAAGAGGAACAGAACCACTGCTCCCAAAGGGCTGTAAAATGAAAGAAAAAAACCAACAAACAAAACACCCCCCAAAATTTAAATGTTTAGTTTCAAACTCTCTGATTTTCTGAATTTTCAACTTTCAGTTACCAGCAAAAAAAAAATTAAGAATTTGACAAGATTGTTTAGGCAGGAATTGAACAGTGTGAGAAGTTGTGAGAGCACCACAGGTGACTGCAGAGCGCACATGAATTACCCTCTCTGGCACTTTTCATAATTAAATGTACCCTCATGGCAGATTCATTTTCTTGCTAATTATTGTTCCTGAAATTTAGGAAAATCAACCTGGAAAACAACCAGAGCCTTTAAGCCTCAACACATATCGGTACCAGGATGTGAAAGGGAACAGTTTAAGATTTCCTCAACATAATATTTGGGACTTTTCAGCTCCTTCAACTGCAAGTTCAAGTCCCTGAGGAGTCACTTAAGTTCTTCAGTCTCTTTAATGAGATCAGCTGGGTGAATGGGGGGTTTCTGAGTGGCCTTTAAATGTAAATGGCTTGAAAAGGGATGAAAAGAAAAGGTTTTATGGAGCATTTTAAGGTTTTCAGTTGGGCTTTTTAGTTGGTTGGGGTTTTGGTGGGGTGGGGTTTTTTTGCTGTTGTTTTGTTGTGAGTTTTTGGTTGTGGTTGTTTTTTTTTTTTTTGGGGGGGGGGGTGAGGGTTGTTTGGGGTTTATTTAATTATTTATTTTAATTTGACCCCAAATCAGACCACATTTTGGGACAGGTTGGGAACTTCCAGGCCAGCATTGCTCACCTTTCTGTGAGCAAACCTCCAGGAACCTTCAGGACAGGAATCACCAGTCTGGGGGAGAAAAATGTCTCTAAAGCAAATGAACTTGAACAGCAGATCCAGCTCATCCCAGGAACTCCCTGTCTGCACTCTCTGCCCTCTTGATTTTGTCCTTGACCCTTCTGAACCCATCTCAGCCTCCGCTGAGGTTCCTGGGAACCTTTTCAACACCTTCACCCTGAGCTGAAGCAGCACTTGACACTCCCAGCCCAGCAGCTCCTCTGGGCATCCCCTCAAGGGCTTGGCTTTGCTTTGCTGCCCCTCTGCTTATAGGATAAAATCCCTGCCCTCCCCATAACTTGATGTAACTCAGACCAGTGCCTCCCAGTACGCAACTGGAGCTGCCCAGAGCCGGGCAAGGGTGGCCCCTTTCCTTCCCCACAGGGCACCAGCAGCCCCCAGACCCCTGCAAAGGGATAACTCCATGGAATATTTTCTCCGTCTTGCCTTCCCAGCTGCTCCAAAGAGTGTTTTTCCGTTCTATTTTAACTGCTGAGTGCAGGGGAGAGGGAGGGAAGAACAGCAGCGGAACGAAAATAAGATTAAAATAAAAGGCCATATATAAGGAGCCCGCAAGAAAACAAATGTCACAACCCCATTGCCACATTGGCCCAACCACCCCGAGCCCAGAGCTGCCCCATTTAACTCGGGGAGATCAAACTGTGGCTTATAATTCTCACAGCACCTTTGTCTGGCCCAGCATTTGCAGGAAGTGGGGAGAGTAGAAGGAAAATTATTCAGTACAGGCTTCCTGAAAACTGGGAGGGACTTTTGCGGTAGGAGCAGCAGGGCAGGACAGCTCTGAGCTGTAGAAATGCACCGTAAAAATCGAATTTATGAAATCAAATTTATTTTGTCGCCCCTCTGACCACGCTGGTGCTCACAGCCAGGCCGGCATCTGTAAGGGACACAGGACCTGAAGGGAAAATACACCTTGCACTGGGATTTGGGGCTTGGGTTGCGGATCAAGGGGAACATGACAGGTTAACACGGGCTGTTCCACCCAGCTCAGGTTGCCCTAACTCATCTGGGGCGATTATTTGTGCTGCAGGGATTCCCAGAGACCTCCAGTGGACACTGGGAATGATAGAATTGGTTAATAAGAACCAACAAATCCTTTCACTGCTGGTGGATTTTACACTGCAGAGCAAAGAGAAGACATGGCCACACCTGGGGCATCGTGTGGGGTGGTGGCAGAGGCAGAAACCCGGCCCTCCTGAACCCAAACCTGGCCCTCCTGGACCCAAATCCTCCTTTCCTGAACCCAAACCCGGCCCTCCTGAACCCAAACCCGGCCCTCCTGAACCCAAATCCTCCTTTCCTGAACCCGAACCCGGCCCTCTTGAACCCAAACCCGGCCCTCCTGAACCCAAATCCTCCTTTCCTGAACCCGAACCCGGCCCTCTTGAACCCAAACCCGGCCCTCCTGAACCCAAATCCTCCTTTCCTGAACCCGAACCCGGCCCTCCTGAACCCAAACCTGGCCCTCCTGAACCCAAATCCTCCTTTCCTGAACCCAAACATGGCCCTCCTGAACCCAAATCCTCCTTTCCTGAACCCAAACCTGGCCCTCTTGAACCCAAATCCTCCTTTCCTGAACCCAAACCTGGCCCTCCTGAACCCAAACCCGGCCCTCCTGAACCCAAATCCTCCTTTCCTGAATCCAAACCTTGAACTTCTGCCTTCCCAAATCTGAGCCCGGCCTCCCCAGGCCAGCCTAGCTAAGAACAGCTCAGTGCCAACCACACCCAGCCGCCCCGAGCAGACACAGAAAGGAGTTCAATAACCCCAAACGCAGTCCCAGCGCACCTTCCCGGTGGGGCACAGTTAGCAGGGAGCTGCTTTAGCAGTTTGCTGGCTGGCCCGGAGTTCAGCAGCACAGAGCACTCGGACAAGGAGCACAAACCCCTCTGCCCTTGAGCAGACTTTGCCCAGAGCCGCCGAGCGACACGGCAGTGATTAGACACCGAGGCTCAGCTTGTTTCTCTAATGGGTTTTTGTTCCCAGCACCCGTAACTCCCCGAGCCCCAGGTCAGGCGAGCATAAAAGTACAAGGATCCAGGAAGCTCCTTCGCTTTCAAACGGCTGCGTTTTGGCAGCAGCGCTAACTCTTCGTGGAATTACTCCTTTTCCTCTAATAATCCACTTAAATATATATAGAGGGAACTTTGTCTGAGCTGCAGCCCCTGCAAGATCACAGCTACAGGGAGCAGTGACAAAAATTCTATTTATAGGCCCTGCAGTCACAGCTGCAGGTGCGTGTTTGCTCCCAAATTCCTGCAGAGTCTCCATAAATTGTGTTTATTTCCCACCACCAGCTGCTGGACAAGCCAGACGAACCCGGTTAGGGTTAGATGTCAGGAATCCCTTCTTCCCCAGAGGTTTTTCCCCCAAATAAATCCCTCCAGGCACAGCCACGCCAGCCCGCTCTGGCTGTTCCAGATGCAAAACTTCAGGGGCAGCAGAATCCCTTTGTTGAGGGAAATATCCTGAGACTTTTGTCCTGGCCCGGCACATGAGGCACAACTGACAGGCCACGGGATCAAAGTCTCCCCTTTATCACCATGCACTTGGCAGAAATGTAAACTTCCCCATATATGGCTCAGAAATGTGTTTGAACTCACTCAGAGAGAGCCCAAAGGCGTCTCAAGGAGCGAAAACTCCCTGACCCTTCCTGGCTGAGGAAGGCAGCCCAGGTATATCGCGCTGGGGAAGGGAATTTGTTCTTCCATCTGCTGGTTTTGGGTTTCCAGGGTAGAGCTGTGTTAAGGTTGGCACATTGGGTATCGTTCAGCAACAACAGAGAGGCAAAAATAAAAGTACCAAAGGATTTTTTTTCGTATAAACACAATTGGTTTGATGGTGAAATGATTATTTACAGAAATGAGCAACTGGTGTGCAGTTCCAGAGGAAAAGATCATGCACATGGGATCCACCTCCCATCCCACCCCAGCTGCAAAGAATGAACGAAGGAAGAGCAGAGAAGCCAGGCAAGAAAGAAATAAATGAAGAATAACCTTATCAGGAGGAATAATTAACAGCAAGACAGAGAACCAGCAGTGCTGAGCAGAGATCACCAAGAGCTAACCAGGCTGTGGAGAGGAAAACTCGTGCTCTCACGCAGCTCCTGCAGCCCTTTAGGAGGAGAATTATTCCAAAAGTTTGATTTCAAAATTCCCTTGTAACATAAAAAACCCCCCAAAACCAAACAAAAAACCAAACCAAACAAACAAAAAACCAAACAAAAACAAAAAGCCCAAAAAACCCCACCAAAAAAACACCAAAACCAAGCGAAAAGCTGATTTCTGGTGAAAGAAAATGCCAGTTTTTCGAAACTATTCCATATTTTTAATATTCCTTTCTTCTCGATTTCTGCAGCCATCCTTGCCCTGGGGCACCGTGTGACACTGCAGGACAGAAAATGCCCTGGGGGAGCTGGGCAGTGCTGGGTGGGGGACACTGATCACTGGGAAAGGGGTGACCACAGCTCCCGGGCTGGGCTTCAGCCAAAAACCCCGGCCAGATCCAGAGGATCTCATCCAAAAGCCCCAGTGGGTGTCCCAGGCTGAGGCTCTGACCGAGCCTGAAGACAAAGTGAGGGGCTGCCAGTGGCTGTAAAACCTCCGAGCCAACAGCAACAGTTTAGGTGTGCGCTTGGATTTCATACCTGCAGGGAAGGGGGTTTTGTTTGGCAGCAGAAGGAGCCTTTAATATCCTCCTGCTCCGGGTCTGGGGCAGGCACACTCCGACACAAACACCCCAGCACCGCTCCCGGCGCAGGGAACGGGGAGGAATCCTGAAGACGCGGCTGATAACATCACAGGGGTAGGACTGGGGGAAAGTTTAGGGTGAATTCAAGCAGAGTCGTGCAAAACCAGCTCGTTTTTGGTTGGTTTTTTTTTTTTTTTTTAATAAAGGGACTTTTAAAGCAAAGTCATCAGTAAATAGAAGCACCTACCCGAAATCTGCCAGCAGCCTGCCTGATCCAGTGCTCCCCACGTGCTACTGGCCTGGGATGGGAATCTTGTGGGAATGGCGCTGCTGAGAACCCTGGGCTGCTCCTCTGAGCTCAGATCCACAGCCCTCAGGTAAAGGAAACACCCAAGGCTTTTCCTTTCCTAAGGGACTGAAGAAATGGCTTTACCTGAGCAGCTTCAAAGAGGAGGAATTTGAGATGTGGGTTTTGTCTGTGAAAAAAAGGCAAGACAGCAGCCAGAGACAGAAAGGGGAAGGAAAGAGAGGAAGAACCAAGAAGGAAGTGCCAGTTCTTTGACACCTTTGTGATGGAGTTTGATTCGTAAAGCAGAACAGAGCCCCTTCCCTTTCCCTGGCCTGCCCTCTCTAATCTGATTTTAGGAGAACTCTCTGAAATGAATCATCCCTGCCCGCCCCAGAAGTTCTGCCTCGGAGGGGTTCTGCAGGTCACCTCTGCCCTGCCTTCTCCATGCACCCCCCCAGCACCCACAGGAGCTGCTGTGAGCCCAAACCTCGGCCAAACCTGGTGCCAACACGAGGATGGACACCCGGGGCAGCTGCCCCTCAGCTGGGATGATCCGTGGAGAGCAATGATTCCAGAGCAGGCCAGAATCCAGGGCTGAAATCCCCTCTAATGGGGATGGAAATTCCTCAGGTTTGGCTTTCCCTGCTCCTTGCAGTTTGCCAGCAAACTTATCTGATGTGCTGAGCCCAGTTTCTCTCCTTGATCCCCCCCAAAACAGGCAGGGGCTTGGTTTTTATGAGGTGCTGAGCAGCCACAGCTCCTGCTCTCTGTGCTGAGGCTGGAGGAGCAGGGAGACAGGGATGCTCAGCTCAGCATCCCTGAGAGCAGAGCCCAGGGAAGGACATCCCTAAGGAATGCTCAGCCTGGGGACCCGCAGCTGGGAGCCTCAGCCCCACACAGAAGCCCTGGATCTAACTTTGGGCTGTCTCCTGGCTCTCTGCTACTGAAAGAGGAAAGGGACAAGCTTTGGAGGAAGGTTTCTCGTGGCATGGAGCTCTCCCCAGGTTTGTGTGAGCAGAGGAGTTGCCTGCTCTGAGCTCCTCGTGGCCACAGGATTTAGTTCTGGGGCTAAAGACATTCTCCGGTGGCTATCCCAGCAAAACCTCCCCTACCTGCTGTGGCAGCACAGAACGCATCCAGTTCCTGTGTTTCCCTGTGCTTGAAATCCCAAATCTCTCCTTTTCTCTTGGATTCTGCCCACTCTGTGCTTTCCAGGACACTGCAGAGCAGGATTCACTCAGTGCCCAGGACACCCAGCCCTTCCAAGGGCCCGGGATCCAAGGGGAATGCTTTTATGGGCACCTTAGGGAAAAGAAACCACCTGAAAGCAGGACCAATCTGTTCCTGATGCCTGGGAGCTTGTGAGACCCAGCTACGAGCAGTGCCTGAGCCACAGCTTGGGCAGGAGGGAGGGGTCAGGAGAAGAGCCCAAGGGCACACAGAGGGTTCGGAGCAAGACCAGGAACAGATCCCAGCTGTCCTAAATCCCAGCCCGCCTTGGCGGATGTGACAGTCTTTGATAATGTTCATTTCCTTCCTCAGCACCTCCTGGATGTGGTGGATTTCACGGGGGCACGGCAGTGGCACTGCCCCTCGCCGGGTGCCAGGCTGAGGTTCGTGAGGAGGTGATGGAAGCAGAAGCCACTTCCATGCCCCAGTGACCAGGAAAGGATTCCACAGCTAAACCTGACGGGTCCCTGCTGGCTGTGCTGCCTTCCCTGGGTGGGTGGAGGGGTCACAATTCCATGGACAGCACGGTGCCAGGGGTTGGAACAAGATCATCTCTAAGGTCCCTTCCTACCCAAACCAAACCAGTTTGTGATTCTATAATCCAAATGCTTCCAATTCTGTCCCGAGCTGATTAATTAAATAAAAACTCAACAAATTAAATAAGCCACTCATATTATATCTGAGCAGTGTCCTAAGCTGGAGTTAATAAACATTAAATAAATTAAATTATATTTGGCCTTTATATTCAACCATCGCTGAATAAAGGCTGCAGGCTGATCTCCACTGCCGTGAGACATCCTCTGGGCTGATATTGGGTCACTTCTCCTCACTTTTAGTTTGTCCAGGTCCCTGAGCAGGTCCTGGACCGAGGGAGGAGAGAGATTCAGCGAGCAGGGCGCGGATGCTGTTGAGTTCCCGGAGCCACAGACCTGTGTGTGACCACAGCCAAGTTCCTTCTCTCTCCACTGCTGTTCCTTTTTTTCACCTCTTTCTCCTTAGGTTAAGCTCATGACAGGATTTATGACCTCCTGGTTTGACAGATCTCACCCATCTAAGGCCTTTTCAAAGCAGTGCTCATTTCCCTGAGCATCTCCACAGCACCTGCCTGTCAGGGCAGTGATTTCAGCCGGCACAAACCCCAAAATACACATTTTTAATTCATGTCATTAAGAAATCCCCTTCAAGTAATTATTTCCCTTCACTCCTGTGTCATCACTAGAAAAGCAACGCAGTAAACGGATTGAAAATGTCCATTACAAAACCAAACCAGAAGTGTGCAGCAACCCCAGGAAGAAAAGAATTCCTCTGTGCCAGAATTTGCATTGAAAAAAAATAAAAATAGGTGTTTGCCCTGGCAAGGCTATGACTTTTCCCTCTGAAGTTTGTAAAACTTCATCCCCAAATGGATTGACTTCAGCATTATCTGACATTTCCTCATTAGCTTCTTTCCTTTCTCCCTTCTCCCTGCAAAAGGGCCCTTGAGTCTAACGATGTCAGAAGTCTCTGAAATTTGACAGATCTTACATTTCCAGCTCATTTTCTAATGAGTTTGTACATCAGGACTGATTAGTGTAATAAAGAATTCATGAAGCAAATAAATGTAACACGAAGACACCTTGAAGAGAGGAAAGAAAGAGCGAGTCCGATATGTTGAGAAAAGGTCTGGCCTTTTTAACCTTCATTTAATCGTTCTGACAAAGACACTTCATCAAAGAGCCTTGGCAGGTATTTGGACTTTGTGCACAGAAAAAACCGGGCTTTGAACTTTCCCTGCCCTGCATTACCCAGGAGAACCCATCATTAGCCTAATTTAGGCAACTCCTCATCAAGCCGGGCTTTGCCGAGCATCCCCTGAGCTGCCACACATGACCGGGCTGCGGGAGGGGGGGAGGCAGCCCCGGGCAGGGCTGGCCCCGACCCCTCCACACCCTCCGGGATCGCATTTCCCAGCCAGAGCCGCGGGCAGCTTCTCTCTGTTTGGAAATCCACGGGAAAACTTCCTCGGGTTTTCCTGGGGCGGCCCCCTCCCCACCCAAAGGCGTGAGTTAATCGGGGTGGTCTCGCTGAGGGAGCGCTCGAGGCTGCCCAGCAGAGGTGCTGCAGGATTTTCCACTGCTTCCCCATGCTAAAATGAATTAAAATAAATTTTGAAATAAGGAAGAACAGCGTGTTCACTGCTAGGATCCCACTCTGGATTTTTTTACATTTTATTTTTTCACTCCTCTGTCACCTTCTCCTCAGCTTCCCACAGAGCTTCACCCCACCCCCCAGAGCTAAATCAGTTTTGTGCTCCTTCACAAATTTTTCAGGGGAAAACGGGCAAAGCACAACCACCCAGATGTCCAGATCCTATGGGAAGGAAATGCCAGCACGTTGTATTTTTATTTATTTTTATCTACAGCATTAAAAATAGGCTTTGCTTAAAATAGCAGCAGACTTAATATCTTCTCTGAGGAAACCATACATTTGAGATGTATACGTGGAAAACATGCCAGAGGGCTTTTTTGACCAGCTTTCACTTGGGATCTTTCCCACTCTGGACATGGCTTTTGGCATCAGAGGCCTCAGGCCGAGCAGGAATTGCACGTGCTCTGACCACAGAAAGCGGAACAATAAGGAGCACTGAGGAAGAATAATTCTGTTACACAGGTCCAGCTGGATGAACACGGTGAGGATTTCAGCGTTCAGATCTGTTTCACCGCTGGACGCGGAGCGGAGCGGAGCAGCCCTGCCCCTTTCCCTCAGGAATGCCTCAGCGTGCACTGCCCGGTTGTAATCCTGTTCTCGCCATGTCTTTCCCCAAATGGAACATTGTCAGGGCTCCTCAGGAAGCTGCGAGAAGATTCTTTTGAATAGGGACAGTATGGAAAACAGCTCAAAAGAGTCCTTGTCCCACACAGGCCAGATCTGCATGGGAAGTTACTTTTTTGTTCTTCAGAAGAAAGCAAAAACCCACAAGGAGGGGAAGGAAAAAAAAAAAAAGGGGGGGAAAAAGAAAGGAACCAAAGAAACCTCAAAGAGTTCAAAGAGTGTTTCATCAGCAGCTCAGGCCTCGAGAGCAAGGCCCCCTTTGTCATCTTTGGGTGACTGACTTCTCCCCTCAGCTGGACGTGCGGGGAGCATCTGATGGGTGCTTACAGCCAAATCCTTGTCCCTGAGCCACGCTGAGGGTCCCTGCCCTCGGCAAACCCCCCCGGCTCCTCCCTGCCCCCCGAGCTGTGGGTGCAGCACCCTGTGCCCAGCAGCAGGGGCTGCAGCAGGGTTGGTGCCCAGAGCCCCCTGTGACCGAGCATCCTCTGCTTCTGCAGTGACTGAACACTCCTGTGAAAGTGTTCCAGGGGGAAAGTTTCGCTAAAAATAAAAGTATTCAATTGAAATCGCGCTGTCCTTGGAATTATAAAATTGTATCACTTCTGGGTTCATCCCTCTGATGTTTTAAACTGATGTCTGCCTTAAAAAATCCTCACAAAAACTGCAGCATGGAAACGCTCCCCCCTCTGCTCCACTTCTTATTTTCTGTGCCCTTTTGACCCCTTTTGTCCCAGCTACCTTTTCCCCCTTATTCTCCTTTTGCATCTGATCACACTCTGCATCTTCTTTATTCTTATCTCCCATCGTTCCGGCTGCTCTCCCTCCCAGTTCTGCAAACCCCAAACCCCCTCCTCTGCCTGCATCCACCTCTCCACTGAACGCCACAGCGGAAAATCCCTTTCCTTCACCGTGCAGCTGCTCTCTGCAAGATTTCCAGGCACAGAAAACCTCATGTGACTTCCGAAAGGGAAAACACCTCCTGCGGGTCCATCCCGGCACAGAGGGATGCACTCCAGAGCGTGTTGGCATCATGACACACTTCAATCATCTTTTTTTCCCTTTCCTTACCCATTTTTAGGGAATTTGCCCCAGCAGCATTGCTGTGGCACAAGGTCACAACCAAGATTTCTTTTTCCAAGAACAGGAAAACTCAATGAAAAATGAGAAGATGGTCAGAAACCTGAACTGGGAACGGGATACTGGGAGAGAAGCGTCCAGACGTTTTGGCACGAGAAATGGTTTGTAACAGGGATGATAAAAACAAGATACAATATAATTAGTACAGCCTTGGCAAAGCTCCAGAGCGCTGAGCTAAATAAATGATTCTGTATTTGTTTTAAAGCATCCAGAGCTATTTATACTGTCAGTGCCTGAGGGATCTCTCTTTCCTGGAGTCCCTCTCCCTCCACACCACGCTGGTGCAATATTGGCCCTCTATTTCTCAGTCAGCCTTCCACACCGAGCCTTGCATCCCTCCCAGGCTCCTTCCCTGCTTTTGCACCTCTCACCTGTGCAAAATCACAGAAATCCTCCCAACAAACAGCCGGGTGAGCCAGAATCTCCTGTCCCAGCTCCCATCCCAGCTCCCTCAGAGCCAGGGCTCAGCCTGGCAGAGCTGGACAGAGCCTTCCAGCAAGGGCTTTGCTGGGAAAAGACACTTCCCAGTTCTCTTTGTGACCCAAATTGGCCAGTAAAAAATACTGAAGCTTTTTTCCATCTTTCCCCCTCCCCACCTTTCCCAGTAGCCAAGTGGAAAAGGGAAACTCCGCAGCGTTCCTTGAAACAAAAGTTTCCATAAGTTTTCCTGAAGAGTGTCCAACTCCTCACCCTCCTCACAGACAGAAAAACTTCTTTTCAAGACCTTGTTTTTAAGCCTTCAAAACTGCTCGGTTTTGCGGGGGGAAAGCCTTTTAGGGCTGATTTCAAGGATCCCCTGGATCTCCATCACCCTCCCAGGCCCCGAGATTCTTGGTGGCCCTCTCTGGGCTCTGGCAGCTCCTGCAGGTCCCCAGCTGTGTGACACCACCCCAGGAAAGCTTCCAGGTAATTCCACCACCTCACCACTTCTGTTAACAAACTTCTTGATTCGGACTGACCACGTGAAACAGCTTCACCACAGCAGCAGAAACTTTCCTTATCACCCAGGAGAGGGGCTGGGGACACCTCTTTCCCATGGTGGGGAGAGCTGGTGTGAAAGTGTCGCTTCTATGAGGCAGAGCTGGCTGTGGAATCACCCAAAAGCTGTCAGGGGCAAAACCCACAAGGACTGGAGCCTCATCATCCCCATGGACTGGCTGTGACCTCGACGTGGGCATTGATCCCACTGAAATCCCAGCAGGGCCAAGGCTGCCAGCTGGGTTTAAAAACAGGGTTTGGGATGAAACAAAGTCAGGGATGAAACAAAGTCAGTTTTTTTCATAAAATGTGCTGCAGTGAGGTGGAAAATAGAAATACCTGTGCTGCCCTCTGCTTTAATTAGCTCTGATTTCAGTAGGGGCAAAAAGCAGACTTGTACCTTAGAAAATATAAAATATATATCGAAACTAATTCCAACTTGGAGCTTGAAGTCCGAGTAACAGTGCCAGTGGCCTCATCAAGAGCAAGGGCAAGGTCAGGAGGGGCCGTGCTGTGGTTCTCCAGGCTGACCTCCTGCTCAGCGAGACTTCCTCAAATGAATTCCTGTTCGGTGCACGCAGAGCTCCGGAGGCTCCGAACTCAGCGCTCGAACCCTCGGCCGCGACCTTCGAGTCTCTGCTGAGTTCTCCGAGCGGGGAAATGTTGTAGGTTTGAAGAACGCGCTCCTGGCACACCCAGCAAGGTGAGGTTTCCCTTGCTGGTGTTTATGGGATGTGGGAGCTGCTCTTCCAACCCCTTTTTCCTCAATTCCTACTTTTTTTCTTTTTTTTTTAGTGAAGGTGTTGTGGCACTTTTACCCCATTGAGTCCGATTTTGCTGTAGGTGAGTTCTTCGAGGTGGCATTTCTGTCACCTTTCCACTTTCTCCTCATTAAACTAAGCAGTTTAAGCTTCTGGGATAACAAGAAAACTGTTTATTTGGAGGTTCACAGCTGCATTTTTTCATTAGAAATTATTCATGAAGGCACCAAAATCCATTTTGTGTCATTCTTTTTTTAAAATCCCATCTCACCACGAAATCCAAGGGAGAATCGCAAACCAAAATGGATTATAATCCTCTTTTTTAAAAATGTTATAATGAAATTAAATTGGGAGACACTACAGTAGGTCTTTACCCAGTGCTCCCAGCTGAGAGAGGGAAGGAATTAAGTGACTTTAAAATGAAACAGGTTTCTCCTGTGTCTGACTGAAAGTTACAGGATGTTGGTAGTGAACCAATTAAAACACATCTTAAAACGATAAATACAAACCAAATGTACATTATCAGCATGTTCAGCCTTTTGTTTCTTGGTTCTATTTTGTATCAGCTTATTGCAATCAGATGTGTCGGGAAGGAGGGGGAAAATCAAATCATTTTAGGAAATAATAAATAAAGAATTCAGCGGAGGAAACAAAGGAGGGCTGCGTTTGTTCAAACATAAAATAAACCATGTTTCAGAGAGAATGCTGAAGGAGAAGCCACAACATTCACGGATCAGCAGAGCTCAGAAATATCTAGAAAATGTAAAAAAATATTAAAAACTCTGTCTCAGCTGAAGACGGGGATGTGGCTGTGCAGGATTGGGGTGCTCCCGTTTTGCTTCTTCCCAAAACATCGATTTCCTCTGGTACCTCTTGTCCATCTCTATTTTTTTGTCACCTGAAACCCTTTGTGACCCACACCATGTCCCTGTTCGAGCCAGCATCCAGCCTCTACTGCATCAATGAATCCTGGAATCACTGAGCTTGGAAAAGCCCTCCAAGGCCATCGAGTCCAACCCATGCCCAATCCCCACCCTGTCCCTAGCCCAAAGTGCCTCCTCCAGCCCTTCCTTGGACACCTCCAGGGATGGGGACTCCAGCTCCTGACAACCCTTTCCATGAAGAAATCCTTCCTGAATTTATTCTCTCATTTGTTCTCGCTCACGAACAGTCACAGATTAATGCTGGATGAAATGTGCCATTTCTCCCAAGCAACAGAGTTTTCTGTGTTTGCAATGACTGGAATTAAGTCTCTGTGTGTATAAACATATTAAAAAATTACACCAACTACAGGCACTCACTCTTTTCACAGTAAAACAAATGTAGATTTTAAAAGTGAAAATGTTACATTTTTACAAGCCCCAGAAAAACTGATTTTTTTTCCCCCCTACATTTCCCCCCCAGCTTTTCCTTTCCCAAGGCAGGATTTTTTTTCCCCTATTGATGTGTTCCCAACCCCACACATTGAGTGGATTCTCCCTAATGAGAGACTGCAGCAAGTCTGCACAATTTTGCCATTCTTTGGGGCTGCAGGTAAGTAGCTGCTCAGCGCTGTGCTTAGGGGAAGGAAGTATTGAAAATCTCCTTTGCTATTCCTCATTTCACGCTTTATAACGTGATACTTACAAATACTTTGGTAGCAGATTAAGCTCCGGAGAAATGAAAACATTTCAGAAGGAGCACAAAGCCTGCAAGTGTCCAAATGAGGGAGCAGAAACTCAGCTTTAAGCTGCAGGAGGGGGTTTATGGGATGTAGTGCCATGTGCCATACAATACAAGATAAACATCTGTTGTTATTTCAGCAAACCTAAATCAGATGTTCAGCTTTTTCTTCAGGGGGAGAGTGGCACAAAGAGAGATTTTATGGTTTTTGTTCTTTTTTTCCCCCCTCTCCCTTTACCAAGGTGGCTGTTCCTGTGCCAGGAAGAGCAGGAGAAGATTCTGGAGGGGACTTGAACACCCTTACAGTAATACAGTGGTGATAAGGGGACCTCTTGTCACCTCCATTGTACCAGAGACCTTCAACCTTGGATCTCTGTCCAGGAAGATATTTATTAATAAGGCCGATGCTGCCAGGGAGGAGTTGTTCCATTCACACACTGAGGAACGAAGGCAGAACTGGGTGAATCAAAGTTCTCAGGCTGAGGATGTTGGGACTGTGCAGCCTGGAGAAGAGGAGGTTGTGTGGAGACCTCATGGCACCTTCCAGGGTCTGAAAGGGCCGCAGGGAAGCCAGAGAGGGGCTCTGCATCTGGGACTTGAGTGCCAGGACAAGGGGGAATGGGTTCAGACCGAAAGAGGGGAAGTTTAGGTGGATGTTGGGAAGGAATTGTTCCCTGTGAGGGTGGGAAGGCCCTGGCACAGGGTGCCCAGAGAAGCTGTGGCTGCCCCTGGATCCCTGGCAGTGCCCAAGGCCAGGCTGGACGGAGCTTGGAGCACCCTGGGATAGTGGAAGGTGTCCCTGCCATGTCATGGGAGTTGGAATGAGATGAGCTTTAACATCCCTTCCAGCCCAAACCATCCAGTGATTCCATGATTCCATGAATCCAATGGAATGATCTCCATAGTTCCTGAAGGGCTTTGGGTTAATCTTTCCCAAGCTGCCACAATGACCCCCCTGTGCTGGAGAGCTGCTCTGGGACCCTGAGAGGATGAAGGGAAATACTCAGAACCCCGTGGTCACCTTAAAGCCTCTGCTTCGCTCCCAGCTCCAGCCTGTGTCCATCCTGATTCTCCATGAGAAATCATCCTCCTTCCCAGTTCCTGAAGGAACTGGGTGCCACCAGGGTGTGCAGGGGACCTGTTCTGGCAGAGGTTTCCCAGTTCAGTGCTGGGAGCTGCTGGAAGCATTCCAGGCGTGTGCTCCATCCCAGAGGGGAATGCACCAGGTGTGGGACACCTCCTGCAGCCCTGGAGGGGACAGTCCCACTGTCCCACGGCCACCTGAAGGGCTCCAGAAGCCCAAGGCAGGTCACACACCAAATTCTAACCCCTGCAGTGCTGATTTGCCTCGGTGGTTCCCTGTCAGCACCACCCTTGGAGGAAACACCACCGAACAATCCCGGTTTAGATGCGATATCCCGCGTTTTAAACTGCACAGGATCGCTCTTAATTGCTTGCCAGCTTCCCTCAGGACACACAGAGGCACAGCCCAGTTAATATTCCAGGCTGGCTCTGGTCTGGAGTGGTTAAAAGGGCCCGGATACCCCAGGCAGCAGCAGCAGCATCTGGAGTTCAGCTCCAGCCTTGGGCTAAAGCTGCCTGGACTGGTGCTGGCCACAAGAGGGGCTGGAGAAGGGGGGGTTGCCAGGAGGGGTTCCAGGAGCCTTCCCCACGCAGAAATTCCTGGCAAATAAAGCACGGACCCAGCGCAGGACTTGGAGTTTGTGCCCCGATCCAGATGTGTTTCTGTTCAGCTTTTAATTCGGAAATTTCGGGGCACGCAGCGGTTTAACAACGCACTTTTAATGACCTCCCATGCATATTTTTATATATATATATATATACACACCTTTTGTTTCATTTTTATTTACCTCAGCAGCACACCCAGACCTGCTGCAGGTTTTTACATTAGGCTTTAATTAGTGTTTTTATAGATGAAAGACAAAGACACCACTCAGCCCAAACACACACATCCACTGTGCTGCATTTCCCAGGGCACACACTTTAATACCCAGAACACCAAGGCTCTCTCCATCAAAATTAACATTCCCTTGCTGGGTGCTGGGTCCATCTGGTAGCTGGGTTTGGGAGCTGCGTGAGGAGGGAACAATGTTTGTTGTTCTTGTCGCAGCAGTTAATGTTTTATAAACTCGTGAAACCCCAGAACTGGGATCACTGGGAAAGAAACCCAGGGCAAGCAGATGTGCCCCTCAATTAATTCATTTTAGGTGGGTTGGGGGGCGTTTTTTTGTTGTTTTCTTTTCTTTTTAACAGTCTCATATTCAACAGGGGAAATGTGAGAGAAAAGACCGGGACTTTCCCCAAAGTGAGCAGGGAGTCCGGCCCTCCTCAGCATTCTGTGTTGCTTATTCATCTCCACCTGTGGATTTTCCTACAAGTTTTCAGGATGGAAACCTTTCCATCACCAGAGGGACCATCCCTGAGTCAAAGTGAGGGTGACCAAGGTGCCACATCCCAAACCCTGGCGCAGAAAAAGGTGTTCAGAACCATTCTGGGGCTGCAGCACCTGGCAAAGCTGCTGGAGACAGGAGGGGATTCAACACGGAAACAACCCCGACAGAACCCCCACACCCACCCAAAATACCCCATTAATGGCCCAGTGCCCAGCACCCCCGAGGGTCTGTGCTTCCCCATCCTCCCTCAGCTCTGACAGCAACATCCCACACCTCATCTGGGCTGGGAAAGCCTGGGAGGGAGAGGGAGAAGGGAGGAGAAGGGAAAGAGAAGGGAGGAGAAGGGAAAGAGAAGGAAGAAGGAAGGAGAAGGAAGGAGAAGGGAAGAGAAGGAAGGAGAAGGGAAGGAGAAGGAAGAAGGAAGGAGAAGGGAAGGAGAAGGAAGAAGGAAGGAGAAGGAAGAAGGAAGGAGAAGGAAGGAGAAGGGAGGAGAAGGAAGGAGAAGGAAGAAGGAAGGAGAAGGATGGAGAAGGAAGAAGGAAGAAGAAAGGAGAAGGGAAGGAAAAGGGAAGGAAAAGGAACGNAGAAGGAAGGAGAATGAACAAGAAGGGAGGAGAAGGAACAAGAAGGGAGGAGAAGGGAAGGAAAAGGAAGGAGAAGGGAGAATGGAAGGGGAAGGAAGGAGAAGGAAGAAGGAAGGAGAAGGAAGAAGGAAGGAGAAGGGAAGGAAAAGGAAGGAGAAGGGAGAATGGAAGGGGAAGGAAGGAGAAGGAAGAAGGAAGGAGAAGGAAGGAGAAGGGAGGAGAAGGAAGGAGAAGGAAGAAGGAAGGAGAAGGATGGAGAAGGAAGAAGGAAGAAGAAAGGAGAAGGGAAGGAAAAGGGAAGGAAAAGGAACGAGAAGGGAGGAGAAGGGAAGGAGAAGGAACAAGAAGGAAGCATAGACGCCTCTCAAAGGCAAACTGTGGTTGGTGCTTCCTCCAGGCCACAGGTTCAGGCTCCGAGTCTCCATCCTTTAATCCCGTGCAACATTTATGGAACATTCCTTCCCTCCTCCCCTGGAGCAAGTGCAAATACAAGCTTGGCAAAGAGGAACTGCTCACGAGGAAGGAGCTCCTCGGAGCTGTTGCACCGGGGCTTGAGCTAAACCATAACATCACACATCTGAAAAATGCCGTGAAAAATACATAAAATCTGTTATGGCATTAAAAGTTTCAACCCCATAAATCTTCAGCGCGCTATTTACTGGGCTGAGAAGGCGGCAGAAACAACATTCTGAAGTGGAAGAGGAGAAGAAAAGAAAATGGAGCGTGGAGAGCATGGGAAGCCCCCGGGAGCTGGCCAGAAACGCTGGAACAGGCAGGGCTGGGGCTGGCACAGCGACCCTGAGCACTGTGCACACACCCCCCACGGCAAACTGCTCCGTGAATGCTCTGGAAAAAGGGATTTACCAAAAATGGATGGGAATTCAGAAGGGGAAAAAGAGTCAGGTCAGGATTAGCAGCGCAGGAAACATGGAACAAGTAAAATCCGCTTCTCGGAGGGTGCCATTGAGAGCCTCCATTCCCTTCATCCTCCTCATGCTCCCACTGGCTGGGAGGGGATGATTCTACAGAAAACAAGGATTAAAACTGCCAGATACAAGGTTTGCTCCAACATTTGCCAAATTTCGAAACTAACTCGAAGTTCAAGTCGAAAGAAACCCCCACGTTTTGTCAGTTTTCAAGCTGGAGCTTTGCTGAAGCGCCAGTCTGGTCTGAGCTGCTTCCCCCAGACACAATCCCTGAGCTGTGGCTCTCAGCTCTGTGCTGCAGCTCAAAAAATAGAATATTTCAGTAGTTACTGCGACAAAGATTTAAACAACCCACTGCAAATTCCACAACCTGTCAGCCCAAACCATGGGGAAGTTATCTGGGGGTTCCAGCTGGAGCCTGTCCCTCATTCAAACCAACTTTCTCTCACTTATAATTGAGAACAAATTCCATTTTCATCTGTGACTGAACTTTTCGAGCCTTTGTAGCTTCAAGTCAGCTCATTAACATCACTTAGACATCGGTTTTATAGTTGAATTATACCATGTTTATACTGTGGAATTCCATTACTTAATTGCTTCACTACTGGAAATTTCAGTGGGGTTCTCATTTTTCGCATAAATCTCGAGAATAAACATGTTTCTGTATTTCTCTTACTTAATTAAGTGCATGTTTCATAAAAAAAGAAAAAAAAAAATAGCCAACATAGACAAATTAGGCAAAGAATCGTTTGTTTAATCAAAGGGGAAATTCGTGCCGCGAGCAAAGGGGGAAACTCCCGAAGCTTTGGCTCCTGCTTCCGGTGAGTGCTGAGGACTCAGACTCCTCCAAATTATCCAAATGTGTTCATCCTGCGGGAAACCTGTGCTGGGAATCACTCCCAGAGCGCTCCTGCGGCAAAGCCAAAGCTTGGGAAGCAGGTCCCTGTAAAATAACGGGGCTGGGCTGAACCGAGCGGGCACCGGGGCTGGAGGGGAAGGAGCGGTGCCAGCCCCTCCGCCCCACGCCAAGGACAATGAAATCAGGGAATCATTAGGGCTGGAAAAGGCCTCCAAGGTCATAAAGCCCAAGCTCTGACCGAATGCCAGCCTGCCCAGCGCGGCACAGCACATCCCACCCCACCATCCTGACGCGGAAAACGGCGGCGGCTCCTCTCCCCTCTCCCGGGAAATCTGCCCTGGCTTCACCTGGGTTTGGTTTTCTCGGGGTTTTTATCCAGTGGAAGTGCAGGAGATCCCTTTGGATCACGGCAGTGCTGGATTTTGGGAGGGGTTTTGTGGGTTTTTTTCCCAAGTGGCTCTGAGTGACGGGGCTTTAATAAAAATCCCTCAGCAGCACTTGCAGCTCCTTCCCTCTCCCAGTGTGGGGACACCAAAGTTGTTCCTGCTCCTTCTTCGAAGGAGAGAAACAAGGAATGAAACCAAGAAATACCAGGAATAAATGTCTGGATTTCAGGTCCTTAGTGGGACCATTTCGTCTTTTCACAAATTTGCTTCCCCCTCCGTTCAGAAGTTTTTTACAGCTGAATAGGTTTGGAGTTTAACAAGGGATAAAATAATGCCTCAAAATTAATGATGGCTGGAATTAAAGTAATTAAAGTTTTAACTGCTGGTTTATATGACCTGAGCAAAGGAAAAGAAGAATACACTTAAAAAAAAAAAAGAGATGGATTTGTTGCCAGCAAAGTGTGAAAGATCCCGTTTCAGCCACTTTAATTCTAATTTCTGTTATTATGGATCTTTGTGGTGTTTGGGCCAAGGCACAGGAATAGAACCTGGGCTTTTCCTGCAACTGCAAAACAACTCTCAGAGCTCACTTCCCTTACCAAGAGTTTTGCCTTTTCCAGCTGGACTCTCCCACCACCGCAGCTGTTCCCTCCTGCAAAGCCACTCAGGCACTTTCTGTTTATCCCAAGGTGCAAAATTCCAGCACTTGACTCCCAACAACTCCCTTTGCCAGAAGCTGCTCCTACAACAATTGTGGAGATAAAATTCATTCAGAAAAAAACCTCCAAATTTGTTGCCCTCTTAGAGGTGGCATCCCCCACCCCCTCTGCCCTCTGCTTCCAGGAGTTTGCCCTGGGACACAGCTCTGTGTGTTTAAGACTCAAAAATACTGGAAGATCCTATTTGGGGCAACGTTTTACTCAAATATTTTGGGAATTATCACCTGGCAGCAGCAGCAAAAATCCATGGGAGCATCAGGGCTCTGTGTCAGCACCTCGCTCCTGAAACCCAGCCAGGCCTGTTCTTCCCAAATGGAGTCTGCCTGCACAGCCACCTCCCCTGCCCTCCCCTCCCACGGGAATCAGGGCCTTTACAGCAACCCCTTCACCCCATCTGAAGGCTGGGCTAAATAATAATCAATGATTTATCCATATCTTTGATACGACGTCACAGGCTCTGCTTTTCTTCTGCTTTTTCTTGTGCCCTCACAAGAAAACGCCGCTGCAAAAGCTGCAGTGAGGAAAATGTTCCCACTGGGCACGTCCTGGCACACAGAAAAATCAAAGGTTTAATTTTTGAACCAAAAGAGAGGAAATTTAGGTTAGATATGTGGAAGGAATTGTTGCCTGTGAGGGTGGGGAGGCCCTGGCACAGGGTGCCCAGAGAAGCTGTGGCTGCCCCCGGACCCCTGGAAGTGTCCAAGGATGGAACTGGGAGAAACCTGGGATAGTGGGAGGTGTCCCTGTCCTTGTCAAGGAGTTGGAACTAAAAGATCTTTAAGGTCCCTTTTAACCCAAACCATTCTGATTTTATGATTTTTGACCTTTGCTTTGATCCAAATGCCCTAAGCCACGTTTCAAACAGCAGGTTTGGGTTTTAGATGTGGAAGGTGCTTCCAAATCCAGCTCACGTGTTCCCACTGATTTCTACAACACAAAACCTTCTCTTACATTCAAAACCAAGCGGGATCCCACTGCCCAGGGAGTTCTCTGCAGCTGGAAGGGTTTTAGGGCAGGTCACCTAAAAGATAAAAGACACCACTCAGCTGCCCAGGAATGGCTCTTCCCTGGAATACCTGGAGCAGCCCCTAACCCACCTTTACCCCAAGGACACCACCTGGTGCCCCCTGAGGGGAGCCTGGCACGGAGGAAGGGCTGGGTTTTGGGCAGCTGGGTTCTCCTGCCCATCCCTGCAGCGCACGGGGCTCATCCAGGGCTAGCACGGGACTGCAATGAGCCTTCGATTCCTCTGGTAACCCCCAAAACCTCCCAGGTGTTGGCGCAGAGAGGCCCTTTAATCTCATTTCACGTGCAAAGCCCTCTCCCCTGGCACAGGGCTGTGCCCCGGGCCGGAGCCCTCGGGGCGTGAAGCTGCCGGTGGCTTTGGGAGCAAACCCGGCAGCATTATTCCATTTTCCGCTGAATAAAAGTATTGAGGTCTCTTTGTCAGGGGAAAGCCGGGCTGGATTCCTTTATCCCCCTGCCCTTTGCGCTCACAATGCCAGACTCTGTCTGGTGGGCCGAGGAGGGGAGCCTCCCGAGAGATCCCCACAGGATTCAGTCCTCTGGTAATGGACTCCGAACGCTGAGTGGAACCAGCAGCCTCCTGCACGCTTCTCTTTGAACGAGGGTCGTCTGTCAGGGGTGGGGAGCAATTTAAAACCACGGGGAAAGGGAGAGCTGAGGTGGAGAAGAATGATTTCTTATCAAAGCTGCCAATAGAGGAGACCCAGGTGGTCGGGCCGAGGGGGATCCCAGAGCCCTTCGTGCTGCCCGCAATGAGCAGATGAGGTTCGGGAACAAACGGGGGCTTTTAACAGCTCAGCCCGGCCCTGCCAGGGGGACAGTCCAGAGCCTGGTGTCCTCCTGGGGGGTGGCAGCGCTGAAATTCCCTCCTAGGAAACAGGAGAGCCGCAGGTAGGGGCGGCATTCCGGAGGGGGCTGGGCTCCGGGGGCTGGTCAGAAGTTCCATGAGATATTTTATACACATCCACACATGGGAGAGGTGGGCAGTGGGAAGCCACAAGAACATGATGGTTAACAGAGCTCTCTAAACCTGTTGCAGCTGATTTTGGGGTGCAGAGGACGAGCACAGCAGATTTTGCAGTGATTTGGGGGATTTTTTGGTTTCTCTCTGATTTTGGGCCCTGCCAAAGGTGAGTCGCTCCCACCCTCCCAGAGCTGTCCCGTTCTGTTCCATTTCTCGTCTCAAGCGAAACTGAATTCTCATTTCTCTCTGTTTTCTGGGAAGAATAAAAGCAGTTTGTGTCAGAAACGAGCCAAGTTGCAGGAATAAAATTGCTCTCAGGTGAGGAAACTCAGAATCGGCTGTCACCAAACAACTGGGGCTTAAAAACATTTTAAAATCTGCTTTAAAGCACTATCTGTGCACAGGAAACATCCCAGACTTGGGTGAATACATTGAGAGTCCTTCTAATACCTTGAAGTGCGTGGGGGGGAGCGAAATCTGTTTTGATAACTCCTGACATTAAACAGCGATAAATAATTAAATCTGTTTAACTGTTTCATTAACTAAAGATAGATGGGGAGAGCTCCACAGATAGAATATAGATCAAAAAGATTGAGGCTGGCTCTGAATTCCCCTGATGTTTTATGACACCATTTGTATTCTGTCACTCACTAGCTTTATGTATAGTCCAAGCTGTGAACTGAATACCCCATTCAGAAAGCCACTCACTCTGCATGTTATTGCAATTTAATATTTTCACACACAGACACATCATTATCTTGGAACCTGACACTGCAAGGAGAATTCAGTAATTTTTCAAGAGTGCTGGTTTGGGGTATTTTTTTTGTTCTAATGCGAGCACCAAGGCACAAGGATCTAAATGGCCACTCTGCCAATATTTAACCTCTACGTAGTTACATCAGCAGGTTGGTTTTGGGCTGTTTTCGTGGGTTTTTGTCATTTTAAACGTGTGTGAAGTCATGTTGTTGAAAGAATTAAAAAGGAAATTTAAGAATGTGCTGCTGTAAACAAGAAGAAAACTCCTTACACAGTTAGAACTTGTGACTCTGAACTAGAAATAGGGATATAAAATATAGATATCGACATGGGAGTCCTCCAGGCTGCCTCTTCAGTCTTCAATCACCAAAACATTGCCATGGAATGGGATCATCCCGCTTATCCTGGGATTCTGAGCGGGCAGAAATGCACATTGATCTGGGGTGTTTGGGAAGAATCAGGCGTGAATCTACAAATTGCATGTTAAAAAAAATTTTTGAAAAAAACCCCAGCAAGCACATTTACAAATGTTTCAAAGCCAAATCACACCAGGAGAAGTTCCGAAGTGGAGACAAAGGCAGGGCTGATTTTTTCCACGGAGATAAATCCGTCTTACCCCAGCCCCTCGGTGGTTAATCAGTAACCAGAGCTGGGAGTCAGACTGAAGGAAAAACTCTTTATAGGGAAACACCACGGATGTCCCAAAGATTCCAGGGCCTTCAGGGCCTGCTCCAAAGTCCAGCAAAGTTCTTGGGAAGCCCACTAGGAGCCACCAGGGACCTCGGCAGGTTTGGGGCTCCGAGCAGTGAGGTTTTGATGCTGCCCAAGGCAGGCCCAGCCATGGGGAAGGTTCCCCCAAGGCTCTCAAGAGCTGCATGAGGGGAAAGGCAAAATTCCACCCTGGAATTCACAGTTCCTGCTGCTGAGCTGGGCACAAACCTCAGTTTGCCCCGTTACGGACTCGGGGTTTTCACGGGGAGCGGGAGGAGGTGATGCCTTAGGTTTTAACTCTTATATTTTTCAAATTCTGTGTTCTCTGCATTCCCAGTGTGTGACTCTGAGCTGCCTTGCAGCCTGTCAGCTGCTGCTCTCTCATGCTCACACAGACATAACAAAGCCTCTCCAGGCCTGCTCTCCAAGGACACCCAGCCCGTCCCAGGCCCAAAATGTGTAACCCAGCACCTTGAGAAGGGGGGCGAGCTGAGGGGCAGTTCCATCATTAGCTAAAGTTTAATTGGGGAATTTATGCTGATCTGCAAATGGACCAAACCTATAACAGTGTGAAGAACTCGTGACTTGGGGCCATCTTGGGTGCAGCCTTTGGCCTGCCCAGGCTGTGCCTCTGAAGGCCTTTCCAATAAAATATCCACCTTATTCCCTCACTCCTGGCTGGTCTCTGTGTCCAGCTTGGCCTCTTTAGGCATCAGTGGGCTCAAACCAAAGCAGCGCCCCAGGAATCTCCCATTATTTCACTTTCCCCCCACCTCACCCATCAAAGCTCCTCATTCTGCCATAAATAACCAGGAATCCTCAGGCAGGGAGGGTGGGGAGGGCCATTGCTCTGTGCTTTTTCTCCAGGTGTGGGATTGAGGCTGAGCCACTGACCCTCCAGAACCTCAGCTCCCCCCAGCCCAGCCTGCAGGAACTTATTCCTGGCCTGGACAGCCAAATTCCCCAACAGAACACCAATCCCCTGGATGTCACAGCCTCAGGAACACCGAGGAGGTGCTGACAGGAATTAACTCTGCAGCTCTGGTTAACGCCTCCAGACTTGTTGCACAAACTGCTAAACCACAGTAGTTAATAATAAAAAAAAAAACCCTTTTTGGTTACTGTCCATTTAGTAAAAATAGATTTATAGATGAGTGTTAAACGCAGGCTCCTTCCCCTGATCCCCTGGAAAAGACACTGCTCTCCCAAAAATCAGTATTTAGCTGGGAATTGGCTCCTGGACGTGGGAGAAACTCTCTGGCTGTGGCTGGACAGGATGCTGGTGGCACCAATCTCGGGGACAGCCTCCAGAGCCACCCAAAAACGCTCCTGTATCTGAAATGGGACTTAAAAAGCCAAGAGTGAGCTGAGAGAGGAAATAAAAACCACACTTGGAAACGTGGAACATCTGTATCATCCACCTGCTGCTCCGAGCAGCTGCGGGATCCAGCAGGGATTCTCCGAGGATGTTCCACAGGTTGGTGCCTTTTTCTTCACAGGTGCACCCATTTTTTATATAAATCATCGTAAATCCCAGGCAATCAATTATTTCGGGAAGCACTAAAATCACCTCAAAGGTCTGAGCTGCCCAAATATTTTATCAGTGTGGAAAACCAGGAATCTCTGGGTGTCTGAGGGAGCAGCAGCAGCTCCTCAGGCGTTTCCTTGAGGACACCAGTGAAGATAACCTGGATTTCCTGCAGGCTCACCTGTGAAAATCCCTCCCTAATAAACACCCTCAGGAACAGAGGACAAAGGACCAAATTCTCTCCTGAACTTTCCCTGGATGAAAACTTGCAGGGGATTCTAGCAGGAAACGTTTAAGAACTCCCAAAGTAACCAAGATCTGGTTTTATTCTCCTGTGTGGGATACATGAGCAGAACTGTTGCTGAGCAAAGGGCTTTGCAAAGTTCTCCACGAGGCATCAACTCCTTTTAAATCTGCCTATTGTGCCATGTAGGGATTGAAATTTATTTGATCCCTATGTGATAATTCTGGAATAAAATATATGATCGCTCGCAAGTTGTGCAGGCTCTTTATTTCACATGGAGGTAATAAAATATAAAATGAAACCAGTCCTTTTCTATAAACAGAAAAAAAAAATAAATGGTGGAGCAGTTTTATACTACATGAACTCGCAGCACAGCCATTTAAAAATTCATTTACATGATTGAGCCCAAAAGGTCCATTCGCCATGAAATAAAAAACACTAAACACTGTCCTGCAAGCAAAGAAAATGCCAGACTACACGTAAACAAAAGCTTTTTTTGATTAGTGTCTGAGATGGATCTTTAGCCAAATATGAAACTTGCAAAAAAAAAAGGGAAAAATCTGGAGCAGCAAATTCGACAAAACCATCCCAAGGACCTCGGTGGGAGCTGGACCAACACGAGGGTGATTAATGAGACATTGCTGATCCAGAAATCACAGCGAGTGCTGCATCCCTCCCGTGTCCCAGATGGAGCAGCTGAGGGTAAATTATTTTTTTAAGCTGAGAAAGTTACTTTGTCAGCTCAGTAAAAGGCCAAATTCCTGCTTTCCCTGCGTCCTGGAGCAGGTGATGTTGTTCCAGTGTGCTCCAAGTCAGTTTTGCTGTAATAAAGGGGCACAGGAGCTGTTCCCGTTCCACCACAGCGACTTTGCCGTGTTCAGAGCAAAACTTCGGCTCAAACTTCCTCCGTTTCCTCCCAGCCAACAAATCCTGACCCCAAAGAAAGAGGGGAAACACGTCTGCTAGCACAGCCCTGGAGCTGGGGGCCAATCCTTGGCTGGAGCTGGTCCCAGCCTAATCCTGAGCCTAAAACCCAGGTGAAGCCACTCTGTGACAAGGATGGAAAAGTCTCTTTTTTCCCCTCATCCTACAGCTTTCCTGACACCCCACAGAGCCCAGGGAACCAGCAGAGAGCTGTGATCCCAGTCCCAACCCTACACAGCTGCTCTGTGCCCTCCAGACCCGGGAGAGAAACTGCCCCGAGCTCCTTTAGTCCCCCTGAAGTGATTTCACCCCGAGAAGGAAATAAAGCTGATTCTTTTCTGCCCTGCCACGCCAATAAAACAATAAATTGGTATCGCTTCCAACGAGGTGCCACTGCTGTAAAAGTTAAAGATAGGGAAAGAAAATGAACTACTGGTTATGACAGCAGGGGAAGGGAGAAGAAATAAATAAAGCTGAGTGCGTGCAAGGGAGCAGATGGCTCATGTCCAGTGTGGCCCATCCTCTGTGGATTACTCCCCTGGAAAGGAAGTCCTTGCCACTTCAGAAAATAGCAATCTGTCTGAAAAATGCTGAGGTTATAGAATTCATCACTCCTTAAGTTGAGGAGAAAAACCAACCCAAGCCAAAGTGCGTTTCTGCAGCAGATATCGATCTGCAGGCGCTGGAAGTGAACCCCCTCAAAGCAGTTATAGACCCAGATTTGTACATTTTATTGTGCACATGCACACGAAACCTCTGGGGCCGTGTCCTCAGCTGGTGAAAATTAGGTTCATTGATGTTGATGCTGATTTACATGAGTCGGGGATCTGGCCTCTCATTTAAAAAAGAAATGCTGAGTTTTATCGGTTTAAGCTCGGGATCAGGCACGGGGGCTGTGCCCAGCATTGGTCACTGTCTCTTAAACCAGCCCTGGGTGCTCTGACACAGGGAAAAGATGCATTTTAATGATGAAAAAAGAGCAGTTTTGTGGCGGGATTGTGGCGTCTGGAAAACACCCTGGTGGAGCGGAGCGGGTGCAGGGTGAACCAAAGCACCGGGATCTGTGGGTGTGTCGAGTGTTTGGGTTCGGATGGGATGGGCTGGGCTGGGCTGAGCCTCCCGGAATCAGGGTTGAGGGCTGATTCTGGGAACACAGAGTGGGATGGGCACAGCCTCAGCTCTTCCTCTCCCACCTCAGAGCCCAAAGGAACGCTCAGAGCTGCGTCAGGGTGTTCCCCGCCGGGTTGCAGATGGAAAAGCTGTGGAAGGGGAGGTGGTGGTGGAAATGATGCTGAGTTTTGGAATATTCTTCATCTGCACTCCTGAGAAAACTGCTCCTTGCACTTCCCCTCTCAAAACTGGAATTACAACCGGTGCAGCACGAATTTGGTTCAGAAAAACACCGACTGCTGAGAGTCCATCTCCAAACCAGGGAGCTTCAGGCAGACAGGAGGGGATTTTCCACCGGGGAAGCAACCCATGAATCATTCAGTAAAGTCTCCACGCGATAATGAATAGCCAACCTTCTCTGGTGGTGATAAGATATTTTAACTGGAAACATCAGGCCGTGTTTAAAAAATGATTACAAATTATTTTAACAGTGTATTTGCAGAGGGTTATAAAAACAGCTATAATATTTTTGTCTTGGATTCTAGAATTACCAGGGTGACAGCTAATGCAGTAATGATTTGTTTCAAATGCCAGTGTTTAAGCTGTATAAAGCTGATTTTATACATTTTTCCAGTAGGCCGCATTGTAGTTAATGAAATTAAACACACCAATCGCATTTGTCCCCAGGGGATGAGGAACTGAACACGCCACTGGTTTATTTTTTTATTAAAATAAATTGCAGCCAGCAAGATGGACTAATTGCCTACAGAATTGAAAAAGAAACATTCCATTGATATAATTAAGCCAATTTTCATGGACAAAAATAGTTATAGTGGATATAAAATAAGCAGAGCATTCAGGGCAGTTTGACTTCTCTCCCCACCCCTCTGTATTTTGTCCAGAACATTAACTATTAAACAAATATGGATCTCGAACAGGCTGACAGCGTTATCTGGTAATGATGGCTAAATTGATCCCAATAGCTGAGGCCAGGGCATTGTGTCTCAGGGCTCTGCTGGGAGAGTTCCCAAGCCAAGAACAACAGAGCAGCACAAAAAAAAAACCAAAAACCCCAACCCCACCACCTCCCAAACCTGACCTTAAAGCAAAACACCTGAATGATGTAAAAGTATCGAGGCGAAAATAAATCGGCACCTGGCTGCTTTTGGGCTGACACCTCGCCCCCCGTGCCTGTGCAGTCCCTGCCTTGGGGAGGGCTGGGGTCCAGCAAGCCCCACTCCTGTCCCCAATATAATTACAGAAAGGGAATGGGGAAGAGAAGACAAAGTCTTTCCACACCAGCTCGGCGCAGGCCAAGATTTACCGTGATGGAAGCATTATTCTGTGGCCTACTGGAAATAATTTGGCTGTCTCAGGCCATTTTCACCTGGAAAATGTCTCCCCAAGAGGAGCAGTGGCCTCGTTTGCAGCACAAAAGTGGGTTCAGTGGTACAGAGAAACCCCATCTTGTTAGCTATTTCTATAAATTGGGATAAAACACCTCTTTTAGGGCACGGGATGAAAGTTCAGTCACCCTCTGAACAGAAACTTTCCTTCCTCCCACTGTCCTGCACATCTCTGCACAGAGAAGCACCTAAATCCATGGAAAAGGAGTTCATTTTCCAATCCTATCCACCCAGCCATCCCTTACTGCAGGGAAATTTCTTCCCAATTACAAAAATAATCCCCGGAGATAAAAAAATCTCCTTATTCACGGTATGAGCGTTGAGAAGCATGAAACACACTTAGTGCGGGGATGAAAGTCATATTTCATTTTTATGAGCAAAGAAGGTGCCATCATTCAGGGCAGGAAGAGGAGGAAGAAATCCTCCCCGGGACAGGGACACCCCGTTACAGATTTGGACACGGCACAACGCAAACCCAACTGCAATAAAAATGAAAATAAACAGCCGTGAGGAGGTAGCGCTGATGCATGAAAATCCATTAGGAAAATAAAAGAAATCATAAAGTCATAGATCTTTCCCACTCCAACATCTCTGACCTGAAATTCCTTCAGAAAAAAAAAAAAATATCCCCAAAGGGTGGATTTGGTGGATTTAAGATCAAGAAGCCCAGCAGGAATTTTGCTGGGGGATGCTTGCAGCGCTGACATATCAACAGGCTGCTACCCAGAGAGGGGGAGCAAACGTGTTTGCACATCCCCTTCAGATGTCTCCATCCCCAGCTGCAGACAGACACTGTGGCCATGCGTTTATTGATGTGCTGGCTTCTCACCCCGCCGGGATGAACGATATCTTTTGGGAAATAGGCACAAGAAAATCATTCTTCAGCCAGGGTTTGGATGTTTCCCGTTAGCGTCCGGAGTCGCGCGAGTTTTTCATTTAAATAATCTCTAACTGGGGAAAAAAGAAACACATCCAGCAACAGGGGAGAGGCAGCAAGTTGTGGAAACAAAGCCTAAGCTTGTCCTGGCCCACGGAGAGCACCAACAATCCCAGGTGCCACCAGCCTTGTGCCACACAAAGGGTCTGCCTTGGAAATGCAGGTTTTTCTTCCACTGAACCATTTCACACACCACAAGTTTAACGCAACAAGAGGGGGGAAATAATAACAAACAGAGAGAATGTAAATTTTACAGTTAGAAGGGCAAAAGCAGCTCTGAGAAATGTGGGTTCTTCTCCTGATCCTGTCAGCAGGAGCGGGCAGGGATCCTGCGCAAGTCACTGCACACACCTCCTCCCTTCGCCAGCCCTGCCGGAGGATAACAACTCCTTCCCCACCATCCAGGTGGCTCCTGAGCCTCACCTCCTTCGTGTTTGCAAACTTCTCGAGCATTTGTCTTTAAAGCACCGTATTAAATAGCACCGAGCTTTTATAAAACACATAAGCCGTAATAATCATAGCCATAATCACAATAATAACACTTCTCACTCAACAGGGCCTTTCCTTGCGAGAATCTCCGGGTGCTTTGCAAACACGAATGAGCGCAGCCGCGCCCGGCGAGGCGATTTCCCTGTGGCACAGGAGATTCCCGTGGCATTCCCTGCAGGGATTGGAGCCCGCAGCCCGGCGGGCAGGTGGAACCCGGCGCAGCGGGGCTGGAGAATTCCGGCAGAATTCCCCGCTCGTGGAACGCTCCCACCCGCCCGAGGAGCCGGGGTATCATTACAGCGAGCGGCAGCGATGAATTACAGCGCGGCCGTGTTGTGAAATCCAAGCTCCTGCCTCGCCTTTTGCCTGCGAGGGAGCGGGGATTGTGCGAGCCTCAGGTGCGCTGCGCTTCATCCCGGCCGGCTCTTCCCTGTCCTGCTCCTTTCGGGGCTGTCTTATCCCGCTATCGTGGGGCTGGACATCGGACAGAAGGGCAGTTCTGTGCTCTTTCCGACCTCAGTGTCTTCCCCAGGTATTTTTAATAGCAGCCCTCAGGAAAATGTTGGTTTTATTTTCATCCCCTCAGCTCATTAAAGACCTCCTCTGCTATCCCTGAACTCACTCAGCAGTGCCAGTGCAGAGCCTAAAAATAAAACAGTTTTAGGTGTTCGACGGAGTGTTTTAAAATACAGATTCGGTCCGATTTGTGCACAGAACATTCTGGTCCGTGACCGCACAGTAGCTGTGATTTTATTGCGTGTTGTAAGACCTTTGTATGTGCGCTGCCAGCCCCACAGACAAACGCCTCTGCACAGACGCGTCTTGCACCGGCACGGAGGTTTTATAGGAAACGGGAATTCCGTGAAATCGGGAATTCGGCGAAATTGGGATAACGTGCCTTTCCCTGATGCACTTTATAAACTCCGATTTCTGCCCGGACACGCCAGAGCCCCGTGATGCGAGCGCACGTGGGTGGACAGCACACGCACCTCAGCCGAGCTGCTCGGACACCCACGGGCACGGCCGGCAGCGAGGGCCGAGCCCCAGCCCCGATCCCCGCGCTCCCCCCGGCATTTGGGCACCTCGGAGCCGCCGCTCTGCCGGTGAGAGCAGCCGGTCCCCCACGTCAAAGCCCCAGCTCGGTGCCCCCGTTTGCCAAGTCCCTGGCCAGGCCGAGGAGAGGACGTGCTCTGCGGTTGTTCCCTCTGTGCTTTTTCCCGAATAACCCACGCGGGACGAGCGGGGGAATTGATACATTATATTTGTAGAATTTGGAGGGGGGTGGAAAAAAAATTAAGAGCGAAGTGATCTTAAATCCTCGGCGATTTTTGTTGAAGCGCTAATTACTCATCACCTTAATTAGCGGATCAACCCCCCCTTCCCTGCCCAGCATCCCTAATTGCCTAATTGAACAGATCCGGGGCAGGACGGGGGGGGACCCAGCCACGGCGGGGACCCGGCGGCGGCGGCCCCGCACCTGCGCGGGGCTCCGCACCCGCGGACCGGCCCGGGAGAGCTTTGGGGACGTCCCGGTCACCGAGGGCGGGGGACCGGGCCAGGCACAGCGCGGCCGCTCGCTGCCTCTCTCCGCTGCCCGGTGTCCTCCCTCGGGGCCCAGAGCCGGGCTCTAGGTAAGGACAGGGCAGAGGGAGAGCTTTGGAGATGGGAAAAAACCCCTAAACGCCCGAAAGCGCCATAAATTTTCCTCCTCCGCGCGCTGCAGCGCTGGAAGCGTCTGTGGGAGCACAAACGGAGCCATGCGCCGGGAAGTGGCGCTTGGGCTCCAGCTCTGCGTTCGCTCCTCTCCCTCTCCCTCTCCCTTTTCCCTTCACTGTCTCATCACCCTTAATTAAAAATAAAATAAAATAAAATAAAATATCAGTAATCGGGAAGCTTGTTCTCTCTTCGAAGGGGAAGCCTGAAACCGAGGAAGCGGTGCCGGGGACGGCAGAGCTGCATTCACAACCATTTTCCTGCCAGTCCAGCCTGCCCGGAGGATGCACCAGCGCTGCCTGAAAACTCCGGCCCCAAAGTGTGCCCCGGTCCTATTCCCAATAGTGAAAAGCAAACGGGGCTGCAGAAATATCAGCCACCGTTTGCCAGCACGAGCATTTATTTACAGCCTGCCATGCTGCCCAGCCGTGTGTAGCTCGGCATTAAATTTGTACTCTGAAATTCAGGGATTTCGAAAGGAAACGAATTCGCTTTGAGCGTGCAGCGTCCAGCTCCTGGGTTATTTGCCTCCTCTGCATCCTCTCGCCGGCAGCAGCGAGACCCCCGGCTGCCGCAGAACCTTCTCCCCACTCACCCATATTTTATTTTCTCGCGGAGGGACGAGGCCCGTGGAGCCGGGGACGCGGCGTGGCCTTCTACGTGCCAGTCCCGCGGATCCCCTTCGCGGCTGCGGGTGGCCGAGCCCCCGGAGCCGCGGGGCACAGCCCGGCCCTGCGGGGGATGCGGGGGCACCGCTCACCTGGGCACCGGCACCCCCGGGGCTTCTGCGCCTCCCCGCACCCTGACCGAGCCTCATCTTTTGATTTACAGGCATTTCTAAAGGCTCCCAGCCCGGCCGGGAGCCACGAAGCGAGCGGGAACCATTCCCGGCTCCGGTTCAGCTCCGTTGCCCCGGTACCTGCCGCTCTCCCGGCGTGAGTGGGGCTGAAATCGCCGAGAATTCTGCTCCCACCCCAGCGCACACGCGTTCGCCCCCTTTCCCAGGCAGGTAATAGAGTCAAATTCCCAGCGGAGCCTCACATCTGCTTAAAATATTGTCCAATGAAATGAAATTCTACAGCACGGCGTGTTTTTAAAGCCCCGCGTCCCGCTGCATCGCACGGCTCGGCGGCCGCGCACCGGGGCCGTGCGGGCTTGCCCAGCACCCGCAGCCGCTGCCGGGGCTGGAGCACCCAGGAAAGCGAGCTGGGAAGGGACCTGCGGGGTCCCGTGCGGTGCAAGAAGTTGTCGCTACCTTGCCGGGGAAAATACAGCGAGATCCCCACACTCGTGTCCGTGTTTAATCTGTTTCGCAAATAAATACTCCTGGGATATTGAAACCTTAGCTCTGGACTACTGTTTTGAACTGTGATCCCTAAAAAATCCTCGGCTGAAACCCCATAAACCGTTGGGCCTTGTATTGTATTAAACACCTGATTTTAATCAGGGCTCAGCCCCCGAGCAGGCGCTTCCAGGCGCGTTCGCGGCCACTCCGCGGCCGCGGCCACAGCTCCGGCCGCCGGGAAGGGCTCGCTCCCGGCCGCGGAGCTCCCAGCTCTTCCCCGAGCTCTCGAGATATCCAGGCACCGAAATCCTTTTAGCCCTTAAGCTGCAGGAGCTCGCTGAGAGCTCGGGGCGGGGGGAGCGTGGAGGGTCCCAGCCACGCTCAAACGCGGCCGGAGCCGCATGGCACCCACCGGGGACACATCTGCAAAAACCCGCACTGAAGCCGCCGGGGCACATCTGCAAAAACCCGGGGGCCTTTTCAAGAAGTAAAAAGAAAGAGAAGGAAATGTAAAAAAAAAAAAGGGGGGGGAAGGAAAATAAAAGTGAAATATTCTGCCTTATTTAACCGTTCAACTTTGCTTTTCCAGCCAAGAGAGCTGTGAAAATTACTCCTCGCTTTAACAATCTAAAACATTAAGTGACGACTTTTTAAAAAGTTATAATTTGGACGGGGACGCTTAAAACGAGTGTTTATTGAAAAAAAATAAAATAAAGTAAAATAAAATCCCTGGATTAATTCGAAGAACTTCCCGAATGACGCCCCGGCGAAGGGGTGACAATGCTGACCACGTTAGGAGTGACCCATGCCGCCCTGAGCAGCGCTGGTGCCCGCACAGCCGAGGGAGGCGTTCGGGAGGCACACGGACACGGTTTGGGGACAGGGGGACCTTCCTGGAGCGCGATGGAAAATGTCGCGACACCAAGGTACTTCGCGGGGCCTGGGGCTGCTGCGTGGCGGCCGCCAAACGGGAACGGCGGCCGGAGCTCGGGGCCGGCGACAAACCCGGCGACAAAGCGACTTTGTGAGGAGAGCCGGCCCGAGGACCGGCGCTGGGTTTGGAGATCGGGGTCCCCTCGGAACGGGGGTGCCCTCCCCGGCAAGGGGCGACTGCGGCTCATCCCGGGGGCCGGGACCAGCCCTGCCCGCTGACCTTGGCGCCGGGAGAAGGCTCCGAGAGAACGAACTTGAATGACAAAATCAAGCCCGGAGCCCACGTGCGGCAGCGCTGCGAGCGCCCGTGAGCCCTCGGCAGCCCCGGGGCGAAGCTGAGCCCCGAAGGGGTTTACAGGGGGGGCTACCCCACATCAGCTGGGGGGATCCCCTCACCTGGGGAGGATCCCCCCGCCCCGAGCCTGGCTCTGAGCGGCCCCAGGTCCCCCCGGGGGGCTCCCGTGGAAACCCACGCGGGGGAACCGGAGCGGGCGCCGCTGCTCGCCGGAGCCTCCTGCGAGCGCTACGAGCAGAGTTTCCAGCGGGGCACAGACTGCGCTGGAACTTCTGCAGCTCCAGACATTTCGCACAGAGGCAGAGCGAAACAGAAACTAAATAGTAATAGTAATAATAATAATAATAATAATGATCATCATAACAATAATAGAAGTGAAGGACGGACAGGCTGCCCGAGCTCCGGGATCCTGTGCTGCCACCGAACCTAACAGGGAATCACCGAGGAGCCATCCCGAGCCTTTGCAGCGGGACTCTGCGGGAGCGGGGGTAGAGAGGACCAGCTCTTCCCTACAAAAGCCACACTCTCCTCCTCGGAAAATCCAGTCTAAAAACGTCTCGAAAGAAAGAACGAACCGGAGAGGGTCCGCTGGAAGACGGAGGGAAAAAGCTGCGCGAGACTTACGAGCTGCAATTCCACCCCCAAGTAAATTTTAAAAAATTAAAAATTAAAGACACTCCCCCACACTCCCCTCCCCCAGACCTTCTTAACCCCCAGCTGGGACACCCGAGCTGCCTTCAGGATCTTCCCTCTGGACCTGCGACTCCAAAGCCCCTCACTGAGAGCGGATCCATTTTTGCTACAAATTCTCTTCCTTCCCTCTCCTCGATAATTGTTCCCGAGACCAGAAGGGTTTCT